>JAJJMC010025232.1:2828700-2976795 GCA_023531435.1 Papaver californicum | reverse complement strand
TCCATGCTTCTGTGAATGAAAAGATCACTCAATTTCGCAATCTAACAGCAAAAGGCTACTCAAAAATACTGTCACTTATTATGGGATGAAGCTCAGTAGCCATGGTGGAGTAAACTTACAAACTGGCTCTCTGAGCAATTTAAAGAATTGAGTGGTGGAAGTTTCTGAAAATTTCATATCTTTGGTTCTTTCTCTTCTACAAATGGGGGATCAATCTCCTCTGCTAAAATAGAAACAGCCCCAAGCAGTGGTAACGCCTCTCCTTTTTCTCTTTCTCTCTCTATAATTCTACACAGGTAATGTTTACATACAATTCTCTGTTCTAGTAGCAAAAACCAGATGACTTCCTGAGTTTGGAAGTACAGTTTGGTAGTGTTGCTTATGCTGATAATGATGGGACTCAGAAAGTTGCACCCCAAAGAGCATTCTCACCTTCCCCACACCTCTGATGCACCTCTTTGATCCTGTCGGCAGATTTGCAAATCCCACTACAACTCCAATCAAACGAAGCAACACAAACGTTGCCTGCCTGAGCCTTCCATTCACAGTCTGTGGTAACATTAACAAAATCACTGATTATTCTTTTATTAACTAAGCATTTCTACATACCACATAAACTAGTGATTTATTTACTTTTTGTTTTTATTTTTCTCATTCCAGACGCATACGGTGGTTATGACCCAGTACTGTTTATAGCTTGTTATCGATCCAAAAAAAAAAAAATTGTTTAAAGCTTGATCTTCAACCATCCCAGTCATTACTCACTTGAATCTAGATCCAATTGAAATGGTGTGCTGGGATGGACTACCTACAAGTTGATGAATCTGTAGGTCTGACATGCAGCCCTGTAATATTGTTACCACCCAATGCTTATTATTCGGCTTTGTTTGTTTAGATGTTTGCTCACAGTATCTACATTTAGTTTTTGTACCTTCTTGCTAATATGTGGTTAGTGTTTTTGGTTGTGCGTTCATTCTCATGTAAACATAAAAAAACAGAAAAAAGGAGGTTCAGCCGGAGCTTACTATTAGCCAAAAAATTAGCAAAGAGGTAGAAGTTGTGACTGGTATGTTCGTATACCACTGTACCGCCTTTCAGGAAGTAAAAAACTAGGACAAAAAGTGACCTGTTTGGATTTTTAAATCCCCACTGTCTATAACCACTTGCCGGAACTTCTATTAGGCCACTTTACGTCTACCTGACGATGTCCATATCAACTGAAGTCGATAGACTAGTGTCTTATCAGAAGTCTTAAGCAGGAAGTGCGCATCACAAATAATGTCTGATAGATGTGCTTCTTCTTTTCTTTTTGTTCATTTATTTTTATATATAGAGTATATACCTTAGCTTCTAATTTCATTGATATTCGTGATAAAATTTATAATTTATGGTAGTAGCCGTGAAAATCAAAACAGTATTTTACTACTTACCAGGAGGAGTACCACAACAAAGTCTCCGATCATCGATGTGCTCCACATCTAAGCCAATAAACCAAGCTCCTAATGAAACATCTTCATTTGCGAATTTGTGTAGAACATGCCTGGAATCATCAGAAATTCAATGAGATTAAGATTGTCCTAAATCACAATAGGTAAAAAGAACTTTTTTGTGGCTAGAACGGAGTGTGTAAACTTACTGGTTTATGGAAATATATGTAGCTAAATCTTTTGAAACAGCGTATAGTTGACCTGTAGCATGTCGGAAATACTTGTTTCCCTCTTCACCAAATTTCCAATGCTCTGGTTCGTGGTATCTCACTCCCCTGTTTCATTGAATATGCAAATAAATAACCAGTTTCTAGCCAACCAACTTTTTGAACCATGGTTGTGGAGGGTTTTGCTTACTTTTGAGCAAGAACTGGACCAGATTTCATGCACCCAATATACACCCGTGGTTTTGATCTATGTCTAGCTAATGTTGTTCCAAGTGTTGCTGTAGGTAATTTGAAAGGAGATACGTATTATTGGAACAAGGAGAAAAAATGTAATGTAACAAAGTATGCTGTCGTGAAAAATTCTACTAACTTACCTATATTTACATGGACATCATCATCGACTTTGATGTAGAAATCTGCATCCCATAACGCAACAGCAGTAGCGAAGTATATCTTTGTTTTGGCGGACAATTCAAGGTATCCTTCAACATGATCCTGTCCATAAATAAACAAAATGGTTAGTGAAATATATAGCTTATTTTCAGATAACGGAGAGTGTTCCTAAACTGACATTTAGTAGCGTGCATGTAAAAAGGAAACTAAGAAATTACCAGCCTCAAGAAGTCCCCATGCTTGCTGTCTTCTGCTTCAATAGCTCTATCCAGAATACCACCTGATGTTGCACTGAAAAATAACAAATCCAGTTTTGAGAAATGCACTTTAAGGAAGATTCACAGTCCGACTCTAAATAGTGTACACACAATAAGAACTTCCAAGTCTGTTGACTATTCCTGGCATGTAAATCTCTAGTACATCACCTATGTAAGTCAAGAGTCAGGATCCAACTGACTTCAGATGTAGTTTCCAGTGTCAAAAGAAAACTGACTCATCCGAAACAGATAATCTGATAAAGATATGGAATAAGGCAGGCAGTGGTCAAGCTATTTAACATTTTAAGAAGATGCTTGGAGAAACCAATATAAGAGGATGGGCAAAGGTGTGAGTAGTGTTATAGTCAAAGTCGACTATCAGGCCTCCAGTGTGAGAGAAACGTCAGTAGATCGTCCCCAGTTTCTAACTAGCTTGGAAGTCCATTTCAAGTTACTGTTGATTTTGTATGTGTCACAGTGTGTGTTGGTCCTCTTTCTGATTGTTGGAGTTCCCTGGTCCAGTTTCTCTTTGCTCTAATCATTATTTTTTCTGTGTTCTGAATAAAATAAATGAAGAAGTATATTCTGTTTAACACAATGACTTCACAAGTGCAGCTGTGATTATCAATCCCATCCATAACCATGTCATAATCTCATGTTGAATAATATCTAGGTATTGGTAAATTTTAGCACTACAACATTTCCCACCAGACTGCTTCAAATGTGATTCAACATAACTGATATTAGATTTCTCAGAATATATATTGGATACTGACCTATGACCAATAACAAAGCGAGTGATAATACCCTTCTCTTCCTCCATCTTCTTTCTTTTTTCACCTTTTTTGAAGAAAGAAAACCGAATTAGATTCAAACAAGAAACGGAAACTTTGATTGGTAATCACAAGATTAGTTGCGAAAAGGCAGGAGATCAATTTACAGACCTTGTGGCATCCAAGTTGCCCGAACTGAATCTCTTCTTTTCCTACTACTAAAAGCAGTATTTACTCCAACAATCATTAAATACTTTCTTTTCTTAGTTGACTCATTAACTTTCACATTGTCTGATATAGGAGAGCCATTGAGAATAGACTCTTGTGTAGCCTTTGCAGCAGCTAACTCCATCTCCAAATTCGAAATCGTTTTATCTAATGTCCTGCATTCCATATTCAGGAATTAATATTATAATGCAGATTACATAAAAGTTTAAGAGTACAACGAAATCCAGCAAGCACAAGAGAAAATATGTTTCTTACTGTATGGCATGGTGAGTCTTCGTAACCTCACCCATAACGTCCTTGGGTTCACGCCTTATATTCTTCTGAATAGAACACAAGAAACATCTTAACAAATATATATGTACGATAAAAAAATGAATCATAATTCATATAATTCACTGACAAAACACTAGAATTTGATAAATCTATACAGCAGTGCGTAGTTTTACTCACAAGTGTTGAAACACAACCATCTGAAACCAGGCTTAGCCTTTGATTCTCGGTACTTGCTGTCCTTGTGATACCTTTAGCTTCAGGTTCAGGTACTGTCCACATTCTATTAAAGAAAGATTTGATAAATTGATATGACTTACTTGCACAGATACAATGTAAAATATAAAATAAAAAATTTAAATGTGAAATTTCAAAAATATTAATAATAACTGAACTGGAACAAATCATTGATCAAGAATTCTCAAATTCCTTAACACAAATATGAAATTATGGGATTTGGATCTGAAATAATACAATTGTCATTCAGATCCCTCAAGACTCTATACAACAGGAACAGAATAATACATATGGCATTGGAAGAAGAAAAAGAACCCTAATTGATGTTATGAACTAATTAACCAATCTCAACAACAAGAAGAAAAATAAAGAATTCAATCAAACCGGACAGCAAATGTAAATTAAAACCAGGAGGAAAAAGGGGTTTCAATTAACTACCTCCCAATTACTCAAACCAAATGATCAGAGAATCAACTAAAACTCATAACAAAAAAAAAAAGTAGGAAATTTGAAGAAGAAAAAAAATCATAGACACAAATCACAACAAGGAAACTTCAAAATTCATCAAAATCAGAAATTTTACGCTCACAGAAATGCAGAAAAAACCCTTCTAAAAAATATATAAGTCTACGTTTTCCTTTTTAAATAAAATATCACGAATTGAAGAAAACCAACTACACAATCCATCGAAATAGCTGATACCCATCTCATGAAAAAAAATTAAGAAATTTTGATAAAAACATAAACAAAAAAGGAAAGGTACCTATTAGTGAAGAGCAAACCAGCACAGAAACTTCCAAGACATAGTAAAATAGCCCAATTTCTAGTCACAACACTATTACTCTTGCTATGATTAGAAGAAGGTGGCTCTATTCCTCTACTCTTGAAAGACATTTTCTCTTCTTATTCTTCTTCTTTCTTTCTGAATTACTCAATAATTTTGTCAACCCAAAACTAATCCAATGTCATCAGATATATGAAAACCAAAATAAAAAAAGAATCGTGTACTCGAAGAATGAATAATCAAAATCAGCGTTCCGTTCTTTATTCTTTCATTTACTTTCTTTACATTCTGAGAACAGAGAATCGTAATATATTGACTTTACACAAGTGGATACAACAGAACTAGCACTAGTACTTGAAAAAAGATCAAAGAAACCTTAACTTGAAGTTTCCTTCAACTCTTCCAATTCTCTCTCTTGCAGGCACCAACAATGGAGGAGGAGAGAAGGAGGTAGATTACAACAACAAATACACAGAGAAGACTCAACAACTGACCACTGACCTTGTAGTTGTAGTGTTCTTCAAAACACTTTGAGTTACTAATATACCCTTACACTTTAACGAACCTTCCTTATTTAACAAGTAAATTCATGACCAAATGACCCACCTATCCTTCTGTTTCATTGTTAGTTATAGGTTGATATCAATAGTAAATTCTTTCACTTTCTTGACTTTGTGATTCCATCCATAATATAAGTCTCTGAGTTGATTTGTCCTATGTCATCTCCATTTGCAATGTATGTCGACCCCCTGTTAGTGGAGGTTGATTTTAGGATCTATCGACCCATTTTGGGAACCATGTATTACCGATGGATTACCAATGTTTTGCCTACTTCCGCACTAAAAAAACTAAGCATAAATTAGGTGCGCATGGCTCATGGTTCATGTCTACAGAGTTGCTACAGAGATACCAAATTACACGGGTTCTGTAAATTCGTATAACACAAAGCTATTACAACCGCATAATTTGTTGGATTAGTACATCCCCATGAAAATTGATATCCCTTGTAGTAATCTGGCATGCTTGTACTCGTGGGAATTAAATTTCCAATGTTTGCAACTTCGTTTTCTTCTTTGATCACTATACAATGCTCTGTTTTGTCTCCGTGAATATGCTTTAGCTAATTAGTTCTTGTCCTGCTTGATGCAAAATTTTCGGTTGGTAAACAAATGGAGCAAGGTTTAGCTCTGGTGATGCACCCGTCATCTTCTTAGAGGAACAGTCCTTTGAATGATTCCAAGGACAAGCAAAAGCTTTCCTTTTTTTCCTTAAAATAATTAGTACTTGCCATATTTTGATAAACTTTAAAAGAATTAATTAGGCATTGCTTTTCACAATTCAAGACTCTTTTAAATAATTGCTCTAAATTGTAGAGACAATAAAAGAATTATTCACAAAAGTGATATAGCCATATAGGGAAGAAGTACTCAAATAAATGTTGGTTTCTATTTTAGCCCAACTGAATCCTGTAATAAAGATGAGGGCACACCATACCTCATTAACGGCCGTGATCGACCCATCCACATCATATGCAAGAAAACACATCACCACCTTACCTTTCTCATTAAATACATTATGGTAAACCAAAGTCTTTTGATTTATATATATAAACACATGGATGGACCGATTCTATACCTCTATTATTGCAAAAGTGGGGATGTTTTGCCTTAACACACATGCTGCACATGAAATTTGAACCAAGATACCCGACATATGACATATCCAACGGTCAGACCTTTTAATCATCTCAGGTGACGGTTCTTTTAACTGCCACGTTTTATGTAACTAGTTCACGTGATAGACAGCAAATCATACAAATAGTCTCTTGATAAAATATTGATCCCCCATTTGTAGCACACATACAACTTACTTCTACAATTTCGATCTAACTTTTCATGTAGACAACTATGAAAGCTCTTTATTATCATCAAGTATAATCAAGATAGCCAGTATACCATTTAAGTGAGGGTAAGGGAGAAAACAATGTTTACAAAACTTTCCCAACTCACAATTTCCATAGAAAATGGAGTGCAATGGTCTTTTAATATAAAACTTCAAGTTTTCAAAACAAAAAAAAATGAGAGAAATATAGACATATTACGTGCGATGATGAAAATAATTGGAACAAAGTTTGATTGGTTATCGAAGGTCTAATTTGCGGGAGAAAAAATTACCAATCCAGAATCCTTTTCTTTTTCTATTTTTTTTTTATAAAAAAGAAGTTTCATTAAGAGAGAAAGAAAACAAAAATCAGCAGGTGGTAGATACAAGAAGGCATGAGTCAAGAGAACAAAGAAAAATGAAAAACAAAAAAATCTTAAAAACAGAATCATAAAATTGTCAATTGAACAGAGATGTTGCTAAGTTGAAGTGTGGATTCAATTCATCTATAGATGACCATGCAATGACCATAAATTTTACTTCCAAGCTCGGCTCATCTTTATTCTTGAAATAGTAACCATCTCCAAATGTAATTTTATTCTTTTTATTCCGTACGCCCCATACAGTGGTTGCCAGTAGTAATCGCCAAATATGGATTCCCAATTCTGAAAAACCTTCCGCGCACCAACATTTAGCAACATCCGTCACAGTGTTAGGAAAAACTCATGCCCAGTTTTGAAGACGAGAAGCCTTCAGGTACCGTTCAATGAAATTTGGAACAAAAATGGAAGAAAGGTTTCAACAGTTACTATGTTTATATACTCATTTTTTCCTCAGATTTTATGAATGTGCGTAAGTCGTCCTAATTAACCATTATACTCGCACTATGTCGGGCCGGCAGATTCGGTGACATTAGCCCCTTCATATGCATGTCACTAGAGTGGATGATGGAAAACACAATCGTGGGTAATGGGAACCACACACACTTCCAGAATACTTACAGCCATGCTTATGAATCTGTGATGCTTGAATGTGAGATAGACAGACCATAAATACATTACTGGCTCACTTGCGTATGTTATACACCAGGTTTTGCTAGTAATGTTGTCGTAATCTGTAACAATGAACAAACTAAACAGAAACTTGAAATTTTGTTAACGTTAGAAAAAACAGAACTACTCAGATAATTTGAATCACATAATTGGGCAGAGTCATCTGCTCAGCAAATTGTCCTTAACACGATATTTGTCGGGTACACCTCAATTATGAGTGATGCTATACCCCTACTGACAAATCATGTCCAGGATAGAACTGCCAGCTATCAACTCAGTTAGCACAACTTTGTTGACCCTCTATGAACTTAACATCGAATAGAATAGAAAAGATAAAGAAATTTTAAACTCACAGTGCGCACATCAAAGCGAGAAGAGGGGAAAAGTAGTCAGGACAGTGGCTGCTACTGGTGTAATTTGCAAATGAGAATTTCTTTAGCTTTTATAGGAGAAGAGGGGTGAGGTCGAATTAAATGGTAATTAATTAAAAATATTTTTTATTATTAATTCGAAATAATTATCATTAATAATAAAACGGTAAAATATATTTATTATAAGAATTAAAAATAAAACCGTTGAGTATTGATGGGGCTCACGCTGGCTCACGCCAGGCACACGCCAAGCTCGCGCAAAACACATGCAAGCTCCGTAAGCCCGTGATCCGCGTGCGTGCTTCGGTGCGAAGCACCGCACATGTGTGACAAGCATGCATCAATCCGCTAGCCCATTGCCTTAATCATCCCCCTACCACAAAGGCATTTAAACCCTAAGGTCCCTCCCTTAGTTGCCAATTTTGTGGTAATAAAGAGAGCACTCATCCTTGGTTTGTCCAATGTGGGACTAACCAAAGGTTCTTCATTCACTAAAGAGTGAAAATGGAATTGTTATTTCCACCAATTCAATGGCTAGTGACTCTTTGATCCTAAGATCCAATCCCATCAAGACTATTTTAATTTTAACAAATTCAGTTTCATCTCTAACAATCCCCCACATGAATGAAGAAAGCGATAAATCAGAAATTAGAAAACGAGAAATACCTCTTAAGCTAGGTGTCCATAAGGTCTTGAACCTTTGCTTAGTGAGAAATTACCGGAACTACTTGATCGACAGTGAACGCGATGTCTTGAACTTCCATCGTTTAGTGTTATTCATCAATAGCTTCCACGCGAGATATCTCTTAAAGGTGTTGTTAAGTTCATGTCGTTGTGTCCATTTTGGCCCTGGACATATCCCGTTTCTCAGAATGCTCTAGAGAATCAGCTCAGTTCTCATAGGAAGCGGCCCACTTCCTCATTCAGATAGGTGAGTTCTATCAAGAGTGTTTACTGCTACACCTCACTTCAATCTTAAATTGAAACTATAGAACTCATTAAGACTTAATCATTAGTCATCCTCACATGCATTCACACTATCACGTTTATACCATAGGGAAGGGACAGAGAATGGAATTCTCTGATAGTGTTTCCTTTAACCCGCCATAAATTAGTTGTCTCATTCGAAACCTTGATCTTGGGATCTCCAGTCAGCAAGGTTGAGTGTCCTTCATGGCAAGTTTAATTGATGAGCTTAAGCCCCATCCCCCTCGATGCTTTACTAACTATCTCCTTGGACAAGCCTTTCGTCAAAGGGTCCGCGATATTCTCCTTAGACCTCACAAACTCAACAGGAATAACGCCAGCTGAGATTAGTTGTTTTAGAGAATTGTGTCTTCTCCGAATATGAATAGATTTTCCGTTATAGTTGTTGTTTTTAGCATTAGCTATTGCAGCTTGACTATCACAATGTATAGATATAGCTGGCACAGGCCTATGCCAGAGAGAAATGTCTTCTAAAAAGCATCTTAGCCAAGCGGCTTCCTCTCATGCTTTATCTAACGCAATAAACTCGGATTCCATAGTGGATCGAGCGATACAGATCTGTTTGGAACTCTTCCAAGACACTGATCCACAACCTAGAGTGAAAACGTATCCACTCGTAGATCTAGACTCCTCTGAGTCTGCTATCCAGTTTGCATCACAAAATCCTTCAAGGATTGCAGGGTATCTCTCATAACTTAAGAAAACGTTTAAAGTGTATTTTAGATATCTTAATACTCTGATAAGTGCATCCCAATGCTCTTGTCCCGGATTACAAGTATACCTACTTAACCTACTCACAGCATAGGCAATGTCTGGTCTCGTACAGTTCATTAAATACATCAGACTTCCTATGACACATGAATACTCAAGTTGCGGAACTCCATTTCCCTTGTTCTTCTTGAGTCTACAACAAGGATCGTATGGGGTACTCGCAGGTTTACTATCAAACTGGTTATATTTTCTAAGAACCGACTCAACGTAATGAGATTGACTAAGACTATAGCCATTAGACTCCCTTCTAATTTTCATCCCTAAGATTACATCAGCGGAACCTAAATCTTTCATGTCAAAGTTCTCATTCAGCATGTTCTTAGTGGAATTAATTACATCTATGGTTGTACCTAGTATAAGCATATCATCAACATACAAGCATACATTCACACATGCATCATTCACAGTTTTAGTGTAAACACACTTGTCAGATTCATTTATTTTAAAACCACTAGAGAACATTACATGATCAAATTTTTCATGCGATTGTTGAGGTGCTTGTTTCAAGCCATACAAAGATTTTTTAACTCTACACACTTTGTTTTCACAACCTTTCACTACAAAGCCCTCAGGTTGGTCCATGTTTATTTCTTCATCTAATTCACCATTTAAAAACGCTGTTTTTACATCCATTTGATGTATCTCTAAGTTATGAATAGCAGCGATCGCAATTAACATCCTAATGGACGTAATTCTCGCGACAGGTGAATATGTGTCAAAGAAATCTACACCTTCTATTTGTTTATAGCCCTTAGCTACTAGTCTAGCTTTATACTTTTCCACAGTTCCATCTACTTTACGTTTTCTCTTGAAGATCCATTTAACACCTATGGGTTTGCACCCTATAGGTAAATCTACAATCTCCCAAGTCTCATTCTGTATAATGGAATCCATTTCGCTAATAGTGGATTCTTTCCACCATGGAGCTTCAGAAGAAGTCATGGCCTCTTTATAGGTTTGTGGATCAGTTTCAGCTAAACAGGTATGAAGTCTGGTCCAAAAGATTTTTCTACTCTAAGTCTTTTGCCTCTTCTAGGCTCAAAAACAGGTTCATCTTCTTCTACCGGTAAGGTATGGATAGAAGAAGGGACATCTAGGGGATCTTCAGATATCATGCGAGATTCAGATTTCAACGGAAACACATTTTCAAAAAATACAGCATCCCTAGATTCCATAATGGTGTTCACACCAATTTTTGAGTTGTCAGAACTCACAACCATAAACCTATAAGCAATGGTGTGTTCGGGATATCCTAGGAAGACACAATCAATGGTTTTGGGCCCTATCTAAGTCCTCTTAGGTGGAGGGATAGAAACCTTATCCAAGCACCCCGACACTTTAAAGTATGCATAAGAGGGTTGTTTGCCTTTTCATAATTCATATGGAGATTTGTCTGATCCTTTAAAAGGCAATCTGTTCAGTACATATCAAGCTGAGAGGACGACCTCCCCCCACAAGTTCACAGGTAGTCCTGAACTAATTAACATGGCATTCATCATCTCCTTAAGGGTTCGGTTTTTCCGTTCAGCCACACCATTAGATTATGGTGAATAAGGAGGAGTTACTTCATGAATGATACCATGTTGTGCACAGAAGTCTCCTATAGGGATTATATATTCACCTCCACGGTCAGACCTAACGGTTTTAATGGTGGTACTCATTTGGTTTTCAACTTCTAATTTATATATTTTAACGGCTTCTACGGCATCATCCTTTCCATTAGGTAAATAAATTTGACAATACCTAGTACAGTCATCTATGAATGTGACAAACCATTTTTTACCACCTCTAGTTTGAACCGATTTCATGTCAAATAGGTCTGAGTGAATTAATTCTTAGGGTTTAGAATTTCTGTGAATATTTTTCTTATAGGTTTTTAGCATATTTTGATTTTACACATATTTCACATTTATGTTCATTTTCCAAAGTGAATTTTGAAATGCAGTCTATGCTTGCCAATTTGTTCATTGATTTATAATTTACATGACCAAGTCTACCATGCCAGATATTCAATGACACACAAACATAAGAAGAATCAATTTTATTCATTTCAACAGAGGTTACATTTAATTTGTATAGGCCCTCAGATTTATAGCCCTTTCCTACATAATCCTTTCCCTTAGTGATAATCACTTTTCCAGACTCAAATACAATTTTAAATCCCTTATTATCTAACACACCACTAGAAACAAGATTCTTGCAGATGTCCGGAACATGTAGAACTTCATTCAATGTGAGAGTTTTTCCAGAAGAGAGCTTCAGCCCAACTTTTCCTTTTCCTGCAACCTGTGCTGCAGACGAGTTACCCATATAGAGTTTTTCTCCTTCCCCTACCGTCTGATAGGAGGTGAACATCTCTTTGTTTCCGCAGACATGTTTGGTAGCACCAGAGTCTACCCACCAGTCTTTCACATTGGTAACTAAATTAACTTCGGACACCGTGCCAGAAAACTCATTTTTGCTGTTTTCAACTAAATTTGCATTTGGCCTTTTAAAATTAGCATCCTTACGTTTTCTACAGTGTATTGTCATATGGCCAGAAATACCACACACATAACATGCTCCTTTAATTTTACCAATGCCAGATTTTGGTTTTTGAAGAGTACCTTTTCTTTGCGGGCCAGGTCTGCTTTTGTTGTGATCCAGGCTTGCAGAAGATTTGTGTTCGCTGACATGGGCTTTGTTGGACATGTCCCTTGCAAAAGATACATTTTTGTCTTTTGAGCACAGCAGTTCTTCAACTTGAATCTTCTTACCCAGTTCCACCATGCTAATTTCACTAGTTTCGTGTCTTAGTCTTCTCTTGTACTCAGCCCAAGAATTAGGTAATTTCTCAATCACCGCCGGAAGTTGAAATCTTTCGTCAATCACCATTCCTTCAGCAATAATTTCATTAATAATTTGTTGAAGTTCCAGAAACTGAACTACCACAGATTTATCATTCACCATTTTATATTCCAAAAATCGTGCAACTAAAAATTTCTTACTTCCTGCTGTTTCTGCTTCATATTTAGCTTCTAATGCAGTCCATAAATTAAATGCATTAAAATTTTCTTTTGCATTGTAAAAATCATAAAAGGCATCTTCTAGGCAGTTCGGGATATGGTTTTTAGCCATATAGTTTTGTCTCTTCCAACTATCTAGTTCTCTTTCATTTTCAGGTTCATTCAACGATTCATCAAACGGCTTCAATACCAATCCATCCAGCATATGAAAACTCAGAAAAAATAGCATTTTTGATTGCCATCTTTTGAAGTCCTTTCCAAAAAAATTTTGAGGTCTGTCAACATCAGTCTTTGCCATTGGAACAGAAGTAGCAAATAACAAATATCGCGTTAAGATTGTTGTCGCAATCTGTAACAATGAACAAACTAAACAGAAACTTGAAATTTTGTTAACGTTAGAAAAAACGGAACCACTCTGATAATTTGAATCACACAATTGGGAAGAGCCACCTGCTCAGCAAATTGTCCTTAACACGATATTTGTCGGGTACACCTCAATTATGAGTGATGTTATACCCCTACTGACAAATCATGTCCAGGATAGAACTGCCCGCTATCAACTCAGTTAGCACAACTTTGTTGACCCTCTATAACTTAACAGCGAATAGAATAGAAAAGATAAAGAAATTTTAAACACACAGTGCGCACATCAAAGCCAGAAGAGGGGAAAAGTAGTCAGGACAGTGGCTGCTACTGGTGTAATTTGCAAATGAGAATTTCTTTAGCTTTTATAGGAGAAGAGGGGTGAGGTCGAATTAAACGGTAATTAATTTAAAAGATTTTTTATTATTAATTCGAAATAATTACCATTAATAATGAATCGGTAAAATATATTTATTATAAGAATTAAAAATAAAACCATTGAGTATTGATGGGGCTCACGCGTAAAACACGCAAGCCCGCGATCCACGTGCATGTGTGATAAGCATGCATCAATCCACTAGCCCATTGCCTTAATCCTCCCCCTACCACAAAGGCATCTAAACCCCAAAGGCCCTCCCTTAGTTGTTAATTTTTTGGTAATAAAGAGAGCACTCATCCTTGGTTTGTCCAATGTGGGACTAACCAAAGGTTCTTCATTCACTAAAGAGTGAAAATGGAATTGTTATTTCCACCCAATTCAATGGCTAGTGACTCTTTGATCCTAAGACCCAATCTCATCAAGACTGTTTTAATTTTAAAAAATTCATTTTCATCTCTAACAAGGAATACTCAAATATCTTATTTTTATTTTGATATTCAGAAAAAAAACAAAAAGGAAATACAACACTAGTGCTCAATGAATTGATGTTGGAGAAGTCCACCATAGATTAATATCATGACGTGTAGTATATTTTGCGAGTTTATGTGCTAATGAATTAGCATATCGACCAATGTGGTTGTAGCAGACAGAACTGAAGTGCGGCGATAGAGAGATGATGTCTTCGACAATTCGCCTGATTCTCCATGGAACCACTGGGCTCCTTTCAATAACTAAGTTAATCAGCTGGAGACAATCGCCTTCAATCACAATACTAGTAAACTGCTTCCTCTTGGCAAATTTAAGAGTTAGCAGGACTCCTTGAGTCTCGTCAATAAGAGGGTTATTTTGTTGTAAGATTGTTGTAGCTGCAGCTAGAAAGTTAGCTTAAGAATTTCTTGCTATTACTGCACCAGCTGACTCTGAAGCTTTCACTGCTCTATCAAAATTTAGTTTAATCACATCACTTAAAGGTGGAGCCCACACAACAACTGGTACGTTAGCTGCAACATGTACGTCTTGTCCTTTGTTTTTTTGGAAGTAATAGTCGGTAAACAGCTTATTAGCCTCTTGTAATATCAGTTGAACTGGTTGCAACTTGTTCTCAAAAACTTTCAAATTTCTAGACTTCCATATACCCTACAGCATATTTTCACCTTGGCAAAAAGTCTGGGCCCTATCCCTCATGAGTAACCACTCGGCTATCATCTCTTTGATAGTAACATTTTCTAATATTTCAGTTCTGATTCCGAGAGCAGACGCAAACAAGATAGCTCTAGCTCTTTGAAAGCGGACAAGCAAGTGTTTCAAGTCTTCCTCATGTTCTAGACAGAAGTAACAATTAGGTTCTACATGATGTATAATCCTGTTAATATACATCCTACAACCGATACCCTTATGAAGAATTCGCCAAATGAAGACCTGTACTCTTGGTGCATTGTTTTTTACTTGCCATAACTTCTTCCATGGAAACTGGTTAGAATGACTAAATGAAGATTGGTGTTGTCTATCATAAATTAGATTTTGAAATGATTTTGGAGTTGTTGGAACTATTAGTCAATCTCTAAATAACTCTAGACTAATAGTCCCACATTAGCTAAAAACTTCAAGCCTCTATACACATATATGATGAAAGGGCCATTCCACTCATTACCAATTGGTTTTGAGTTGGAAGCCCAAAAATTTTACATGATATCAGAGCGAGGCCCATAAATGAGTGGTTAAATGTCCACCTGTATATGATCCACGTGTTAAGAGGCTTACAAGCGCCCCTTATCCGTGAAGGGGAGTGTTGGAACTATTAGTCAATCTCTAAATAACTCTAGACTAATAGTCCCATATTGGGTAAAAACCTCAAGCCTCTATACACATATATGATGAAAGGGTCATTCCACTCATTACCAATTGGTTTTGAGTTGGAAGCCCATAAATCTTACATGGTATCAGAGCGAGGCCCATATATGAGTGGTTAAATGTCCACCTTATGCGATCCACGTGTTAAGTGACTTACAAGCGTCCTTATCCATTAAGGGGAGTGTTGGAACTATTAGTCAATCTCTAAATAACTCTAGACTAATAGTCCCACATTTGCTAAAAAACCTCAAGCCTCTATACACATATATGATGAAAGGGCCACTCCACTCATTGCCAATTGGTTTTGAGTTGGAAGCCCAGAAATCTTACAGAAATAAACTCATTTGTCGGGTTAAGTTTCCAAATTTGTCTGTCCTCTCCACCACTTCCTGAAATATCAGACTTAACATGGAGTTATTGAATTAAGATGCCTAGGGATTTGAAAGAGTTTTCAAATCTCTTGTTGGTCAATGGAGATTGTATGAGAATCACTTAAACCCTCTTGTTAGTCGATAAAATTTTATTTTAGGTTAAAACTCTTTTAAACTCTGTATGATTGAGTTTTTTTTTAGAAGTCACTCAAACACATTTTTTATTAGATTTATAATTTAAAATTATAGATTTATAGCTTTTAGAGATTTAGAAGATTTTTTAACGAAAATACACATGATAAAAAAATCTTATAAATATGTGATATTTTGAGAGATTTTGAAATTGGGGTTGATTTATAACAAGTGAAAGCAACTTTGAGTCCATGAACATCGGAGTTTGCATTATGTATCACTTGAATCATGATGTTGCATCACTTCCATATTTGCTAGAGACGTAAATAAACCTTATCTATGTAAAGAAAAAAGAAAAGAAATAGATAGCACCTTGCAGCACTTGCATATTTGTTAAAGACGTCAATAAATCTTATCTATGTAAAGAAGAAGGAGAAAAAAAAAATAAATAAATAAAAAATAAGATAGCACCTTGCTTGTAAACTGATACGTGCTAATTTATGAACTAGACCAAATTCGAAGACCATGATATAAGTTATTCTATTTTACACTTAGGGGGTGTTTGGTAACCATTATTATAATGGATTATGAGTACATAATCAATTATCCAGCCCATAATTCATTATATAGGTATTTGTTAAAATTTATAATAACTGATTATTTTAATCATAATTGAAAAAACTCATTATTTTCATAAGTAGAAAAAAATCATTTATAAAAATTATTATAATCAAAATTTTTTTTTTAACAAAAATGAGTTAGATTTTTTTTCCTTATTTTCTCTAAACTATCAAGAGAGAGATAAAAAAAAAATAGTGAACTAAAATAAATTCTTAGATCATCATTCTTTTCTCTCCTCTTCAAGAGCATTTTTTTTAAGATAATCAATTATCCAAAAAATTGTTTATTAAAATTTATTATAATAATTATTAATATCATAATCATTTTTTAATTTATGATTATCTATAATCATAAATGATAATGATAATTTTTACCAAACACCCCCTTAACAATTGTTAAGAAAATTGAACATCATGTATAGATTTAACAATTATACACAATAGGTTTATGGATTTTAGATTGAAGGGTAAATTTAATTCTAATTATTCTTTTTCACTTTTATTTATTTATTTTGGGTAAAAATTGTGAGATAATGAATATGCCTTTTCATATTTAAATTACTTTGACCATAAATACATCTTTTATTGGGTATTCATAGTACTTATATTAACATTGTTCGTGCATAATAGGAGAAGAAATTTTTAGATTATTTATAAAGTTGATAGATGTTTTGAATTTAATAAGGTATTTTATTTTATTATGTCTTCAGAAATTGCAAAAACTCTTCAAAATCCTCTAGTTTTGTATTTATAAGTTATTAAAATGTTCTCATAGAATCTCTAAAAATCATACAAATAAAAGTCCATGAAAATCTTAAAGATCTCAATTCACTAACCTTTTTTAAGTTTTCGTATTAATTATATATTACCTTCGTTTCAGCAAAAGTGTTACTATCACTTTTTTATTTCAATTTATTTTTAATAAAAAAATTGATATTGACGAAATTAGGACTCAGATTATTAATATCATCATTAGGCGTCAGCCAATAATCTATTAATGTCATACCAGATTCTCATTCATGAGATGGTTAACTCGTTCAACAACTTCACTTATTCAACCATTCACATGTATCTTTTTCTTGTTGTAATAATTTACAATAATATTTTGCCTGCATTCGAAATTGCTATCCTTCTACCGAATTCCTATACCAAAAATATATAGTTTGTCTATATGTCACAAATATACTGGTTTATGATATTTAGTCCAGGATTCGTCCCGGGCCTCAAAAGACTTATCATCCTAGAGTTAATTTAGATGCATGCCTCAAAAGATTGTTAATTTAGATGCATGCCTACAAAGTACACAAAGTAGGGAAAGGAAATGGGTAGACGGCTAGTAGCTTCGTTCCCTATCTGTACTTTCCACTTTGGGTGTTTTTCTCTTTTTTTTTTAATAGTAAGTACTTTGGGTGTCACTGGGGATTTCTTTTTTTCAGTTAATTTGTCCGGTACTGGACTCCAGGAAACCATAACTATCGTAGCAATGAAAGACAGATTCGGAAATTTAACCACAAAGGCACGTGTTAAAGTTCTGGCAGAACAATATTCGGGTCAATATTTTATGGGTTTCTATAATTAGATGGCTTGTGACGTGTGTTATCGTTGACAGTAAAGTGTCCATTCTTTAATCCATGCATGAAACTGGTACACATCACTCATATGATAGACACATATACTTCTTCCGATAATCGTTCAAAACTTTCTCTGATCCTCCTAACAACTGCAGCTGAAAATTGAAAATCTGTTGGAGGGTTTACTCGTCATTTTTGAATTGTATTTAATGTAGTAAAAATGAAAATAATAAAATGATCTAAAATTTAAAAATGACTGCGATCTTACCAGGATTTCTAAGAATAATGGTAAGTAATGTGAAAAATTTCAGAGAAAAGATTAGATTCGCTAGCATTACCAAGATGTCATCCAATTGGTCGGTTTGGACTTAATCACGAGGGTTAGATTTGATTTAAGAATAATTTAATTTGTCTAGGGTAAGATTACATCAGGAACGCTAATGACAATGTGAAATTCATCGATTTTGTCGAAATAATTAAACTTTTTTGTAAATGAGTTTATAGACTGATAGTTAATTCACTAGCAACAGTCCATATTTGCAATCGCTTGTCTCCGAGAAACTTATCTTTTGGTACCAGCAAGGGGAGCTGTGCTAAGAAGAGTTGGCAATAACATGGTTTTCGTTTCGGTTTGTACAAAATTTGATTCCCTGCATTAAATTATATACTCCACAAGGAGTTAGGATTACACATTTTTTTCTTGTTACTTACACGTCCAAATTATATAGACGGATATTTAATTTTTGGTTGTCCATTTATATAGGTATAGTTCTAATTACTAGATAATTTTTTCTAAATATGCTCATATAAATAATAGTAATATTGTCACTAAAATTAATTTAATATTTATGTTTTTCATTAAAAATAAAGGATAGAACAAGAAAAAGGATAAATATTTATAAAACCTATATAATTTTCTTAATCTAAGAGATTTAGTTTCTTCGCCTATATAATTTAGACGAAAGGAATATTTTTTCTATTTTTTTTTTGTGATGGAATATTTTTTCGTTCTTTTGAGTCTTGATTGACCGAGCATGTCTCCTAGCAAATTGCAATTAAAAACCGTTCAACGATCAAGAAAGCATATCTTAAAAAGCAGACACTGGAAGAATAGTCAATAGTCTAGTGCTACATTGCATATAGTGTCATGAATGTATGAACCACAAATTCTACTTATCCATACAGTGAGAAATAGCAGAGTTGAACTTTTCCAATTTTAATTTGATGGCACTGATCTAAAATTATAAGTCAAATAATAAAAAAAAAAAATTGAAACATTTCGAATAATAAATTGTGTATGCATTATGCAGTACTCAAAAGAATATGTTATCTATATCCCAATATTTCGGGTATAGGAAAACAAATACATTCCTCTAGGTACATACATGCAAATGCAAAGGGCACATTAATGAGTAACTAACAAGTATCAACAGTGTTGGAGTAAAATTTGGTGTGAAACTTGGGGTGAGCAGTGGAGTCATTAATTGACGGATAACTCGTGGTTCGAACATGCTGACACATTTTTTGAACATGGTCCTCTGTTATTAATGACATTCTAATTTAAGACAATAATTAATAACGGTAGCCCAAATTAAAATCAATCTATTTTGAACTTCTTCAAATATAATCGAAATAGTTAAATAGACAGGAAGGATTCATTGGAGCGTGTGTTCTGCTATTATTGGTTAGTCCAGTAGACATTAATATAAATTTCAAAATATTAAATCTCGATAATAGTACTATAACATACGTAAAGTACAATTAATGTACGTATGACCTAGATTATCGTTCTAAACTTATGGTACGAATAATAGATGTCTTATAATGTCAATTATGTTAGTTCGTTACCATAATGCTATGTTTTTGTTGTACATGCAATAAGCGACCAAGTTAGTGGGCAGGATCATGATTGTACCTGAAGTGCACCACTGGGTGTGCCCTGATTCAAGACCTAAGAAACATAAAATAAAATGCTAACTATACTCGGGATTTCTATATAAAAAAATATTTTTTCTACGTACCGTAAAAGTACTGGTTCATAACATTTATAATAGAATTTATTATGAGTTCCAAATAATTTATCATTCCAAATTTAGGGTTTAGATCTTCCTCGTAGTGGTGTAGAAAACGGGATAGTCTAGCAACATCGACACAACTGCTTCAATATAATGGGGCGTCCAACCAATGACATCGCTTGCATATGTGGTGCACAATTTTGGTATAAATATGCACCAGCAGTAACGTACTATGACCTTTTTCTTCTAATAAGGCTATAGGTAAAAGTTTTTGGTCTGGAATTTTGAAATACAAAAAACATGTGGAGTTGAATTCAGTTATACAGGTGAACAGTAGTAATAAAAAATTATTTTGGGAAGACAATTGGCTAATTGGGTAGTCTGTAAAGAATTTTTTCTCATATCTTTTCAAAATAAACAGGTTAAAAGAGGCCACCATTCAAGAAATATTGGATTTCAACAATGATATCAACATAGAAGTTGGAATTTTGCATTTTGTAAACCTTCGATGAAAAGTGGAAGATATTGCTCATCTCCTAAATTTGCTTCCAGCTGGGAATAATTTTTTCTCTCTTACGGCTTGTTACAAAGCACTGGAGGATGATAAATTAGTTTTTCCAAACAAAAAACTTTGGAATCCCAAGATTCACCATAATGTAATTTTTTTCATATGGATTTTATGTTATAATGTAACTCTTAGTATGGATTATTTTAGGAGTACACTTATGGTGAATGGATTCTTTCTTTGTAAAAAAATAGCGGAGTCCAACCAACATATCTTTTTGCATTGTGAAACTACTAGATATGTGTAGCGTCATTTTCTAAAGGGTTATAAATTGCATTGGATGTTTCAAGAATCTATCAAGAGTGTTATCTGGGAATGGAACAAAAATAAAGGATCTGCATTATCAGTTAAATAGAAAACTAAGACAGCATTCCATTTGCAATTTAGTGGGCAGTTTAGATTGAAAGAAATAGTAGGTATTCAACGGGAAATATAAGTCACTGGATACTATCATCGAAAGTGCGAAGATTTTAATTTTCAGTCGGTACACTGGGACCAAATTTTTTGATGGGTGCAACTTGAACACAGTTCTTTTCAATAGGGATGTTATAATGAAATATTGAAATTCTGCATAGGGTAACGCTTGTTTCTCTATGATATTATTTTCGTGATTTATCTATGCATAAAATTTTATATAAATAAGTTTGATTCTGTTTTTGACCAGTATCACCACTTCTTTGGGGGTTTCTGATTTTTTTTAATAAGTTTTACCATTTTCGTTATTTTGTTGTTCATTTAGATAGACTTAATGGGGTAAATTTATTAGAACTAAGTGTTTTGTTAACGTGAGAAAAATCTACGTTTATATGTAACTGACGGAAAATGTATTTGGTTTATATTAACTTTTATTATTGAAAATTTACAATTACCAACGATTAGTTAGTGCTATAAAGAATTCACATCCATAAAATATATATTTTAAATGCTTCAAAGAAAAAAAATTATGTTTGTTCTGTTTTATAAAAAATAAAATTAGTTACCATATATGAGTACGTCAAAAAGATAGGTTTTTTTTTATAAAAAGAATGTCAATTATTTTATGGTTATTATTTTGTCTATATAGAGACCACTCCTCTCTCATGTTTTCTATTTTATCAAATGAAGAGGATTATTTTACTTTCCTGTTTTTCTTCTCCATTACTTATACGAATTAATAACCTTAAATTAGTTTTTGCATACAAATCAAACTTGGGGTTTTCATAAAATGAAACCTTAGCTTTCATAAGTGAGGAATTTAGTTTTAATTTGTTGGATGTTCTGATATGAATCAAGTTTGAGTATCTCTAATTTTTAATTTGTTCGATGTTTTGTTATATGTTTTAATTTGTTGCAATACAAATTACAGTTTTTTGTGGGTAAAACGAATTTTAAGGGTAAGAAAGGAAAATGGGGTAAATAGATGAGAACTCATCTAACCCCTACACATTTATATTGCATAAGTACTTTTAAGATTCGAGAGATCAAAATCAAAGCAAAAAACCAAGAGATGGTTGTTTCGATTTCGTTTGGGTCACAAAGGAATGAGAAAGGTTGGTCTTAGGGAGGGACGCATAAGAAATATTAAGGTCAGAGTATCAGACTCTGCTTAATGTGATAGGTATGTAATATCTATGAATAACTCTTTGTGTATGAGTACGACTGATAAAGTTGTATGAAAATTAGATCACCGACTTTTCTTTTGTTCAATAAATTGAATAATCTATTTATAATAGCTATGTATAACCGTTCACCTGACCTCGTAGGAACTGATGATTGTGGAGTAGTAGTGGAATGGAGATGATGGAGAGTGTGTCAGTAACCATTCCCCATTTCGCTTGAGGATGACTGGACGGCTGCACACCAACCACTCCTCGACTTAACCAACAATCGAACATTACATACATTTCCCTTTAATGGGTGCATTGCTGCACCACATGCCATAAACTACCAGAACAATACCCTAGTGAATATCCTCCCCTTTGTGATATTTTTGATGTCTCGTGTAATTTTTGTAGCATTAACACTACTACTGTAAAGTCGAACGAGACTTGCTTAGTTAGTCATTTGACTATTGGCTTGTCATATGCTTGACTAGCTTGATGAGTCTAACAAGACTAATTTTGTCTAATTAGACAAATTAAAATAAAATATGTATTTTATTTTATTGAATTTATGAGGAACAGCGTGAGTTCACATAAGTCAATCAGCATTGACATGTTGAGTAAAGAAAATAGACGTAGCATGCTAAGTGTAAGAATATGTATAGCATGCTGAGTACAGAAATATGCGCGAGACGTTGAGTGCAGAAATATACACAGCATGCTATAGCATTTACAACACTTATGAATATTGCATAATAAAATACTAGCTTTTCACACACTTTGCTAAGGTTTAGTTGCTCAAACTCACTGTTTACAACGCTTATGGTAGCCGTCCACTCAAATTGCTAGAGCCGATCGTTCAAGTTCAATGTTTGCAACGCATATAAACTTTGAAACCTTTATGTTAGTTGTCCACACAACAATTTTAAGGTGGCTGGCCAAGTAGGCTTTTTATACGTTGCAAATTCAAATATTAGTTGTCCCCATATTAAGTTAGGGTTAAGAGGCTATGTTTGCTGTTTGCAACGCTTATAAGTGTTGCAGCCTAATTTTTGACGACTCCTAAGCTTAAAATTGGATTTTATTTTATGCCATTCACATTGATTGCTCCCTTAAGCGAGGACTGGCATAGCTAAGTCTATATTTGGCTAGTCGGAACTATATTTTTTTGTATTTAACACAGTTTTTACTAGATATCTAAACACGGTTGTGGTGCTTTAGTCAAGTAAATTTATATATAACTTGCTACATACTTCTATACATATTTTTATAGGCATTCTAGTAAATCAATATCATTCGGTCGAGCATGAATATTGACACAAGGTAATTTTTGGGAATTCAGCCGTGTAATATAGCACCAAAGAACGCTCAAATTGTTTTATACTAGTGGGCAATCCATCTAGCAGCTTGAGATTTGTTATGTAAAAATCATAGAATATCCGAGATGTCGTAATATGCACCAGTTATTCTAAAAAATTCGTACATGGATGAATGCTAATTCATTCAGTAAATCTGATCGTATATGTAATAATCCGATGAGTTTACCCGGATGATATATTCATGTGATTAGATACATACAGAGAGAGACAAAAATGAATACTTTCATGTCTTAAAAGTCTTTACAAAATTTTGAAATCTAATATTTCTAAGATCCGGATTATATATATATATATACTATAATTTCTTAACCCTGACAAAAACCCATACAACAGTAACTTCAAATTTTGGTATAATGAAGTTACAAATGCACCACAAGTGTTTGAATTTTTTAAAATATTTAAAGTTACAGGTGCATACGGTGACTTTCAATTTTGGTATATGTTCAACGTTCGCATTGTTATAGTAAGTAGACTATAAATGCTCTAATTTATATAAGTTTCTCCAAACTTATAGGTTCTAAATGAGTCTAGAGTTGAAAAATAAACTGTAAGGTTGTAACTTTTTTAAACTTCTGATTTTTAATTTGTGTGCTCTAATTTTATGGTGCTCCAATACAAGTGCATACAATAAATATCTGACTTGTTTAATTTCTTTAGGGTTCTAATGGCTAAATCAAGTCAATCTTTTGTGGTTACCAGCCAGATGTCAAGTACATATCCAGCGACTCCTGAAGCTCAAGATATTAAATCTTTTAGGACATCTACAGCTTAAGCTACACCCCAAAGTGAAGATACGACTCCAGTTATGGGCAACAAAAATTCTAGAGCCACGTATGATGTATGGAAGGACTTTAAAAGGGTATATGAATATACAACAACATGTAAGCATCCTAGTAAGCCATTTGCTACTCATTCAACAAGAAATGAGACAACTAGATTTAAGGGTCATTTGGACAGATGCCCTAAAGTCCCTAATACGAAGAAGAAGGTATTGAAAAGAAAAATTTGTTGTTTCCACCCCTAAAACCAGGTGAGAATATTAAATTATTTGCTTTTGGTTATAGTTTTGATAAGTGTAAAAAGATTTTATTGGAGTTTATAATTAAAGATAGGATTTCGTTTATGGTCTGTTTGGCATGCTAGTGTTAGCAAAGCATGACATTACCAATTACATATAGTTGTAATGTCATGCATAAAAACTACATATAGTTCAATGTTTAGTGTTTGGTAAAAAAATTATATATTTTTTTTAAAGCATAACAAAATTTAAAAAGATAATAAATTTAAATAATATTACTAATAAATAAAATCAAAAAAAAATAAGAAGAAAATAAAATTGAACACTTAATAATAAAAAAATGACGTTTATGCTTAAGAAAAATGATGTCTAAAAAATAAAAATTTCTCCGATTGTGTAATAATAAAAATGAAAGGACCAAAAATTATATAATAGTATAACAATAATAACAGTAATAAGTTAAAATAATAAAAATAATTTTTAAAAAAATAATAAAAAACAAAAAACAAATAAAATTTGAATATTTAATAATGAGAAATGGTGTTTCCTTTAAAAAATGATGTTTAAAAAGAATAAAATGAAAATACATCATTATTTAATAATAAAAACTAAAATGAACAACCGATATATAATAATAATAATAACAATATTAAGTTAAAAATAATAAATAAATAAATATTTAATATTTAATATTTAATAATAAAAAAATGATGTTTAAAAAGAATAAAATAAAAATATATCTGATTATGTAATAATAAAAACTAAAGTACCAAAAATTATATAATAACAGTAATAATTCAAAAATAATAATAAAAACAATTTATAAAAGAAACAAAAATAAAATAAATAAAAATAAAAATAAAAATAAAAATTGAATATTTGACGATAAAAAAGAGATGTTTAAAGAGAATAAATGGAAATATATTTGAATATTTAATAAAATTAAGTGGCCAATATTTATCCATAGTTTAATTGGAAGGTGTAATATAGGACCGCATTCAATATCGTGTAGTTGGGTCTTCGCCAAACATCTAATATTTGAATATAACCCTTGACTACTCCCTTTGATTGCACTACACCCTTCAATTACCTCTGATTTAAGCGTTCCAAATGAACCTTTAGAATGGTAGAAGCAGAAGTGTTTCGGGTATTTTGTCAATATATGGAGCCTAGATTCAAGGTCCCAGGTCGTATAACTATTTACGGTGATCTTTTAGAAATCTATATAGAAGAAAAAATAAAGTTTAAAAGGGTATTTAGTCAATCAGAGACTATTTATCGCAGCTGATATATGAACATCACCAAACAATTTTAATTATGTGTGTAATATTTTATTTTGTTGATCAGAATTGGAAGTTGCAAAAAAAGATCCTTTTATGCCAAGTTATGGGTTGGCACACATTTAGTAAGATATACCGGATGATAATTCTAGCATTGAGGAAGATAGTGTAATTATTTTTCTTCTTTTTTATTGTTGGAGAATTATCCTGTAACAATGAGCAAACCAAACAGAGACTAGAAATGGGTTACTGGTTAGAAAAATAGAACACTGCAAACAATCACACAAAGCACGGAGAGGAGGAGGAGTCTGTTCAACAGACTGCTCTTAACTCGATATTTGCCAGGTACACTTTAGAAAAGTGTTGCTATACCTTTAAATTTGACAAATCGAATTCAGGATAAAACCTCCTGATACCAACTTAGTTAGCAAGACTCGTTGGCCCGTTGTGAACTTAACAGAAGAAGATAAAGAAAATAAATCTAGTGCGCACAACAAAGCGAGAAGAGGGGAAAAGACGACAGGATAGTGGCTGCACCTGAGGTAAGTTGAAAATGAAAATTCTTTTTCTTTTATAGACAAATTTGAGAGAAGAGAATTAAATTGTATTTATGAAAAATCTTTTAATTTAATTCTCATTAATTCACATAAATAATAAAACGGTTTTTAATTCACATAAATAATGAAACGATTTTAATATTTATTATATGAATTTAAAATAAAACCATTAACTCTTGATAGGCACACGCTGGGCACACGCCGGCTCACGCAAAACACACGCAAGCTCCGCAAGCCAGCGTGCGTGCTTCGGTGCGAAGCACCGCACATGTGTGAATTTGCCCACTAGCCCATTCCCTTAGTCTATATCCAATCCACACGTTTTTCCCTTAGAAGCAACTTTCGTGGTAATTAGATAGACTTCATCCTTGGTTTATCCCATGCGGGACAAACCAAAGGTTTCTCATTCACATAGAAGTGAAAAATGGATTTTTTATTTCCACACACAATATAGGCTAGTGACCCTTTGGTCCCATCAAGATAATTTTTGTAACAAAATATTTTTTGTAAATAAGTAATAAATTCATTTTTAATTCTAACAATCCCCCACATGAATGAAGAAAGCGATAAATCAGAAAACCGGAAAACGAGAAATACCTCTTAAGCAATAGGTGACCATGTGGAATTGAACCTTTGGTTAGTGAGAAGTACCGGAACTACTTGATGGACAGTGAACGCGATGTCTTGAAATGCCATCGTTTGGTGTAGTTCTTCAATAGCTCTTTACGCGAGATATCTCTCAAGATTTCTGTTAAGTTCACGCCGTTGTGTCCGTTTTGGCCCCTGACATATCCCGTTTCTCAGAATGCTCTAGAGAATCAGCTCAGTTCTCATAGGAAGCGACCCACTTCCTCATTCAGATAGGTGAGTTCTATCAAGAGTGTTAACTGCTACACCCCATTTCAATCTTAAATTGAAACTATAGAACTCATTAAGACTTTACAATAAGTCATCCTCACATGCAGTCACACTATCACGTCTACACCATAGGGAAGGGACAGAGAAATTAATTCTCTGATAATGTTTAATTTTTACCCACCACAAATAGTTGTCTCATTCAAAACCTTGATCTTGGGATCTCCAGTCAGCAAGGTTGAGTATCCTTCATGGCAAGTTTTAATTGATGAGCTTAAGTCCCATCCCCCTCGATGCATTACTAACTATCTCCTTGGACAAGCCTTTCGTCAAAGGGTCTGCGATATTCTCCTTAGAACTCACAAAGTCAACAGAAATAACGCCATTCGAGATTAGTTGTTTTAGAGAATTGTGTATTCTCCGAATATGAATGGATTTTCCATTATAATTGTTATTTTTTATAATTAGCTATTATAGCTTGACAATCATAGTGTATAGATATAGCTGGCACAGGCCTATGCCAGAGAGGAATGTCTTCTAAAGAGCATCTTAGCCAAGCGGGCTTCCTCTCCTGCTTTATCTAATACAATAAACTCGGATTCCATAGTGGACCGAGCGATACAGGTCTGTTTGGAACTCTTCCAAGACACTGATCCACATCTTAGAGTGAAAACGTATCTACTCCTAGATTTGAACTCATCTGAGTCTGCTATCCAGTTTGCATTACGATGTCCTTCAAGGACTGCAGAGTATCTCTTATAACTCAAACAAAGTTCAGAGTGTATTTTTGATACCTTAACACTTTAAAAAGTGCATCCCAATGCTCCTATCAAACTGGTTATATTTTCTAAGTACAGATTCAATGTAATGAGATTGACTAAGACTATATATATTAAACTCTCTTCTAATTTTCATCCCTAAGATTTCATCTGAGGGACCTAAGGCTTTCATGTCAAGGTCTCATTCAACATGTTCTTAGTGGAATAAATTACATCTATGGTTGTATCCAGTATAATCAGATTATCAACATACAAGCATACAAACACACAGGTATCATTCACAAGTTTGGTGTAAACATACTTGTCATATTTATTTATTTTAAACCCACTAGAAATCATTACATGATCAAAAAATTTATGCTCTAAAAGATTTCTCTATTCTAAATCATTTGCCTCTTCAAGGCTCAACTTCATCTTCCTAAAGAAGTAGTGTGTGACACGTAGAAAAGACATCTAGGGGATCAACACATATCATGCGAGATTCAGATTTCAAGGAAAAATAATTTTTCCAAAGAAAACAACATCCCTAGATTCCTCAGCAGTATTCACATCAATTTCTGAAGTATCAGAACTCGCAACCCTAAACATTTAATCTGTATTGTGTTCAGAATATCACATGAAGACACAATTAACAGATTTGAGTTCTATCTTTGTCCTCTTAGGTGGAGTGATAGAAACCTTAGCCAAGCACCCCCCATATTTTTTGGAGTGTGCAAAATAGGATTGCCTATATTTCTAGAATTCATTTGGATATTTATCTGATCCTTTAAAATGTACTTTGTTCGGGACAAAGCCAGCTGAGAGGACGGTCTCCCCCCACAATTCGCAGTTATTCCTGAACTAATTCATGGCTTTATCATCTCCTTAGTGGATTATATTTTCACCTCTAGTTTGAACTGAGTTCAAGTCAACTAGGTCTGAGAAATTAATTCTATGGGTTTAGAATTTTTCCTGGACATTTTTCTTATAAGACATTTTAGCATATTTTAATTTTATGCAAATTTAACCTCTATGTTTACTTTCCAAATTAAATTTGGTAATGCAGCTTATGCTCGCCAGATTGATCATTGAAAAATATGACCAAGTCTTCTATGTCAAACATTCAATGACACACAAATATAGAAGGAATCAATTTTATTTAATTAAATTGAGGTTACATCAATTTTATAAAACCCTCTGTCTTATAGTTCTTTCCACTGAGTTACACTATTTTTCTCAGATTCATAAATACCCTTATCATCTAATTTACAACAAGATACTAGAATTTTACAGATGTTCGGAACATGAAAAATTTCTTTAATGTGAGAGTTTTGCTAAAAATTGAGCTTCAACCCAACTTCGCTTTTTTCCGCAACCTGTGTTGTGGACGAGTTACCCATATCGAGCTTTTCTCCTTCCCCTACCTTCTGATAGGAGGTGAACACATCTTTGTTTCCGTGGATATGCTTGGTAGTACCAGAGTCTACCCACCAGTCTCTCACATTGGTTTCCAGATTGACTTCGGACACTGTACCAAAAAAAATTTCTTTTGATTTTTCATAATAATTTAGCGTTATTTTATTTTATTTCTCTATAAATAAAATCCTTACGATTTCTATAAAATATTGCCTAATTATATTATGAATATGATTTATTTATAATCAAATAATCAACACTCTACGCATGCTCCATGTAAATTCATTTTAGCGCATGATAACTACGTTTTATTATGCGAATAAAAATTGTCTTGATTTTATGCATTAAATTTAGTTCATAAATTTTAGTGCATCTCAACGTTTCATCAAACGTTTCGTACGCTTGTTAAAATTAGTGTTTTAACCGGTTTAATAATATCAAGACATCATGCACACGATTCAAATATATTATGATTATAAATAAATCATACCTGATTATCGTTGCTACCACCAATTGAGTGAAAGAATTTTTCCTTTGAGCCATGGAGTCTCCATCAAATCCTTGCCGAAGAATACAATTGGCGCAAAACCATTTTATCAGCTAGAATGCACCCAAGACCACCAGAAGAAGATAACACAACTCAAACAGCAAGCAACTCGACGCAACCTTCTTAAGTTCAAACCCAATAAATAGAACAACATATTAACAACTTAATTAAGGTTGTAATTTTAAGTCCAAGCCCGATAACACATTAACCTTCTATCCCAAATGGTATTACAACCCACATTTCTAGGGGTGGAAAGATCAACGCCTTTTGTCTTCTAACACTGTATCAGTCGGATCGTGAAACGGAAGCTTCATGATTCCGTCAAACTGAATTTCTCAAAGAGAACATTCATGGGATGTGGGGGAGTAACGCTCGGTGCTTTAATTTCTTCTTCTTTTTCCCTGCCTTGTACAGCAAAAAGTCTCATTACTAATGCTTGTTTGACACTCCATCAAAGATGACCCAACTCAGCCTTTAACCTTAACTTCTCTGCACCCAAACCTCGTTTTCCTGTTGACTTCAAAAGCATAATCGAACTCTTGTTAAACTACCATCAGAACCACAGCTAGCCGGCAGTTGGAAACTGATTGCTAAGAACATGTCGTTCAGACCTTTAAGCAAACACATTGGGTACAATTTACTAGTGATAGAGATATAGATGCATTTGAGTTTTTTAGCCCTTTTATCTTCTTCCCTACAATTATTTTATCATTCACAATAAACCCAATTCAATTCATCACAAAACCATTCAGTAATTTCATGCCAAACCCATGGTAGCAAGAATTATTGTTCTTCACTGACTCAAACTCAAATCACAACCAAACTCATTGAAACTCTGTATCAACTTTGAACGCCAGCAATCTTCTAGTTCTCCACTCCATTCACGACGCATAGTAATCAAGAAAACCTCGAAATATTGAACAGAAAGATTAAGATCATCAAAGTTACCAGTAATGATGAGAGGTTTTTAATAAGTTCTAATTGAAACTTGCTGTTTATCTGAATGCCATACGCAGTAGAATAATCATTTCCAGATTTTTCTCATTTGTTCATCTGACACTTTTGGTTATGCTGGGAACCATGATTTTAGAAGTTTGATTGCTTTATCTCTCAACTGCACGAGTAGCATGACCAAATCCATGACCAGTAATGTAATAAGCAAAAACAAGATGTTTCGGTTACAATCCAGAATTCCGGCCCAACACCGATTAACTCCGGCCACTATTCAACTTCCTTCTCTATTGCTCGCTGACTTCTCAATTTAAAAAAATAAATCACAACTTGAATCTTCTTGAATCAAAGCAGAGTTCATAAGCGAATGTTCACTTCGATTCTAATTGACGAAATCTTAGAGAGTATATAAAATTTTTGTATACCCATTTTTGAATCTACAGACTCTGAGAAGAACAAGATGTTGAATTCAGCATTTCTGATTTTGAAGAACCAATAACCCATGCTTTCACTTTACAAAAATAATATATCGAGTTAAGATTGTTGGAGAATTATCCTGTAACAATGAGCAAACCAAACAGAGACTAGAAATGGGTTACTGGTTAGAAAAATAGAACACTGCAAACAATCACACAAAGCACGGAGAGGAGGAGTCGCCTGTTCAACAGACTGCCCTTAACTCGAAATTTGCCAGGTACACTTTAGAAAAGTGTTGATATACCTTTAAATTTGACAAATCGAATTCAGGATAAAACCTCCTGATACCAACTTAGTTAGCAAGACCCGTTGGCCCGTTGTGAACTTAACAGAAGAAGATAAAGAAAATAAATCTAGTGCGCACAACAAAGCGAGAAGAGGGGAAAAGACGACAGGATAGTAGCTGCGTCTGAGGTAAGTTGAAAATGAAAATTATTTTTCTTTTATAGACAAATTTGAGAGAAGAGAGTTAAATTGTATTTATGAAAAATCTTTTAATTTAATTCTCATTAATTCACATAAATAATAAAACGGTTTTTAATTCACATAAATAATGAAACGGTTTTAATATTTATTATATGAATTTAAAATAAAACCATTAACTCTTGATAGGCACACGCTGGGCACACGCCGGCTCACGCAAAACACACGCAAGCTCCGCAAGCCAGCGTGCGTGCTTCGGTGCGAAGCACCACACATATGTGAATTTGCCCACTAGCCCATTCCCTTAGTCTATATCCAATCCGCACGTTTTTCCCTTAGAAGCAACTTTCGTGGTAATTAGATAGACTTCATCCTTGGTTTATCCCATGCGGGACAAACCAAAAGTTTCTCATTCACATAGAAGTGAAAAATAGATTTTTTATTTCCACACACAATATAGGCTAGTGACCCTTTGGTCCCATCAAGATAATTTTTGTAACAAATTTTTTTTTTGTAAATAAGTAATAAATTCATTTTTATTTCTAACATTTATTTTATTTATTTATCAATTTAAAGTTGTTAAAGACTAACTTAAAATTTATTTCTTGTTGCAGAGTTATTAGGTCATATACTAAAGGTCTTTGATCCTTGAAAATGCAGATGGACTTGAATCACTTGGAGTGGGTCTGCTTGCTTGCAGACTTTGTAGCTTTTTATTCTTTTTAGTCTTAGATTTTGTTGTTGAATCTTGGAAGTACTGTTTGTTCTTTTTTCTTTCAGTTTTATTAAACTTAGAAGACTTATTGTAATACCCCTTATCCTGGGATTAGATAGTCTTAAGCTTTAAACCTAAGTTAGTTAGTTAGGAGTTATAATTTTGGTCGTGGGTCTTGACGGGTTTTTGTGGGAAAAGAAGTGGGAGGAATTATAGGAAGACTAGTTACGGTATTTATAGATAGTTAGGGTTTTGTAAGTGGGGGATATGTTTTGGAAGAACTTAAACCTTTTCTTTGAAAACCTAGGGAGAAGCAGAAGAAGACTGATTTTTAATTGAAGGGTGTCGATAGCGTCGATAGCGGCTTAAGGATTTATTGCTTTAAACCAGGTAGGTTCTCTAATCCTTATTCCCATTATGATTGTTTTGTTAACTGTAACTTCTAATAACTCATTCTGTACTGTATCAATTCTTTTTAAGGTTGAATGCTAGCTAGCTTGAGCGTATAGGTCAATTTTGATCTCACTGTTAGTTTAGGGAATTAATGGATATCCAGGAGAAGATTAGGTCTATGGGAACTCTTTCTTTTTATAAGTTAACAGTACATTGGTGTTTTGAAGACCAATTAGTATTCATATTAACATTCGACTAGACTTATAATGATTCAGACATACTAAGACTAGTTCTGTCTTTCTAAAAGTCTAGTGCAGGTGATAGAATTCCATTAGCATGTTTTGGTAATGTAAAGCTATATGCTTAGATTAAGGATTAGCCATACAGGTTGTGCAATACAGTACATGTTAACAGGTTCGATTAGTTTTGTCTTACTATAACTACAGGTTAACATGTTAACAGGTTGTGCAATGTTGAGATTAGTTTTGTCTTACTATAAGTAGGTGTAGGTGATAGATTGTCATTAATATGTTTTAGTAATGCAAAGCTACATGCTTAGATTAAAGATTATCCATTCAGGTTGTGCAATACTGTACTTGTTCTTAGCCTGTCAGTGGCAGAAACTGTAATGGGTTAACGAGTGAAATAGTGTGGACGTGGTGTTGACAGGTTCGAAAACTATATAGGTAATTCATTTTATGTTATGATATGTAGTGGTTAACCTCATTATGTATTGCTTGTGTGATATGCAGACTTCCAAGTTCTTAATTAACTTGTAACGTAAACTAAAATGGAACATCTTTATGACTAGAGGTCTGGTAGTGATAGTTCGTTTCTTTGATTGATGGAATTCAGTCTTAGAAGAGGACTGTATACGGTGGTATATGGTGTATGTGATTTTTGGGATTTCATGTGTGATTATATGTGTGCAGTGGACACAAAACGTCATGAAAATAAATAATGATCTTTGTTGTTCGTCGTCCGTAGTTGGCTCGATTCCCATAGTTTATTATGGTGATGACTGAGGGGTCTCCTAGAAGATATGGATCTATTATCTTGAATGGGGTCGACAACACTTATCTTCCTACGCACTGTAGGGAATTAAGTGGACTACGCAAGAGTCGGTATGTGTCGTCGTACAGTTAGAGGACGAAACTATAGAGAGGGAAGTCGATTAGTTTCGTGGGTGGGAAATCTGTTTTCCGTTTCTTTTATATATAATGGTTTTGTGTGCCTTGTGTTTTGTCTTGATTTTAAAAGTCTATATTTCTGTTTAGGTCTTCGACCTTACTACTTTCAAAGAGGCACTCTTATAAACCATTTCTACCTGACGAAATCATTTCATGAACCTTGTTTCGCTAAATTACCCGTATAGGGCATAAGGGTGTGAGAATCTACTTTAAGTTGGGGTCTGACCCAACTTACTATTATTTTTCAGGGAACGGTAGCCGCGGAGCGACCTAGCTTGTAGAACGATCTTTGTCCCGGAAAGCTATTTTATTTTTCTTCAAGGTGCTTAAACGTTTAAACATTTTATAGCTTGCGTTTAAATCTAGAATTCTTTACTTTAAGTAAGACTTTTATCTTTTAAATTAAATATCCGACCTGCGTGTCGAAGATGAACTATTGTTTTATTTTTGAGACTCTCTTTTATCAGATTAATTTTATATTACACGTCATTTTTATAAGATTTTCTTAAACTTTATCATTCTTCAAAAACACCACATGATAGCCGGATTGACATTTGTTGGCTTGAAGGCTTGGGTGTGTTTATTTTTATCCCATAGGTAGTGCCACACTTCTATTTTAGAGCGGCCGACCTAGAATGATGAGGTGGGGCGTTACACTTATGGTTTATGTTTATGTATTGTATTGTTAGTACTGGCAGACTTAGTTTAGAAATTGTGTTTATAAATATTTGTGTATGGATATATGGCAGGTACAAAAATCATTAAATTGCAAGTACAAATCAAGCAGAAAATTTGGCCATACGTTTTTGATTGGTACGGGTCGATCGAACTAGCCCATTAACCGTAATTTTCGTTACATAAATGATTGGTAAAAACAGTAAAAACCTATCACCGACCGGACCTATTCGGCCAGGTCTAAAACCGTTGATGTAAAACCGAACCGTAGCCCGGCCGGTTCGGTGATAATTTTGAAGATGAAAACTGGCCTAATGAGAATTGGCGCTGGTTTTGACTAAATCGAGTTGATCGACTTAGTCAAAAGGCTAACTTTTTAACAGTTGAGGTAAAAGTTTAGTTTTGTATGCATATTTTGTTGAACATGTAACACATGGGCACATTGCTCTTCCGTATTATTGTAGGTAGCATGTTGATGCCAAAAAAATTTGGGCGAATAAAAAATTATCGGAATTGTAACGGCAAATTGTTGGTTGAATCAATATAGTTTATCCTCACTGATTCGAAAAAGAAACGAGAAAATAGTCATTAGTTGCGTTTTGGCCAACGATGGTTTAGATGGTGTTGGGCTCTTTGTTGTGTTTCAGCGATAATTCTATGCACCACTCCCTCCTCCCAGCACTGCCTAAGAAATCATTGAAATTCTTCTTATTTGTTATTTTGTTGTTAGCTTAACTTTAAGCAATGCTGGGAGGTATAGAATTACTATAATTTTTATTTGAGCATTAGGTACCAAACACGTCCTGATTGATAATAATTCAGGAGATCCCATTTAAATAAAAAGGTCGTATATGGATGTGGCAGTATAAGTAAGGTGCGTTGCTTGTGATTTGGGTCGCTGTCCCTTTACTACATCTCTTTTCTCTTTCTAAATCAGCAATCAAAAGCTGCTAATGCACGAGATTTATTTGCTTTTTTTCCAGTAGTTTCTTTTATAAATTGCTTTACACAGTCGCTGTTACCGGTTTCGCTAAGCTTTCTTCCGAACCTATTGAGGACATAGTTCGTACCACAGGCCCCATCTCTATACCCACGATGCAGCCCACTCTAATATGTTCATTTTGCTGTCTGTATCGTGATTCATGATTACTTACATATGTTTCCTCCACTTTTTTTCATACACAGAATCGAAATCATTAAACTGAGTCTGATCGCATGTACGCAAATAAAGGTGGATTCTTCATTTCTTTTCCTCGAGTAAATTCACAGAATCGTTTAAACTTTAGTTGACAATCTAATTGAATTTGTATCCAAAAAAAGCAAAAAAAATCTAATTAAATATTCTCTAATCTCTAATATAAAAGCGGGAAATGAGATTCTCTTAATTTTAAAAAAAATATTGTTATTACCTAATTTACCTTTATCAATTGTAAACACAATTAATTGGTTAAATGACTCATAATTTTTTTTTTTATGGATGTAAAAGATAAATAAAATAAAATATTTTGAAATATCCAAAAATTTATAGATATTTTTTTAATATCCTAAATTGGATATTTAATCCAAACTTAAATCTTATTTTTAAATCATTCAATTATTATACCCTTAATTTTTTTAAAAAATTACATGTTGTAATGAAACCTAACTTAATTGGAAGTAGATTTAAGAGTAGTGTGAGAGAAGAGAGAAACTCCAAGGTGGTGATTTTAGGTTTTCCTTTTGTTATTTTTTTTCTGACTTTCTTCAGTCGTGGGAGGTGGTATGACGTTGTCGTCTTCTATTCATCTGCCTCTGCTTACTTCCTCCCAAGGGGTAGAGGGATCGTTTTGGGGGGAGAAAGTAGATCTGGGTATTCTCTATCCTTTGGTGGTAGAATTTTTTATAATAGTAGAGGTTCGCGTTGGAACCCTATCAATTCTGGTGGTTCTTCGAAGGATTGGGTCGAAAACTTTCATGGGAAGAAGGGGTCTAGATCCGTTGAAGATATGAAGTTTGTTCCTCCTGTGGTTTTGAATAGGAAATTGTCTACTTAGGTTTGTACAACTAATTTTGCTAGCAGTATCAAGAGTTGTGAGGATCTGGTAATTGGCGTCTTTGTAGGTAAGAAATTGTCATTTCTTGTAGTTAAAAATATTGTTATTAAAGCTTGGAAACTGAAGTGTGATTTTCAGATGACCATTCATGGTGAATCTGTGTTGTGTTTGATTTTGATTCTGCAGAAGATAAATCTACTTGCTTAGATTATGGTTCATTTTATATTTCGAATAAATTATTTTTTCTTAGACCCTGGCAACAGGATTTAGAGGAGGATATAGCAGAGTTGAAAGCTATTCTTGTATGCAATTTATTGCGTAATGTTCCAGTATATATGTGGAATCCTGAGGGGTTAGGGTTGATTGCTAGTGTGGTTGGAGTTCCTATTTTGTATGATGAACCTACTTTAACTAGATCCCATATGGCTTATGCCAAAATTTGTGTTGAGATCTCTGCAGATAGTGATTTCCCGGATGAAATTCCTTTAGTTGTTGATGGGAAAGCGTAGAAGAGTATTCCAGTGGAGTATACTTGGAAACCACCAAGATGTGACCACTGTAAGGTTTTTGGTCATTCTAGTAATGCTTGTGTTCACAATTCTTCTAGTTCTAAAGTGATTGCAGAGACACAGAAGAAAATTGTTGAGCCTCAGAGGAAGGTGAGAAATGTGGTGGATAATGATGGATGGGTGACAAATACTTCCAAGAGAGCTCGTAATCCTTTACTTGAGGATACTATTAGTACTGATTCTGAAGATGATGTGATTCAAGATTTTGTAGATGTTATGCAGAGTGATGAGGGTGGGGGTGGTGCTAGAAAGGTTTTTAAACCTATTTTGAATTCTCAGCTTCAGACTAACAATATGTTTGAGGTTTTGGAGAGTATATCTGATCAAAATATGGATCCTAATAAAGCTTCCACGGAATATACTTGTGTTAATTTTTCTATTAATAGGGGTGGGGTTACTGATGGTGTTGGTTCTTCTGGTTCTAAGGCCTCTAAAGGTTTTATCCAGAAGAGTGGGGGTGGTAGTGGTCCTTCTAATGGGTTACATGATAAAGTTGCAGAGACTAAGAAAATTGTTGCTAGGGGTAAGAAAATCCATCTGAATATTAATGATGTTTAAGATTGGTGCTTGGATATCAGATGGTTAAATGATCCTTTGAAGCAGGGTGAAGTGAGTAGACTTATTAGGTAATAGTTTAGCTATTGTTGGCATTTCAGAGACTCAAGTCCAACAAGAGAATAAAGATAGTATCCGTAGACGTATTAATCCTTCTTGGAATTTTGTAGATAATTATATTGATATTAATTCTGGTAGAATTTGGGTTGGGTGGAATCCTAAGGATGCTGCTATTTCAGTTCTTCATTCTTCCTCTCAAATAATTTTTATGGATGTTTCTACTTCTAGAAATGTTAATTTTATTCTTTCTTTTGTTTATGGAAATAATTATGTTGTTTTTAGAAGAAGTTTGTGGAATGATTTAGTTTCCTTTGCTAGTTTTAATAAGAGGCCTTGGCTGATTTTAAGAATTCTATTTTAAATCCTAATGAGAAGTTTGGTGGAGGTGAAATTAGGGCTTATGACTTTGTCGATATCTGATGCAGATCGGAAGCGCGTAAAGATGATAATAATCGCAGTGGAATAGAATTATTGAAAAGTAACCGATAGAATGGGTAGAAATCGATAGAAATTAGTTGATCTTCAAATAGATATCCTAAAATCTACGGGGTTATCTAGATTTAGTTATTCACTATAAATAACGACTACAGATATGAGATTAGTATTCAGACTTCGGGGTAAACCAAACTATGAATAAAAATCAAAATCAATAAACTCAACAAGTTTAATGAAAATAAAATAATTTGATTAATCGAAAACTCCCATAATTTTTCGTTTTTGGAGCTTCTTAGATAACTCCTACTAAACAAACCCTAAACTTATCAAAAACCTATAAACTTGTTTCCCAAGGTATCTACTACTTTTAGGCAACTTTCCTAAAACTTATTAAAACTCTTAAATAAACTTTTAGACTCTTCTAAAATTACCTTAAATAATAAATCCGAAAATTAATTATTTTTCTACAAAAAATAACATTAATAAAATATAAATAATAATAATAATAATAATAATAAAATAATAGATTTATTTTCCATAAATCTCCATCCATCATTCTACCGGCGTTGGAGAAGATTCGTCCTCGAATATTTCCGATACCATGTTCTGCATGTGTAACTCGTTGATGACAATCTTCATACACATGAATTGATATTGTAAAAAAATATTTTATCCACCGTATAGAAGCACGGGGTATGATGGAAGCCCAAAACGGATCTTCATAAGTTGATTCAAAAAATTCTCTCTTGTTAGGGTAGATATGAGAGACCATTTGTGTATCACAATAATCAACAACTAGCTTACTCTCGGGCAAAGACAACTCATCAATATCAAGAATTTCTAAGTCAATAAGTTTATCAGGATTAAATGACTCACCATGAAACTCCATTAAATCATGTGAAACTTCTTGGGACTTTTTTTCTTTGTCAGAAACTGGATGTTCTTCGCTTTTTTGAGAAGAAAATTTCATATCCTCCTCATCGTCGGGATATTTATCAAAGATCGGAGTTGTATCTCTCTCAACAATAAATTTATTTTGGGCATCATTGTCATTACGGCAAAACAAGTCTTTAACGTCGTTATCTGTACTATTATTTTCTTCTATAAACGAGCATGGTTTAGATCGAGATTTTAATGACTTCTTCAAATAACATTCTATCACTTCCAGAATCTCCTTTTTTGATTTGATCAGATATTCACATCTTCTCGGATCTCGTCTTGGTGATAATTTATTGACCATGAATACTCGTCTTAGTAACATCTTAGTAAGCATTGGACCTCCTCCTCGACCTCGACCTCGACCCAGACCGATTGCTACTCGTGGTGGTAACAACACAAGCTGATACACAGTCGTAAAGGAAAACAGAAGTTAGTATCATGGGAGAAGTTGAAGAAACACATGAGAACAAAGTTTTTGCCACATACCTACATTGGATTGATGTACCAGCAGCCGCAAAACCTACGCAAGAGAGTACGTTGTATAGACGATTACACCAAGGAGTTTTACCGACTACTTTCTCTTAACGACTTGTCAGAGTCAGATGAGCAAAAAGTCGTTCGCTATATAGGGGGTCTCCCTCAACAATATCAGGATACACTCAACATGTTTGATTGCTGCTCTATTTCGGATGCACATCACAGAGCAAGGCATATAGAGAAACAAGTAGGGCGTAGAAGCTTAAATTAGGGTATCAATGTGGCAGCATCTCCAGCAAGTAACCGTAGTACTGCTAGTAAACTTAATTCTTCGTCAACACCAAATAAAACCCCAGTTACCACTTTTGCAGTTAGGTGTAATAAGTGCGGAGTATAGGCACAAAGCTAGTGACTGTCAAAAAAAAAAACGAGCGAACAAGGTATTTTTCACTGAAAACGACCGTGAAGAAGATGGATGGGAAACTGATTATGAAGAGGATCGTGAGGATGATTCTGAACCTGTCGATGAAGTAGTTGCTGGAGATAAAGGAGTGAACTTTTTAGTAAGAAGAAGTTGTCTCACTCCACGTAAAGATGAGGGCGACAACTGGTTGCGTAACAATATATTCCAGTCGACCTGTACGATCGAAGGAAAAGTTTGTCGTCTAGTTATTGATCCTGGAAGTTGCGAGAATATTGTTGATGAAGAGGTCGTGAAACGATTCAAGCTGGAAACCAAGGCACATCCACATCCATACAAGCTTTCTTGGCTTAAGAAAGGAAATGAGGTAAAAGTAAACAAACTTTGCTTGATTTCTTTTTCAATTGATAACAAATATACAGATTAAATATGGTGTGACGTTACTAGTATGGATGCTTGTCACTTCTTGTTGGGTCGTCAATCGGAGTTGGACAGGAAAAGTAGTCATGACGGGTATAAGAATACCTACAGTTTTTTATGGAACAACGTACGTATAATACTTGTACACAGTAAAGAGATTGCACCTACACCATCTACTGGAGAAGCTACCAATCTTTTATCGTTTAAGCAGTTTGAAGATGAGGTAGAAGATACAGGTGAATTGTATGTGTTGATTGGCAAAGAAGAACAATAGGATGGCAGTAGTATTCCCATTGCAGCTCAACCTTTAATTAAGGAATTTATGGATGTTTTTCCTAACGAGTTGCGGAAGATCTACTACCTCTCCGGGATATACAATATCGTATTGATCTCGTTCCTGGATCAAGCTTGCTAAATAAAGCGTATTACAGAATGAGTTTTAAGGAGCATGAAGAACTTCGTCGTCAAGTGGAAGATTTACTACGGAAAGAATTCGGGTTGACCAATGCGCCAAGTACATTCATGCGTATCATGAATCAAGTACTCAGACCCTTTATCGGTACTTTTGTGGTTGTTTATTTCGATGATATTCTTCTTTATAGTGCTATCATGGACTTACATGTTCAACATCTTCGAGAAGTGCTCTCAGTTCTATGCAAGGAGAAATTATTTGCGGCCATCAAAAAGTGTTCATTCATGACAGATCGAGTTCTATTTCTCGGTTATGTCGTCACCAAGGATGGAATCAAGGTAGATGAGTCCAAGGTTGAAGCTGTGAGAAATTGGACTACACCTACTACATTACACGAGGTAAGGAGTTTCCATGGCTTCGCTTCTTTTTACCGGCGTTTTATTCCCCACTTCAGCACCATTATGGCACCCATTACTGAGGAAGCTGACGAAGCCTTTGAAGCTGTCAAGACAAAGCTGATAACTGCACCATTATTGGTGTTACCTGATTTCAACAATCCGTTTGAACTACATTTGATGCATCGAATGTGGGAATTGGAGCTGTTTTGAGTCAGGAAGGACGACATGTAGCGTATTTCAATGAGAAGTTGAATGGTGCTAAGCTCAACTATAGTACTTATGATGTGCAGTTTTCTGTTATAGTTCAAGCCTTGAAGCATTATCGTCACTATTTAATTCATAACGAGTTTATTATGTTTTTTTATCATGATTCTTTGAAGCACATCAACAGTCAAGAGAATCTTTCTTCTACACATGGTAAGTGGGCTGGTTATTTGCAAGAGTTCACTTTTGTACTAAAGCACAAAGCTGGGTCGCAGAATCAAGTTGTTGATGCCTTAAGCCGAAGGAGTATGATACTCAACACCATGCAAACTAAGGTAATAGATTTTGAATCATAATCTGACCATATTCTAATCGATCCAAAATTTACGGAGATTGTAGATATATCAGTTCAGGCAAACGAAGTGATTACCTTATGCATGAAGGATTTCTCTTCAAAGGTAACCAATTGTGTATTCTTGATTCTAGTCTCCGATTGAAGATTATTAAGGAGTTACATGACGAGGGGCACATGGGAAGGGATAAGACTTTCCAATTTGTTTCGAAGTCATATTACTGGCCAACAATGAGGCTTGAAGTTGCTAAATTCGTTGAAAGATGTCGAATCTGTCAAGTTTCAAAAGGAAAAGCAACTAATGCAGGGTTGTACATTCCATTGAAACTTCCAAGTCTACCCTGGACAGATTTTAGCATGGATTTTGTTTTGGGTTTACCTCGAACTCAGAAGGGACATGATTCAATATTTGTAGTTGTTGACCGATTTTCAAAAATGTCCCATTTTATTGCTTGCAAGAAGACTACTAATGCACTAAAGGTAGCTGAATTGCTCTTCCGTGAAGTGTATCGTTTACATGGATTTCCATGTTCAATTGTTAGTGATCGAGATACAAGATTCCTTAGTTATTTCTAGAAAACCTTGTGGAAATTAGCTAATACAAGGCTTAAATTCAGTAGTGCGTATCATCCTCAAAGTGATGTCCAAACAGAAGTTGTGAATCATTCGCTGGGTGATATACTACAGTGTATGGTTGCAGACAATCCGAAGAGTTGGGATCAGAAACTTTGCCAAGCTGAATTTGCATATAATCGTTCAGTAATTCGTAGTCTTGGTATAAGTCCGTTCGAGGTTGTTTATGGCTACAATCCTCGAGCACCATTAGATTTAGCACATGTTCCTGATCTGAAGAGAATTGAAGTTCGTGTCGAAGAACTTGTGAACAGTTGCAACAGGTTCACAAGTTGGATGAAGAACAATTGCTTCGAGCTAATGAGAGGTATAAGGAGGCGGCAGATAAGAAACGCAGAGTTGTGAATTTTGCAGTAGGAGATTTTGTGTGGGCAATATTGACAAATGATCATTTTCCAGTTGGCGAGTAGAACAAACTGAAGGCGCGCAAGATTGGTCCCTTGGAAATTGTCGCGAACATTAATCCTAATGCCTACAAGTTAAAGCTTCCAAGTCACATACGGAATTCTGATGTTTTTAATGTCAAACACTTGGTTCCGTATAATGGTGATAATTCTGATGATGACCAAGAAAATTCGAGGGCGAATTTCTCTCAACCCCGGAAGAATGATGCAGATGAGCAGGCTATAGCCTATTTAGAGGCTAAAGACCCGAGTGTCGTAATTTAGCTCAAGAGAGGTCCATTTTGATTGGAAACGAGCCAATGATCAAGACATAACACGATTTCATCTTATGGTCTTCAGTTTTTTAGCGAAATTCCATCGTTTAGGGCTTCAAACAGGCGTTTTTGTTATTTTAGGAAAGTTTTTGTTTTGTTAATAACTTTTTCGCTAGGAGCCCGTTTGGGTCGCCGTTTGCGGAAAATAGTTTTGTTTTATCAGTACTTTCATTATTTTAGGTCAACCAAAATTTTCCAAAAATAGCAAATTAGGGTTTGAGTCGGTTTAGGGGTTTTTTCATCCTTTCTTGACCAGCAAGTTAGGGTTTTTCCCCAAGTCTATAAAAGTGTCCTCCATTTATTGTTTTAAGCAGTTGAATTTGATTAATAAGAATTAATTTCTTAAACTTGTTCAAGTTTAATCGATTATTATTTAAAGTCGGGAAACCAAAGTCTAAGTAATTATCGTTGTTCATAGTCGATATTCCTAGGAATATTTGAAGTCTGAACAAAACCTTTCTTTTCTTTATTTTCTTTATTATCCGCTGCATCAATTTCCTTAATTGTACTCAAACTACACACATTTTTGATCTTCAGTTTTTTGGTTGTTTTTATACCTGGTCTAACAAGCAGAATAATGAGAGTAGAATTGATTCTAAAATAGATAAGGTGATAGTGAATATTGAATGGGTTGAGCAGTTTCAATTATCTAAAGATGAATTTCTACCCGAGAGAATTTCTGATCACTCTCCTGTTATTGTTACTGTTTTTGAGAAGAGGAAACATGGGCCTCCTCCCCAGAGGTTTTTAATTTTTGGTCTGAAGAGCCTGATTTTTTATATGTTGTTAATTCTATTTGGCGTGAAAGAATAAGAGGTAATCCTATATTTGTTCTTCTATCTAATCTAAAGAAGGTGAAGAAAAAAAAATTCAGTGGACGAAACAAAGGTTTAAGGATATCACTGTTCAGGTTATGGAAGCTAGAAGGGAGATGGAGTTGGTGCAGAAGTCTATTCAATCTGCTCCTATCTTGAGCAGACCTCAGTTTATTGCCAGAGAAAGGGGTTGTGTGACTAAATATTCTATGAAGAGTGTAAGGCTAAGCAACAGTCTAGAGTTCAATGGTTACATCTTGGGGATTCTAATACATCCTTTTTTCATCGTAATATTAAAGTTAGGAGGTCCAGAAATAATATTTTATCTCTTACTTCTAGTAATGGGTCCGTTCTTGATGAAGATGTGGGTATTACAAAGGAATGTATTGATTTTTTCTTCAATTTATTTGGTGGACATGATGATCAGGTTTGTGATTTTTCAATGCTTAATGGTCTTGAGTTTAATTTCATTAATCTTTCTGTGGATGGGGAGTTAGTTAATGAGGTTTCCAGAGATGAAGTTGTGTTTTCCCTGTCCATTATGGGCTCAGATAAAGCCTCTGGACTTAATGGGTTCTCTAGCCACTTTTTCATGGTTTGTTGGAATATTGTGGGAGATGATTTTTTTGCTGTTATAAATAATTTCTTCTTGAAGTCTAAACTGGTTAAGGAAGTGAATAGCACTTTATTACTCTAGTTGGTAAGTGTGAGAATCACAGTAAGGTCTCTGATTTTAGGCCAATCTTCTGTTTCAATGTAATCTATAAATGCATTACTAAGATTATTCCTTGAGGATAAAGTATATTATTAGGAATTTGATTACTCCTTTTCAGTCTGCTTTTATATCTGGCAGATCCATTCAAGATAACATTATGCTTTCTCATGAAATAGTTAGAAATTACCACAGGCTTAGTGGTGTTCCTAGATTTCCTTGAAGATTGATTTACGAAAAGCCTATGACACTGTAAATTGGCAAGTTGTGCTCTTAACTCTAAAGAAGATGGGATTCCCTGATTTGTTCATTTCTTGGATTGAATTGTGTATTACTACTTCTAGATTTTTTGTAATGGTGAATGGATTTCTTTATGGGTTCTTTGGAGATAGAAGATGCCTTAGACAGGGATGTCCTCTTTATCCCTATCTTTTTGTGATTGTTATGGAGGTTTTTAGTGCTATTCTTTCCAGACAAGTTAGTCTGGGAATTATGGGTTGCATCCTAGATGTAAACTTACTGAATTGACCCATTTATGTTTTGCTGATGACTTGTTAGTTTTCTTTAAAGGCATTGTTGTTGCTGCTGAAGTTCTTCACTCTTGTCTTGATGTTTTTTCTAGTTTCTCTGGGTTGCTGATGAATAAGCAGAGGACCACTTTTTTCTCCTCTTCAGTGGATGCTGATCTTCTTAGTATAATTAAGGAAAGATTAAAGTATTCTCATGGATCTCTCACTGTCAGATACTTTGGTATGCCTCTCCTCTCAACTAGACTCTCCTATAATGATTGTCTTCCTCTGATTAATAAGGTGGTGAATAGAGTTAAATCTTGGAAAGCTAAGTTTCTAACTTTTGCTGGTAGGTTACTTCTTATCAAAGTGGTTTTGAATGGTATGATTTTTTTCTGGTTGTCTTGCTTTGTTCTTCGGGGTTGTTAAGGAGCTAAATAGGGTCTTTCCGAGATTTTTATGGTATGGGTATGATTTGGGGAAGAAACACAATCCCATAAGATGGAATCATATCTGTTTGAATTATAAAGAAGGTGGTTTAGCTGTTAGGGATCTACTAATTTAGCAGCTAACCTTAGACATATTTGGGATATTGTGTCTGGTAAGAATAATGTTTGGACCTCTTGGGTGCATAAGAATTTGATTAAGAACAAATATTTTTAGGCTATCACTACTCCTCAAGACGCTTTCTGGTGTTGGAGAAGGATTTTAGAGCATAGGAGTGTAGCTAAGAAGTTACTTCATTGGGTGTTGGGTAATGGTTCTTCAATCAATTTTTTTACTAATTCTTTGCATGATAAAGGTCTTATTATAGACTAGATGAAACCTGAGCTCATTGATGATATTGGCCCCTTGGTAAATTGCACAGTTGATGATTTCATTGAAGATGGTAAATAGAATTTTCCAGTTCAGTCCTTTATTGAATTGGATATGTTATTCGAAGACATCTCTCAATTTTATGATTTTGATATTTATTTGAAGGATAGGTTGGTTTGGAAGCCTAGTAAATCTGGTTAGTTCACTATGAAGGAAACTTATGATGTCCAAGCTGCACACAAGGAGCCTGTTTTTTGTTATTCCCTGGTTTGGTTTAAGGATCATATTCCTAAACATTCCTTCATCTCTTGGGTGGATTTTCATGGTAGAATGAAAACTAGACATAAGTTAGTCCAATGGGGTGTTACAAATGATGCTAGTTGTGTTCTTTTTTGGAGACTCAATAGAAACTGAGGGTCATTTATTTTTTCAATATGAGTTTGCTCAACAAGTTTGGAGAGGCATGCTTATCAAGCTAGGTTATATTAGAGAGTGTTTTGTTATTTGGGAGGAAGAGCTTGAATGGTGTGTGAATGCCTTTAAAGAACTAGTCTTATTAGTTTTATCAAAAAGTTAACTTTGAACAACTTTGTTTATCACATAAGGAGGGAGAGGAATAGTAGAATTTTTGCTGCCAAGAGTAATTCTAGTGATTTGATGGGTTATTGCATTATTCAAGATGTCATATTTAAAGCTTCTGTTGAAGATCACTCTGTTATTGATACTTCTCAGGCTAGGGCTTTCTTAGAAAACTGGAATGTGCAGGGTCAGTTTGTTTTTCATAAGGAGATAGCTTGCACTTGGATGCACCTTCAGATTGATGAAGTTATGGTTAATTCCGATGGTTCTAAGAGAGAATTTTCTGCTGGTTTTGGATCTATTCTTAGGGATCATAAGGGGGAGGTTTCGGATGCTGCTTATGGAGGATCTCATCCTATTTCTTTGTTTTCTCATGAATTGCAAGGAGTTGAGCTTAGCTTATCTCTGGATAGAAGAAAAGGGTGTAAGATTTTTTATGTGGGAGATGATTTGATGGTGGATTTTCTCCTTCTTACTAGTAAAGACCCTAAGCCACCATGGTTTTTTCTACAGATTTAGCGAAGAATTGGAATTCTGCTTCAATTTTTTGACAGATTTCGATTTGTTCATTGTTATAGAGAGACAAATCAAGATGTTGATTTGTTGGCAGGTTTACGTCCTGCTTGTAGACACATTGACATGAGGGTAGAGGACTTTAAGCCAGAGTTGAGTGAAATTATAAAGAATGATAGGGAAGGAAAGTGTACTGTCGAGTTTAGCTCTTAGTTTTGTTGGTTGCAGGCTTGTTGTCTGCTTGTATTTTGATTTTTTATTTTGTTGTCCTGTTTTTTAGTTGAGGTTTCCTTAACCTCGCGGATCGTGTCAAAACAAAACTTAATTGGAAGTAAAGAGTGAGTCTTCACTTGGTCACCAAATTGGTTTCTAATGAAACCTAACTTTATTTCTTCATATGTACGACCTTGATTCGAAATCCACTTACAGTTTGCAGCCCTTCTTTTTTCCAGCATGTGTACGAACTATATAGCTATATCAAGCACTACAAATGGCGAGCACCTTACCAGTTACCATCCACAAATGCCACATGGGCGTCATTCTATTTCCATTTTTGTTTTCGTTTTGAACTAACTGTTGGAACTTATTGGCCAGCTGTTGTTGAGCCTTGAGCTAGTAATTTATAGTTGATGAGAATTAATAAAACATTCAATTTTCTCTTTTATCTATAGTACCACCACCAACTTCAATTGGTGTTTAGCCAATTTGTTGATATAGATTATGTATCCATGCAAAAACAGATTAAATTTGGATGAAACCAATTTTATCTTGTATATTCGGGTAAAAAAATGTATTCGTTAGGATATATCTGGTTTCATCCTGCATATTCTGACAAAGAAACATGTTTTCCTCCGGATATAACTAGTTTCATCTTGCATATTTATTTGTTTTTATATTGAAGATGATGGTAGTGTTTTTTATTTTCTTTGTTACTATTGAAGGTGGTGGTGCCAATAATGTGGTGTTTGTTTCGATTGAAAATTTTGATATTGGCAGTCGTTGTGCTAGGTTTTTTATGGAACCGGTGTTAGTATAATTCTTCATTTTTTTAGTTTAAGCCATGATGATACCAGTTTCATCCTAGATATTTTTTTGAATAATTTCGTTTTATTAGTTTAAGTCAGGATGCATCCAGTTTCATCTTAGCTATTTTTCGAATAATTTTTTTTATCTTAGTTTAACCCAGGATGCAACCAGTTTCATCCTAGCTAAATTTTTTTTGAAAAAAACTTTTGAAATTACTATCAACAATGGATCTTATTTTGTAGATCATTTAAAACCCGTTCCAAAAATATAAATTTTATTAAAATTCGATATATATTTTGGAAGTTATGAATTTTTTTTGTGATTTATTTTTAAATCGGAGAGATAAAGATATAAAAAGAAAAATCATAAAGAGCAATGATATAATTTTCTAGGATATTTTATGTCCATTTCACCTATCCTTATTGTTTACAAGTCCATCCAAACCATATTTTAGAGAAACCTGGACAATATACTCATTTTCTCAACAAACATAATTAGTTACATATATGTAGGAAATATGGAAAATATCAGTATATTAAGAGTTTTTATCTCACTAAAATATTGAATTAGTATAATTGTCTTTGAAACTGCTATTAACTAAGTTTGTTGATATCTATATTCTTTAAAATAAGGGTATATATGGAAGAAACTATATTAAAATTGATTTTTACCTATTTAATGAGACTAAATTTTTTTAATTTTTTTTGTCTTTATAACGGGGATGGAAGGAGTATTTTTTGCTATGAGTAAGTAAGACGTTCTTGATTTTATAGCCACGAACTTATATACTAGAATTACAATACTAGGGATCTGACTAGTTTGAGTAAGAAACGATATGCAGTCTATAATGCTGTTGCTGTTTTGTTTTTGTTTAATCAAACTCTTCAAATCGAGACGGGATTGTAACAAATTTTTTGGATCAATCAATTTTATATAAATTTGAAGATCTTTAAATCTTTTGTCCCCTTTTTAATGAAAATATAATGCAAATACTGTTTCTCGATGCCACAATTCTTCTTCTCAAGAACATATATAAGAATCTCCTAAATCTTAGTTCCACTGCTCACATCAAAGGCATATTTTGATTGTATACCATAAAGTGCCGTGCCCGCTCTAGACGGAGGGAAATGTTTCTTCTTTTCTTTTTTTTATGATAGACGAAGGGAAATTTATTTGATTATGGAACCTTAGCCTAGAGGTTAGGATAAAATGGGTACGTTTCAATCTGTACGTTGGAAACCAACATCCTTGCAGGCCCAACCTTGAGCATCTCTAGAAAATCTCTCGGAGTCCTAGCATTTGTGTAGCCCTGTTTTACTTTTTAGTTGTTTCCAAAACATTCTTCATTTATATTTCCATTTTCTGCAATATGATTTTTCTTTTCTTTTTATCATTCATGCAACCACTAACAGTTTAAGGGTTATAATCCAAATTCGCTATGTAAGGCTTGGTAATACGTATGATAGTAACTGTGCAGTGCGAGACTAAAATAAAATTTATTGAAAATAAGTATAAAAATATATATGACAAATGTTTACGTAGTTTGGTTAAACATATCCTACGGGCATCCACAATGGGACGATCAAACCCATCGATCAAAGATCAAAAAATTTGATCTTTGATCGAGGGTAAGAACAGTGGGAGATGATCAGGCGAGTTTCTAGCACGACGTTTGGTGGCAAGCGAGGTACTATTATGTCGTTTGAAAAAACAGACGAGACAATAACACATCGCCTGGTACAAACGAAATTGTAGCCTCCCGCCCCCAAAAACTACACAGGCGAGATCCCAGAACCCCGCCCAATACCCATCGGAATTCCATTCTTTCGCCTGTTGCAGCGACGTCCCAAACACTCGCTTACCACCCGTGCGAAGAAACCGTGTTATGAAATGATCCGGGCGAGAGAGTAGAGGGTCGTCCCTCGAACATGCGAGTGATTTGTGTGGGATAATGACGGGCGAGAGGGTAGAAGGTCGTCCGGGTCCAGGAGGCGAGAATTCAACCTCTTGCCTGTCAAATTCAGTCGTTTAATAACCCTAAAAATCCACATTTCTATTCTTCATCTTCTCCGCCTCCTGTAGCCTTCTTCTCGCCCAGCCGCAACCCTACCACAACCCCATTTTTCCCAACAATTCCTTCCGTTGACGAGAACCCATAACCTCGTTTCCATTTTCATACTAAATCTTAAACAAAACCCAAGCGAAATCAATGTATATCTTCTACCCTAAAAAAATTAAATTTAATTGTTTTAATTTCATATATAAATTAGATGATTTTTTTGTTAAATTAGTTGTATATGTTGTTTAATTACTATATTATAAACCCATAATTGAAATATGAATTTGTGTTATAATTATAAAATTGTGAATTTATTTAGGGTTTATGTACATGTTATGAATTAGGTTTTAAAATTTGTTGTTATTTGTTAAATTGAACATACAATACGAAATTGTTGTAGCTTAATTTTAGTGGGTTTATGTTTAATTTTTGTTTGAATGTAGTATGTTGTGTAGAAATCAAAGGAATTAATTTTGATTTAATTTTGATTTAATTTAAAAACAAATGTGTATGGAAATATTTGCAATTGTGTAATTTGAATTAGATTGGTTATAATTGGTGTGATTGTTGTATTTTGATAATGATGTATGTATTTTTTGAATGTTTGATGTATAATTCTTTGTACAAATGTGTATGGAAATTTTGCTTTTGCTACATGTTTAGGTGGTGTATAATTAATTTTGAATGTTTATGCATTGTGGTGATAGATTGAGTATATTGACAATGTTCTATTATTTGTTTCGGCAGATGTCTAGCAATGTTGTTTTGAGATGGGTTGGCAGAAAGAAAACCAGCAAAAAAGCTAAATCACAGAGGATTCTGAAGCACAGTCAATGGTCCCCGACTCGGTAGATGTTCCGGGGTTGGAACATTACACCGTTGTCGAAGATACGGAGGAACATGTTTCTACAAATATTACATATTCCTCTGACGCCAACTTCAGGTTTGACCATCGTAGTTCTCTTAAATCAGTTCTACAGGTCTACAAGAGAATTACTCAGGAGTCTAATAGGGTCCAATATATAATAAAAAGGGGAGGTTGGGGAAGATTACTATCCCTACCTGTAGTAGATTCATCCCACGCTCTAACTGATTTTATTATCGAGCGGTTTTGGGATACTACCAACACATTTCATTTTTCTTTTGGGGAGATTGGGTTCACTCCCCTCGATTGGGTTATGTTGACCGGGCTTAATATCGGTGTCGGGAGATCAGTTCCTTATGAGCTAAAAAAGTTTAAATTTGAATATGTCCGTGCAAATATCTTTCTGAACTGAAAGATAATTCGGTATGCAAAAGAGAAGGTGTTCCACAACAGTGGGTTTCAGATGCAATAACTCTCAAGTTTTTGACCACCTATTTTGATATCGCTACATTGAACGCGGCGAACAATGATAGTGTCCTTGCTGATAGAGTTGCGAGGGCGTTCTATATGTATGTTCTGGGGAATTTCTTTTTCCCAAATGCAAAAACATACATTGATGCAGGATGGTTGGATGCTTTTGAAAATCTAAATGAAGTTGATCAGTACGACTGGGGTGGTCCTGCATTCTCAAAATTGTATTCGGGTCTCGCCACGGCTTCTAGGGGACAGAAATCAGTATCCGGGCCATTCCAAATTTTGGAGGTAATTTATTTAACGTTAAATGAAATAAATTTTCTTACAATTTAATTGCTATGTTGTTAAATCATTTTGAATGTATTTATGTTGTAGTTTTGGGGATACGAATATCTTGGGATATTTCGTCCAAACAAGACTACGGCGGAAAGTGAACATGAATGGCCAAGATGTCGTAGGTGGTTCGCCCCCCGGAAGAAGGGTGTTGATATCGTGAAGTCAAGGACTGAACTTAATCAGTTATCTGCAGAGTCCGTGACTTGGCAACCATGGCTTACTGCAGTTAACTACATACCGGAAGAAATTGGTTGCAAGGCAACAGAAATTTCTGGACAACGGGTTACATTCTCCTGGCTCGGCACTGTAAGTTCTCTAGTTCTTTTCTCTTACAATCTTACATTTTCCAACTCGTACTGTTGTGACATGGTTGGTATTTATTTATTGTCATTTTATTGGATAAAGCACAATATGTATCTCGGAGACCGTTGTTGGAGGCAGAACAACCCAACTTGGGGTATTCCTGCAAACCCCCCTAGTTGCATTTCCAACCTCGGTGACGATGAGATTGAGGACATGACATCCAGAGATCAGGCAATTGTAGTGAATACGTACGTGTCGTGGAATACGAGGTTTATTATGAATATTGGCGACATGTTACCAACCTCTACAGATATGTGACGGCAGTTGATTGGGAGGTTGAAACGTATGGATATACGGGTGACCGTATCAAACACAACATCCCATGGCACCGTGATCATGTACCCATTCCTCCTCCCCAACAACTACCATATGTAAGTATTGAACAAAGTTGTGAAAAAATTGATTACGGTTTATGAAATGTTGTGTTTCTAATGCTTATTCTTATTTTTTTCCATCCCAGGTGGCGGCTTATGATTTAGTGCAAGACTTTGCTGATTTTACGCAAGAGTTGCGGGATTTTACCTTATCTGAAACTAAGGATAGGATGGACTACATGATAGCTAAGGAAGTTGAGTTCAACACATTTCGAACTCAAACATCCGCTGAAATGAGCCTCCTACAAGAACAGGTTTCGTTGTTGACCAGACAGCTAAGCCAATCCCGTCAAGAACAACCCTTAGGTTTTTCCTCATATGCCATAACACCACCTCCCGGTTCTTCATCAACAGTTCGCCCAACGCAGAACGTCAGACCATCTTTCCCGCCATTTATTCCACCAAGATCGAACTCCGGTTAAATAAAACATTTTTAAAATTTGGATTGTATTTAAAAAGAACTTCTTTGGTTATTTTTATTGTTGATTTAGTGTTAAATTAAATGTTATTTTTTTTACTAGGCCGTTTATGTAATTAGATATTTTTACAGCACATTACTATAGTTATATGACCGTTATATTACCGTTATATTACCGGGTTTTTTTCCTTGCATAACGGCTATATTTTGTATTTGAGACCACTATAAATAAAATTCTATAGCTACCTTCCTCATTTCATTATTCCCATATTTTAGTTTTGAATGTCTGGGTACGAAAATTGTACCCTTAATGCAAGCAATTTTACTTTAGATGAAGATTTATCCATATGTCGAAACATAGTATTACATTATCCAGCAAGGGGTCAGGAACGTGATATCAATGGTTGTATGACCATGCAATGGTTAGAACACACACATGCAAACTTTTACGATGAAAACGGTAATCCCAACAACCGGAACAGAGCAGGCCTTTTTTGTCGATATGTGGAAATTACTAAGGAAGTATTAGAATTTTCTTCTTTAACTGCTCGGGTCAATGAATTTCGTCTTAGGAATGAAACTGATGATGATGTTGTTGCCCGATCACTGGAGGAATGGACAAGATGGAAACGAAGTGATTTCCGGTACAAACCTCATTTTGAGATCTTAAGGGTAATGGATGAATTCAATCATTTTGTGTTGATCTTTCTACCTAGTAGGCCAGAACGTCGTCAACGTCGTCCGACAAGCCAAGCCTTACGGTTTCACTCATAGGTTTATTTCTTACTTGATTTTTCTGTATCGGTAGTTTATTTTTCTTTCCCTTTCATGTATGTATTTTTTGATTTAATAAAAGTATTGTACTAGCATAAGGTGTTCTTCCGTTGACGACGATTCAGGCGCTATTATTAGGTCACTAGTGATAGACACGTTTTCGTGTCTAATTTATCCTTAATTTGTTCATTGCTAGAGCTTGATGTTGTGCTAATAATGTGATTTTATGTAATTGCAGATACTTTGGTGGAATAAATAAATATGGAAAAAGTGGGCTTAAAAGTGCTAGAAACACCCTTATCAAAAGTGAAGGCACCCGAGATTTTGTTAAAGGCACCCTCCCAAATTGATTAATGCACCCATACTTTTGATTTGGGGCACCCATGCCCAAATTCAAAGTAAAATGCAATGGCGGGAAAAGTAGATATCAAATATTATCAAATCTGTGAAGAATTGAATGCGATGTTTTTGGGTTAATTGTAAGAGTTTAAGACAAGATTATTCTTGTCTTAATTAGTATATGATTTGTACAACAGAATCAACCCAGAAATGAAGACAAAATCCCGTATCAAATCAAATAAAACAACGAGAATATTTCATGGATAATTCTGTTTAACGCGTATAGTTGTGTTTTGATCTTTCAAATTTGTTGGGATATCTAACTAATCAAATCCAGAGATGCAACTGTCAACGGGAATCAATGAGAAACAAATCAGATCAAGAAAAAAATAACCGAGAATATTTTCTCTTCACTGCCAAGATTGAAGGATTAAAGGGAGAAGATTATCAAGAGATTTGGGGTCAGTAGTATAAATAGAAGAACTGGAGGAACATCAAGGGGGGATATCTGGAGGGTTGCGTTTAGATTAGAGAGAAAAGCTCGATTCACAATTTTCTGCTGCTGCTGCTGTTCATCACGTAAAGGAGAAGAAGAAGACGCAGACTACATTCAGAAAGAGTCGCAGAACCCGTGGCTAATACAGTTGAAAATTACAGCGCTAAGAAAATGTCATATTTCCTGTAGCTGCTTCTGCAACATTTAATTTGAATCAGAAACACATATTTGTAACAGTGATTGCGGTAACATTTATAATCGTTGCAGTTTTTCTGTTTCATCATTATTGTTTATTTTCTTCTTCCAATTATAATTGTGAGCAAATGAAAAATATGAGGAGCTAAACCCCATCTCTGAGGCGATGGTGGAAGCTATTTTTTCCAAAAAAAAATGATAATATTTATTTAATTGATTTGTGCAACTATTTGATGATTATTTGCCTTAAATAAAAATTGATTTAATAATTTTTATAGAGTAATTGTGATTTCGTTAGATGGTTTATACTTTGCCTAGGGTTTAGATATTCCATGCTTTTGTTATACAATTGCTACTTTAAGAATTTACTTATTGCAACATTTTAGAATCGAATTAAAAGTTAAAATTGCATAATTATAATTATTGAATTTAATCGTTATAAAAATTGGAAAAATAGTGGAAACCTAACCTCAGTTTTCTCTCAACTTTTTTGTGAATATTATTTTCATATTTTGTGTATATTTTTAGTTTAAAATTAGTTTATTAAAATCTAAAATCAGTCTTCACAAGTTCGAGAAACAAACCCGTTTTTACCATTATCTAAAATCACATCAATTTTTGGCGCCGCCGACACGGACTTGTTTTTCGAATTGCTTTTATTTATTTTTTTAGGTTAATTAGTTTAGTTAGATTATTATTTTATTTATTTTTATTTGTTCTATTTTACGTTTTTGGGTATTTTCTTTGTATTATAGGTTTTGGATCAAAAAGAAATTGGAGCGAAAGATTATATTAATTGATTAAAGGCTTGGAGTCAAAGACAAAGCTAAAAGAATGAAAAAAGAAGACAAGATTTTTTTTATTATTATTTTTTTAGTTAATTTTTTTTAGGGTTTTTATTTTTCGTTTTAGAAAATTGTATTAGGAAATTCTTATTATTTTTGTTATTATTTTAGGTATTTTTATTTTTTCTTATTTTTGGACTTTGGACTTTGGACTTTTGAACTTTATTATTTTATTTTAGTTAAACCCTACCGAAGGGTATTTAAATATAAACTGTAACAAGAAAGGACGACAATTACGATATTGTCTCGGCCCCTCGGGTTCGTACACTGACATAGGAGTCGGTGGCCTGAGTCGACTACAACCGATTCATCCCCCGTCTGGTACGGGAGGTAAGACTCTAACCACCCACGAATCCCCTGTCAACGGGTTTTCTGTATTCCTTCGTAATGCATATATGTTGAGGACTTGAATACAGAATTAATTTTCTAGTAAAGGGCAAGGACTGGCCATATAAGATAAGGACTCGGATTTCATTACCGTTTCCTTCTTGCCCCCCTTAGGAACACGTTACCTTACGCGAACCTAAGCCTAAAATTTGACTAGAAAGAGACCTATAGGGTAACGAGCTTATTGGAAATCATTCAAAAGGACTATATTGGTTACTTTGTTAGCATAACTTAAAGTTCAAGATGATTATTTTAAGTTGATAGAGCCGCCTTGTAACCCAGGGAAAAGTGCCAAAGAGACAGGGTTATCAAAGCTCCTTAGAGCTTATCCTGTTTCTCTTCGACTTAATCTAATTCGGATCGTTCTAAGAGGTTTGCTAAAATTGTAACTAGTTGCCTTTTGGAAGAATAGAAGCTGGTCTAGAAACAATCTAAGTGGAGCCATCATGCTTTTTGTTTGCTAGATTCAGTAGGTTTGATTTGGTTGAGTCGGCCTTGTTTGTGTATGTTTAGAACCCCTTCCTGTTAGGATTTATTTGCTTAGATTTTTTTTATTTATTTTTTTGTTTGTAAATTTTTTAGGATTTTTTTTTATAGAAAATGTCGAACTGGTATTATGAGGACCAATACAATGAATATCCAACTGAATTTCAAAATAGACATTATCCATATTATCAACATAGTGGGGTTAGTACTTGGGACCATAACCAACCTTATGAAGGTTATGGTTCATACCAAGGTGATCCCAATTACTATTCATACATGCACCCGTCTTTTGAACATGAAAATGAGCAAAATTCGAGTTCTTTGTCTTGGAGGGATGACCTAGAGCAGTTACAACCTCGTAATCATCATGAACCTATTACACATCTAGAAGAATCACTCAAGAAGTTATCTGAGATGACACATAGGTTTAAATTAAGTGTGAGGGGAACAAATAGTAGTCCAACTCTTTCTCAAGAAGAACCACTCAAGTTGTTGCGACCTAGTACTCATCATGAACCTATTATGCCTCTAGAAGAATCACTCAATCAGATAGCCGAGAATATAAAGAAGATAGCTGAGACTACAAGGCAGATGATTGAGGATAGAAATAGTTTCATGTTAAGTATGAATGAAATATCTGCAAAGAATAATATTGCTCAAAATGATCTTAATTTCCAATACAGTGTTTCCACTTTTACCCTTGATAATAATGATGAATATTTACCTAATTTAGAGGACGAGGTTAGAATAGAAGACACTACGTATTTAGATAAAGTTCAAACATCTTCATACTATTATGATGATGATAATAATGTTGATGAAGAAATCCATAGTCATAATGACGAGGAAACTGTTACACCAATTGAGCATAACGATAATAATGTTATCTCTAGTTTACATCCTAATAATATTGATGATTATTCACTTATTCAAAAGGAAGAGGAGTTGACTAGAGATAACATTGCTTTGGATGGAGTAATATTTCCTTGTTCTTATGAGTATGATGATGTTTTAGAGGAACGAGTTTGTCCTGAGACTAGTGATTTGGAGTCTAACGACTCGAAGACAATAGTCTCTGACGAAGATGATAGACTCATAGAGAATTTTAACGTGATAGAGGATGATTTGGTTCAGGTTGATAGAATTGTTTCCCCAGTGGATTTTGATGTCTTAGACACCCAACCTTTTCAAGTCCTAGAGGCTCAAGTACCAGTGATCTTAGGTCATCCCTTTTTAGCTACAAATAATGTCGTCAGCAATTATGGAAATGGAATAATTAATTTTTCTTTTGGTAAAATGGCTATTGAACTGAATCTTTTTAGTATGAGTAGACAACCTTCTTGTGAGATCTATGATTTAGAAGAAGTGAATATAACTAGTACTTCAGTTCAGAAATTTTTACCAAACACTTCGTTAGAAGATCCATTAGCCCACTTTGGGTTTGATGTTGACGATGATAGTGTTATTAATGAGGTGAATACTTTGTTAGATTCTACCCCTTTGATGGACACTTATAATATTTGGAAAGCTAAGTGTGAACCTTTACCAGTTTCTAAGTCTACATTATTTCCTCCTATAGAAGAAGCTGAGTGTAGTTCTGACCCTAAAGACCCTAGGATCCAACCAATAGTTTTGAATCCATCTGAGAGTAGTTTTTACACTAAGTTTGGGGGTATCAATGATTCTTGTGATTATCAAGTATCCCTGCTTAAAGTCCCTCACTTGGGACTTGACATTTATGCCTCTACCATATTGCGAGATTATCTTCATACACTTTTTCCTGAGCCTAACTATGTCCAAAAAGAAGTTCAGTTGTTAGAAACCCATCCTCTGGTTGATGTGGTTTACCCAGGCGATGATACCAAGGTTGACTTTGTTTTCCCACCAAAATATTTTCTTCCATATGTGGGAACGTATGAATTTCAAATGTGTCAGCTACTAGAATTTGGAACTAAACCTAATTACTATAGGAAATTAGAATCGACACATCTTCTCAAGAATGACCACCACTTTTGTGTTTTCAATTGTGGTCAGCTGTTCTGGTCAAATCTGATTGACGTTAGGGACCCACAGCTTTTCAAGTTATTATTATACGGTCCGTAAGTTGTGGCTAATCTTTTCTTAGTCTGGATGAATACTTTAAACTTATCACTTCTTGGGAGGTAACCCATGCTCATGCAACACGGTAATATCCTTCCTTAACTCCTTTTATTCAAGTGGTAACAGTTTCTCCTTGTTCAATTTTTTAAATCATTTATTTTTAGAACATTGAGGACAATGTTAGATTTAAGTTTGGGGGTATGGAGAAACTTTTAGTTGCAATTTTAAACTCAAGAGTCTAGAAACTTGTGAACAATTTTAAGGATGACACTAAGCATTCTAGGTATATGGAAACTTAGCTCTTTTCTATAGGAATCGGTGTGCCCATCTAAATGGTCTATTCATAAAAGGATTCATAGCTCAGGTGTTAGAAATAACATGATAGTTGTCACCATATCTCGGAATCTATCTTGACCATATCACCTTCTGTTTTTATTTTTGCAATTTTTGTGTTTCTCTAAGTGATTTGGTGGGGCACCAGTATCAAATTGTTATCACTGCCAGGATGAAGTGTTTGAGATCAAGCTTCATTATTGTATTAGTTAGACCATTATTCAAATATATATATTGAATTGATTGACACTTTGATACCAATACATGTGTGTTCTCCATGTCTCCGTCGCCTAAGCAAGCGTGGAATGCAGGATCCATGAGAACTATCATGTATGTTGTCAATAAATTTAAAATATTTTCAATAAATCGACCGCTGGGACCCTTGTATATACCAGCTGAGTCGATAATTAGTTTAAGGAATAAGACTAGTGGGAGTGTATCGTAAGCCATCATCCTGGCACTGACCTTCAGACAGATATGGGAAACACCGTTCACCTTAGTCAACACGTGCAAACTTCATTTTGTTTATATCCATCTTCTAAATGTATTCATGTGATTGAACTTTGATAGATTCTGAGTATCGTGGTTGAACAACTATTTAAGTAGAGTTTTGAATTCTTGTATGAATTTTAGTACACTGAGTGAAAACTCGTGTATAGCAATTAGACTCATATAGGGTAATGATTCTTATAGGCGAAGAATTTAGTATACCAACTAAATAGTTTATTTAGTGTTTACCCTCAATCGTTCAGAAGTAGCTAGGATTTGGAGTAAAGATTTTGTGGGTACACCTTTTGTAAACCCTCACGAGACAAAACTCGTCCACTAGGGACACCTAGGGGCTTAAAGGATTATTGCACACGCTAAGTGCAATCGCGATGCCTGCGAAAGTGAGTTAGAATTTGTTTTTACTAGATTTGCTCGAGGACTAGCAAATAATAAGTTTGGGGGTATTTGATAGACACGTTTTCGTGTCTAATTTGTCCTTAATTTGTTCATTGCTAGAGCTTGATGTTGTGCTAATAATGTGATTTTATGTAATTGCATATACTTTGGTGGAATAAATAAATATGGAAAAAGTGGGCTTAAAAGTGCTAGAAACACCCTTATCAAAAGTGTTAAAGGCACCCGATATTTTGTTAAAGGCACCCTCCCAAATTGATTAAGGCACCCATACTTTTGATTTGGGGCACCCATGCCCAAATTCAAAGTAAAATGCAATGGCGGGAAAAGTAGATATCAAATATTATCGAATCTGTGAAGAATTGAATGCGATGTTTTTGGGTTAATTGCAAGAGTTTAAGACAAGATTATACTTGTCTTAACTAGTATATGATTTGTACAACAGAATCAACCCAGAAATGAAGACAAAAATCCCGTATCAAATCAAATAAAACAACGAGAATATTTCATGGATAATTATGTTTAACGCGTATAGTTGTGTTTTGATCTTTCAAAGTTGTTGGGATATCTAACTAATCAAAGCCAGAGATGCAACTGTCAGCGGGAATCAATGAGAAACAAATCAGATCAAGAAAAAAATAACCGAGAATATTTTCTCTTCACTGCCAAGATTGAAGGATTAAACGGAGAAGATTATCAAGAGATTTGGGGTCAGTAGTATAAATAGAAGACCTGGAGGAACATCAAGGGGGGAGATCTGGAGGGTTACGTTCAGATTAGAGAGAAAAGCTCGATTCACAATTTTCTGCTGCTGCTGCTGCTGCTGTTCATCACGTAAAGGAGAAGAAGAAGACGCAGACTACATTCAGAAAGAGTCGCAGAACCCGTGGCTAATACATTTGAAAATTACAGCGCTTAGAAAATGTCATATTTCCTGTAGCTGCTTCTGCAACATTTAATTTGAATCAGAAACACATATTTGTAACAGTGATTTCGGTAACATTTATAATCGTTGCAGTTTTTCTGTTTCATCATTATTGTTTATTTTCTTCTTCCAATTATAATTGTAAGCAAATTAAAAATATGAGGAGCTAAACCCCATCTCTGAGGCGATGGTGGAAGCTATTTTTTCCAAAAAAAAATGATAATATTTATTTAATTGATTTGTGGAATTATTTGATGATTATTTGCCTTAAATAAAAATTGATTTAATAATTTTTATAGAGTCATTGTGATTTCGTTAGATGGTTTATGCTTTGCCTAGGGTTTAGATATTCCATGCTTTTGTTATACAATTGCTACTTTAAGAATTTACTTATTGCAACATTTTAGAATCGAATTAAAAGTTAAAATTGCATAATTATAATTATTGAATTTAATCGTTATAAAAATTGGAAAAATAGTGGAAACCTAACCTCAGTTTTCTCTCAACTTTTTGTGAATATTATTTTCATATTTTTTGTATATTTTTAGTTTAAAATTAGTTTATTAAAATCTAAAATCGGTCTTCACAAGTTCGAGAAACAAACCCGTTTTTACCACTATCTAAAATCACATCAACTAGCATAAATAAAAATTCAAACTCTAAAAAAGAGATAGATTAAACTTTAACTTCAATTGACAAATTTAGGAGTTAATTCCGATTACATTTTGGACTTCATGAACTCGTAGCTTGCTACAAATATGAATTCTTCCCCCATTTCCTGAAAGTAGTGCATTTTAGCGATTTCCTCCTACACAAGCGGACGAAACAGTTAAATAATTTGTTATTTGACATTGTTGTTATTGATAGAGGAGACAACTTTTCTAATTGTATGCATACTTATAAATTGTTGGATCGATAATCCTAAATGGGTGTGGTTAAAGATCCGTTGTTGTATAGATACATAATCAGCTATTCCCATTCGAATAACTTGGTATCTATCATAAATTTGTACAACAGATCTTTGGGTTGAATTTCCATATTCCTCACCAAAATGTGTGTGGATCCTCCCCCATAAGGTTTCTGGATTAACAATTCCAACTATAACATCTTGACGTAAGGTTACTTAATACCAGGATTTTGTTATAGCCAAGTCTTCAGCTGAATGAAATGTTGACATGGGTGGAGGTAAGTTTTGAAGTGAACAAAAAAAGAAAGATGATTAAATAGAGAAAAATAATCTATTTCATTCCATTGCCTTGTCAAGTTACATAAAATATCACTGACAAACCATCTCATTGCCTTGTCAAGTTACATAAAATATCTCTGACAAATCTGAAAAATAATCTTTGCATTGAAATGTGGTCGGTGTCGGGTCAATTCATCACATTGGGTTGTCGACTTACAAAAAATATCTCTGATAAAGTTGAAAGATAATCTTTGCATTGAAATGTGGTCGGTGTCAGGTCAATTCATCTCATATCCTTGTCAAGTTACATAAAATATCTCTGACAAATCTGAAAAAATAATCGTTGCATTGAAATGTGGTCGGTGTATTGTCAATTCATCTCATTGCCTTTTCAAGTTACATAAAATATCTCTGACAAATCTGAAAAATAATCTTTGCATTGAAATGTGGTCGGTGTCAGGCCAATTCATCTCATAGCCTTGTCAATATCAATATTCAAAATTCAGTTTTACTCTTATATTATAAATAACCACACTGGCTTCTCCATCAATACAAACCGAGTTTATTATTAGCTCTTGCTCAAAAAATTACAACACAGAAAACAATGGCAAACTATCTAAATCATATAGAAAACTATGGTTCCTCTTCTAGTTTTCCTCAGTATGTTTCTTATACTTCTTCTTCTTCTGGTTCATTAAACGATGATGATAACAGTAGTTACTACTCATCAGATGAAAGTTCACTTGAAGCGAACAGTAATAACCTAGCAGTTACTGCTGGTTTAATGTTGTCAAATATGAACGATCCACATACATGTACAAAAATACCAAGACAACGTGATGTAGGTGCCAAAGGTCTATGGAGAGACTATTCTGCAACAACCCGACGTTTCCGCCGAATGTATTTCGTAGAAGATTCAGAATGCGTCGAGAGTTATTCAACCGTATATTGGGTGATGTTGTTGTGGTAAATAGTCATTTTGTGCAAAAAAATGATGCATGTGGTGTTCTAGGCTTAACCCCCCGCATAAAAATTAATGCAGTAATTAGAATGTTAGCTTACGGTTGTGCGGCGGATGCAATCGATGAGTATTTACGTATTGGGGAAACTACAGTTTTGGAAGCAACCCGCAGATTTGCAGGGTGATAGTCCAACTATACGAAAAAGAATTTTTGCGGACACCAACTCAGTGTGATGTTGAACTCCTCCTCGATGAAAACCAAAAAAAGGGATTTCCAGGGATGCTTGGTAGTGTGGATTGCATGCATTGGAAATGGGACAAATGCCCTTGCGCTGAATCCGGGGATTATACCGCTTACAAGGGTAGCGAAAGTATTATTTTGGAGGCAGTGGTGTCGCATGATCTTTGGTTTTGGCATGCATTTTTTGGTATGCCGGGTTCAAACAATGATATCAATGTGATGAACCGGTCGTATATTTTCAAAAAGCTTATCAACGGTAAAGCACCGGCAGTAAACTTTGAGGTCAATGGAAATCAATATAATATGGGGTACTATCTTGGGGATGGAATATACCCAGAGACAGCAACTATTGTGACTACCATAAAACATCCTGATTCCCAAAAGAAACAGGAATTTTCAGCTATGCAGGAAGGTTGTCGAAAAGATGTTGAATGGGGGTTCGGGGTACTACAAAGTAAATTTCCAATTATCAAACAACCCGCAAGAATGTGGAATCCTGACGTGTTAGCCTATATAATGAAAACTGTCATTATTCTATATAATATGATAGTGGAGGATGAACGTATTCCCGATGACTGGCCGCATGACTATGAACGACGAAGCCATGGTGCTCCATGTGTCATTTCAAGGGACAACATTGCTCAACTTTTAAGAATGGTGAAGGACCAACGCAGACGTGCAGTATTCGATAAACAAATTGGGGTTCGTTTGAGAAATGACTTGATCGAACACATATGGTCATCTGTTGGGGATGAGTGAATTTATTTTATGGGCTTTTTGGCTGAATGTGTTGTAAGGACTACACTTATTAGTTGCGTTTATATTTAAAGTGATCTTTCGAGTGCATCTAGTTTCTGAAGTAATTTTAAAAAATAATTCCAAAATATTAGGAGTCGTTAAAAACATAAAAATCTATTGGTATTAAACTAAACTGAAAAATTCTAAATAAATGCATGAAATTAAATAAACAATATGACAATATTAAATAATAATGGCCTCTACGATTAGTTTAATCTTTTCCTCAAAATTTCACCCTTCCTTAGTTCGATGTACTGTCTTGATACAGCATCCATTTGTGACAGATCCATCGTCATTATAAGGAATTCCTCTTCTTCTTCTTGCCTAGCTTTTATTGTCGTAAACTTTGCATTTGAATCAGCTAATTTAGCTTCAAACTTTGCTTTATCATTAGCTAATTTTGCTGCAAACTCAGCATCTCTTTGTGCCATCTTCATATCTCTTTGTTCCGTACATTTGGCGTTGAATATTTGTTGCTCTCTATAAATATTTTCCACAAATTCATGTTGTTCAGTAAATTTTGCTTTCCCTTTTGTCTTTTGTCGTTTCGCCTCTTTTTTCCCCATTGGACGGATTACTGTGTTTGGGATATCTCCTAGGTCGTCAAAGGCGCTTGGACCATCTAGGCTTAAGTCTGGTGTGTCATGTACGTCCTGAGATTCATTGTCGTAATCAGACTCTTCTTGCGATGAATCGAAAACAAATGTCGACCTTCTTGAATAGTTAATATTTTCTAGCATAACTGTGTAGCAATCTTCATGCTTAAAACTTCGACCAGTGGCTTCCTTGAAAAGCCTACTGACTTCTGCAAACTGGTGTTTCAATTCAATTTGTTAAAGGATATACAATCATATGGATTAATATAATAAGCATAATTCAACGAGTTGTTACCTTACTTTCAGGGCCCCAGCCAGTATGATGTTCCCTTTCTACTTCAGCCTCCTTTGCAGACAATAGCGCAACATCTTTACTTATAATTTGAAATCGTTTCTGAAGGGAGGTCCAAGTACGTGATGGCATAGTAGGTATATCTTCTTTCATCCGGCATAGAGTACGTGACCATAATTGATCTTCACATTGATCGGTACCAATGCTAGAATCTTGAGAAATTGACAAATGAATTCTACACATCGTAACATCTTCAAAAGACGAAAAATTTGGACCTCGTGCTTTTGATGGTGGCATTTTACTAACCGATTTCAAATAAGAACCAACTTTAGAATTTTCACACAAAATATGTATGAATTCAGTAAAATGCCATTGGTCTCCAATCCCATATATATAGGGTAAAAATATAGCCGTTAAACTCCAACAGTAACATTTCAACGGAAGTATTAACGGACACCTGAACGATGGGCTATCATCTCGCGACTATAATTTTTCATCGTCGATCAGCGACGAGATTTAATCTCGAACAATGATTTTTCTCGACTAAATACTAAAACTGATCGACGACTGTGGGTGATTTTTGGCGACTATCGATTATATACCATCTTTGATCGTCGAAATACTCGACGATTGCAGATGCTCTACGAAAATATTGAGTATTAGTTTCATTATGAATCTGAATATGTTACAAAGGATTAATCTGAGTCATATCGACTTTGAGTAAGAAGAAAGGAAATGATTACACAAATCACCCTTTCTGTTTCTCTTTCCTTATACTCATTCTCTCAGAATTGTTCAATCCCTAATCTAGTAGTGAAGTTGCGTATTTATAGAACTGTATAGGGTTCTATTTCTTCCTTAGCTGCCGTACATTTTCTCATACTTTTCCAAAGCGTAATATTCTTCGGCGGGCAGCGTTCCATGATGTCCAAGGTGCGTGCATTACTACTAATACGCAATCACTCTTTTGTTGATCTATTCAGTGATTGCCACATCCACTCTACTATTTTCATGTTGTATTTATTGCTGGGTAGGCGGTCTTTTTCCACATTGAATTGTTGTCCATCATGTCAATTCTTTCCAGTGTCAGTTTACACCATATCAACCCGTCCATTTTGAATCTGCCTTATGATGAGTTAAAATAGCCATAAATTTGATCCATTGTTCCGCGCATGTACTATACTCCATGGTCTCATGCTTCTGAGATGGTGACACGTGTATAATAATTATTTTGTGTATATATATATATATATATATTGCCAATTTTCTTTTAATCTATATCAGGGGTAAAATGAAAAACTTTTTTTGGCAATTATTTCTAATTCCCACATCTGCAATAACTCCTCCTAAATTTTCGAGTTGATTACAAATCAAAGCTTATCATCTTCATATGAAAAGGGGATCATAAAGACCAAAGTCTTTAATATTATTCCCTAAGTATTTTCGTCTCCAGAGGAGTGGAACGCTCTTTGATTGTTATTTGACGGTTCCCTCAAGCTTCACGGTCCCAGATGCGGCTGGCTACGGTATTTAGGATTTCTGATTTTATGTGAGAGAGGATTTTTCCATCAATGTCTTATATATACTGCTTGATCGTGTCGCCTATCTTTTTATCTTTGCGTTATGGATTTCTGATTTTATGTGAGAGAGGATTTTTCGACCAGTGTCTTCCATATACTGCTTTACCGTGTCGCCTATTTTTTATCTTTGCATTCTTTCCTCTGGTTTTGACATTCTTTTGGTCGTTCTGCATTTATTTGGGTCTCCGCATCTTGGTAACTTCGTGCAACGACTTGATCTCTTTTGATTTCTTTCTCTCATTCTGGAGTCGGGAAACGTATGATGCTACACCTTTCAGGCGATGGACCAATAACCTTCCGATGATCATCTTATATGGCGATGGTGCGTCGACAACACTGAATCTTATCATCATTGTTATAGGTCCCACCTCTACCTTAAGAATGATCTTACCTTTGGGATTTGAGGTTGTGTCATTGAATCCATAGATGGTATATCACGAGGACATGAGTTACTCATCCGTTAGCTCAATCCTTAGGGACGCATCATAGATTAGTGCATTGAGTGAGCTTCCGCCATCTATAAGGATCTTGCATTTCTATCCCTGTACTGAAAGAGTCGGCACAAGTGGACGTTGTGTGAAATGACCCGACCCTCCATTGATAATGTCCCCACTTAGCCACTGCGGTCATCCGACAATATGGGGTTTTCAACGGGTACCGTTGCGGTCATCCGACAGAAGCTTCCGGGAGGTCACCTATCTCTGGATTACTCCCGTCCGAGCACGCTTAATTGCAGAGCCTTTTGCCAACTATGGAGCCAATTGTGCTGAAAAGGCCTCGGTGTTAGAAAAGGACAAATCATTACCTATATTCCATTTGGAGAACCCTACCTGCCGAATCGGGGTATTACAATACCACCACCTTAAATTGGAGCCTTTTTCAGCACCCTACCTGCCGAATCGGGGTATTACAATATCACCACCTTAAATTGGAGCCTTTTTCGGCTCCAAAATATATATATATATATATAAGTCCAGATCTCCAACGTTCCCTGCCACTCATGAGACCAGTACTTGGCACACCCCGTCCAGCGTACTCTCTCACCCTCGGCAGGTGACCCGTTGTCGGCTCTGATACCGTTTGTAATGATTCAACCCTCCACCGATACTGTCTCCACTTAGCCACTGCGGTTATCCGGCAGTGTGGGGTTTTCAACGAGCACTACTGCGGTCATCCAGAAACAGCTTCCCAGAAGGTTACACATCCCTGGATTACTCCCACCCAAACAGATTTAACTGCAAAGATTTTTACCAACTGTACTGAAAAAACCTCGGTGTTAGAAAGACACAAGTCATTATCTATATTCCATTGGGCGAATCCTACCGATCGAATAGGAATATTACATTGTAAATATTTACCTCTTGGTCTATATAGTCTAAAGAAAATGCTAGTGGAGTGTCCATCCATTCTTCCTAATATTTTTACAGGGCTCCCATCGATTTTGAAAAATCTTATGTTCCTCGACTAGCTTTCATAATCGTTTGTTGATGTATCCCGGTAATGATGGTGTGTGTTTGTCGGAATACGAGATGGTATTGAGTGTTTTGCGACCATTGGACAAACGTACTGTCTTGTCATTACGTCTTTGCTCTGGTGGTCGAGAGTTAATGGAATTCCTTCATCTCCCCCACGCCAATTATATTATGGATTTGCACATGCAAGTTATAGCATCTCTCCGTTGAATGTGCGTTGAAGCAATGTTAATCATTGAAGTCTCCAGATTTCTTGTTTTCCGAGGTTACATGCTCTTAGAACATGTCAGATGCGGGTTCTACAAAGTTTGTGCGGTGCGACGTCTTCTTCCCTTGCGGCTGTGCCTTTGGGGTGTCCTTTTAGATATCTTCTAGCCCAACGTGACTTTCTATTATGACTCACAGATCCCTCTATTTTTGGGATGTTTCCATGTATTTCCATGAAGAGTAGGCTTATTCTGTTCAGCCCCCATTTGTAATAAATAGTGTTGATCTCGAGGTTTCACGTTCCCAATCTCTTGTCAGATCTTATGTCACCGATCGGTGTATTTCCTTGTCGTTTCTTTGGGACCAATTCAGATCTTATGTAACCGATCGGTGTATTTCCTTGTCGTTTCTTTGGGACCAATTACTAGTGAGAATATCCTACCGAACTTTACCTTTGTTTTTCTTTTGTTTTTTTATCTAAAAAAAGCAATTTTATTAATGAGAAACTAGAGATATACAATAGTCTTTTTCCAACCATCGAACTAGGCCCAGTGTATAATTGTCAAAAATTTCAAACTCATTCTTATCTTCTCTAACTTTCTTAGATAAATTATGAGCCATAGTATTTCCAAGTTCATTAACCGATTTACAAAAGCATAGATTGTTATTAGACGCTTGATTCCTAATATTTAAATTGAAACTCTAATTTGTCCAATGAACACCAAAGTCAGATTTATTGACAGAGTTTATCACAGAAAGATAATCTGACTCAAAAATGACTATACCATATCCTGAATCTGTAGCCCAAATTATTACATCCTCCATAGCAACACACTTTATTCTTTTATCTCCAATTCTGTATCTAGTCATCCATTGATATATCTCCCTTGACGTCAATGAATGTAATATTTCGTGTAATTAGACTTATATTTCCTTCATTAGTATCATATATAAAAGAAGCATCAACATTAATTTTCACATAGTCTCTGTCAAGTGGCAACCAATCTTCTATCTACATAGAAGAATGAGTTTCATGTGCATTAATGAAATTATCAGTAGAAAGTTGATGAATAAGCTGCTTTATTTTTTCAATAGTATAAACACTATTGAGATTAGTTCATTGGAATATAAAAAAACATCTTGCTTTCCAAATCATCCAGGCAATTTTCATGCATTTGTGAAGATAGGATTCAACTAATATAATAGAATTAGAAAAGAACTATCATCACTAAACCACCTGGTAACCCATTCAAGAAAACTTAATTTCTGATCCAATACCTACAAAATGTTGACATTCAACTAGTCCAAACAGATTTAGCAAAAGAGCAATCAAGAAACAGATAATCAGAATTTTCATAACTAGCTTCACACATACTGCAATGAATTTCAATATCAAGATTGTATCTTGAATTTTTTCCCCTATTTGGAACAATGTCTTTGAGACATTTCCAAATAAAAAATTAAATCCTATGAGATAGTTTAGTACTCCATAGTTTTTTGCAGATGTTATCTCTGTCGTGCAAGTTAGCAGCATAGTTGTTATTGTAACTATTGCAGCTAGCATTAAGCACTCTTAACAGAAAAGTCCCTTTTCCCATTAGGCTTCCAAATGACCTTGTTATACATATATGTTTCAAGGAAAATGCTCGATAAATGCGTGTATGATTCGATGGAGTTTGGTGGCATATTATCAACCTACGTGTGTGTCGAACCCTACAAACTTGAAGAGAAGTACCTGCACATTACAAAGTCGTCTCTTTCACAATGGTCATGACACGAATTTAGTACCTTATATGGGATGTGGGATCTTTTGATCCATCATAGCAGTTAAATGCTGGTAGCAGAAACTTTGGTGGGATGGGGGCTTGTCCACATGCCCGATAGCATGTTTATGTTCTGTCGTAGTATGAAGGTGAGTATAATAAGTTATGTTTGTCATGTATTGATAGTAATGACCAGTAAAAGCACTTAAAGCATGTGTCCCGAACTACCTAGTCTGGCCTACCTGAATATTTTGATGGGTCGTGGACGAATAATGAGCATTAAATTATTGACATTACACGTTCTGATCGTACTCAATAAATTTTATGAATACTTTAGGATCAGACCGGGCCCACCCGATATGACAGAATAAATGGGACGGGCAGCATGGCCTTTTGTACAACCATATGTGAGGTTTAATTTTAAAGCGGGTGTGGATGTGATATAAGGTTCCGTCTCGAGGTAAAAATTCAATCAGCATGTAAGATCCGAAGTTGATAATTACTGGGAGGTAAAACCCGCTGTGGATCTACTTGGATCTATATTATACATGTCATACCCCTTGTCCTAAGAATGTGAGCTATTAAGTAATTGCCTTGGGTTAGGGTGAGTATTTATCTCCTTACTCAAAAATAGTTGTGATCGTGAATATTTAGTGGCAGAAAAATCTCGTTGGTTATACTAAGTGGTTAGGGTTAACTTCTTTTATAAAAGACCTAAATAGAAAATCAGATGCACTAAGATTTTTCTCTTTGAAATTTTAGTTGCCGCGGTAGAGAGTTTGTAGAAGAAGGAAGGCTAAATCTTGGTATTGATAAGTGGATCATATTTGCAGCAAATCAGGTAGGTTTTCTAACATTTATATTTTTTACGGTATGATTTAATTAGTCTAAAAGAGTCATATAGAACCATTCCCTTTGAAAGAGAAAGAAGAAGGAGGATTTAAGGTTAAAGTTTTTATTGCAATAGCTTCGAATTAACAAAAGTTAGAAGTAAACACAGTATAGAAAAGAACTAGGGTTATTAAATATCTATTAAAGAAACTTAAATGTATTCCTGCTATGTACTTATATGTTTAATCAACGTATTACTGATATTTAGATCACGCGAAGAACTTGAAAGGATGATATATATCATCTGCTTTTTACTTGTTCTTTCTTTTATTTGACTTGTATCACTTTGCGTAAATATGCATGTCCATGTACTATGCCAAACAATATAGATGTGGATAGAATAAACAAAAATTATTACCTTGTTCACTCTCTAGGTTGTTGTTTTTATTAGTTTATAGTTATAGCAGGAGTATAGCTCATACGAATCATCTAGTTAGTTTGATTACTTCTATTGTACCTATATGTTTGTTCACATAAAGGATTCCATGATTTTACACGGTATACGCAGATGATGTGCGGTTGTTAATCTTATACACAATTAGGCTTGTCGATGAATGATGGTATGTGTGATCTATTTAGTTTGATTACTTCATAAAGTATTCCTATGATTTTACACGAGGGGTCACCTATAAGATATGGTTCTATTATCTTGATGCCAACACCTATTTTTTTAGCTCATGGTAGGAAAATTATATGGACTATGATAGGACTGATACAGTAAGTCGTGCGATTAAAGTGAGGAATATAATGAGAGAAAACTGACAAACTCTTATTCTTTAGATCGGTGGGTGGGTGGAAAGCCTTGTTTTGCTATGTCTTTAAACGTTATTTCTTACCATTATGGATTGTTTTTCACTTGCTAGACTACTAGTATTTTTGAGTTACTGACATTGCTACATCATTTTTAGAGATTTGTATAATAAAATGCTTTCACGTATTAAATGTTTTCAACGAACTAATTCGGGTATGTTTGGTCATATTTAAAGGGCATAAGTGTGTGAAAGCTTGTTTTTAGTTGGGGGTCTGACCTAAATTACTATTTTTTTAGGAAACCACAACCGTGAAGCAATTTAACTATTAGACCATATTCTCGTATCAAAAGTTAATTTATTCGGATTTTAATAAGGTGGATAGATACATTCTTAATTCTTTTATGTTTAGACTTTCGTTCCTTTTTCATAATTTCTTAGTGTTTTTTTTATTCTTACTGACCTGCGTGTCGAATGATACTTGTGTTTTTAAGGATTTACACTAAAATTTTACAGTTGTTGCGATAACCTGATCCCTATAAGTTAGTCTGGCGGTTTAAGTGTGTAAAGTGTTCCATGAGTATGTCACACTTTTGGGTTTTAGGGCGGCCGACCATGAGTATATTCTGCTAAGGTAACCTGAGCTTACATATTTTAGTCGAACCTGCATTTGCACGTGCATAATAATAATAAAAAAATGTTGAACGAGTATTATGAAGACCACTACAATGAATATCGACCTGAAATTCAAAATGGACATTATCCGTACATGACTATAATATAGATAGTACTTAGGACCACTACCAGCCTTTTGAAGGTTATGGTTCATACCATAGTGATCCCAATTACTATTCGCAGGCTCACCATTCATACGAACGGAAAAATGAGCAATATTATACTGAGCAAAATGTGAGCTCTCCATATTTGGAGGATTTAATTAAACAGTTGATACCTAACACTTCTTATGATCACAGTCTTTCTTTAGAAGATTCACTCAAAAAGTTGACTGAAAGTTCACGTAGGAGTGACATTTCAATGGAGAAATCTTATAGAGAGTCACATAGGGATGACTTAGTCAAACAGATACCACATAATTCTTCTTATGATAGTCCATCCTTAGAAGATTCCCTCCGGCGGTTTATGGAAACTTCACAAATTCTTGATTTTTCGTCTGATTCTTGGAATGATAAACTCAATCAATTAGATGAAAATGGGAGGAAGATGACAGAAAGACTTGAAGCTTTAAGTACTACTCTCAGTGAACTTAATACATGTTTAGATGAGGAAAAAATTGAAGATGAACGGTCAAATGCTAATATTGCTCAAAATGAACTTAATTTCCTAAATGGTGTTTCCAATTTTACCCTTGATAATACTGATAATTATTTACCTAATTTATAAGGCGGGGTTAGAATTGAAAACACTACTTGTTTAAATAAGGTTCAACCACCTTCATATTATTATTATGATGATGATAGTATTGATGAAGAGTTCGAAGTCCGTAATCATAATGATCAGGAAACTTTTACACCAATTGAGCTTCATGATAATAGTGATATTTCTAGTTCCAATCCTAATTATATTGATGATTGTTTATCTATTCAAGAGTAAAATGATTTAACTATAGATACCATTGTTATAGACAGTGAGATATTTCCTTGTTATAATGAAGACGATGATGTTTTAGAGGAACGAGTTTATCCCGAGACTAGTGTTTCAGAGTCTAACGATTCAGGAATAGTAGTATTAAACAAAGATAAGAGACTCGTAGAGAATTTGATTGTGAGTGAAGGTACTCCACCTGATGATAACCTAGATAAAACAATTGATCATTTTCGTAAATATGATAATTTAGAAATTAAGAAAATTGTGACTAGTTTGTCTAAGGATATTGACCACTCTAGGTTCGGGGGTGAATATTATTCTCCCGGCGGTAATCCTTTAACTCTTATAAAGGTACCTCACTTGGGACTTGATGTTTGTGGCTCTACCATTTTAAGAGATTATCTTCAAGAACTGTTTCCTGAACCTGATTATGTCCAGAAAAAAATTCAGATGTTAGAAACCCATCTTGTTGATGTGGTTTACCCATGCCATGATACCAATATTGATTTTGTTTTCCCACCGAATATTTTTCTACCAAATGTGGGAGCATATGAACTTCAAATGTGTCAATTTTTAAAATTTAGAACTAAATCTGATTATTTTAGAAAATTTGAATCGACACATCTTCTTAAGAATGACCACCACTTTCATATATTCCTCTGTGGTCAACTGATTGAGTCAAATCCGATTGACTTCAAGGATCCATAATTATTTCGATTACTGTTATATGATTCAATATTGTGACTAATCCTTTCTTGGTGTTTCCGAAGACTTTAAACATAACGCTCTATGGGAGGCAACCCATATGATTTTGGTATACGGTGTTGGTAATATCTTTCTCTCTTTTACTTTGCTTGGTATTTCTCCTTGTTCATGCATTCATATAATTATATTTAGAACATCGAGGACTATGTTCAATTTAAGTTTGAGGATAAGGGAGAAAATTTTAAAATTTTAATTATACCAACTTCCAACTTTTAGAGTCACGTAGTAGCCTTTGAGTTAAGTTTACAAACTCATTCTCCCCAAAAAGATAGAAATTAGAATTGTTAGAGAAAATTATGTTTATGTTTTTAACCAATGAGAGAATAATCGTGACAGACCCAACCATCCATGCTGGAGACAATTAGGTTAGAGGGAACTGTATAAAGACAGAACTAACCGTTTGAGTGAGGAACCAGACCTTCAACTGTCCTCTTTGAGTTTTCATCTGCATAAACTCCGAGTAGAATGATGAGATTCTCAACCTCGCACCACTTTCAGTACTATTTGATTTATGAGTGCTAATTCTTATCACCATGAGGGTGACATTAGAACTAGCCTTATCTTTTAGTCTCAGTCACAACAATTACAACTCTCTCAATAGAAACTCAGCATCATCAACAAGCGGAGCAGCAACATCAATTTATGAAGAAGTTGAAGGCGTCTAAGGTTTACAAGCAACAAAAGGAAATAACATTACATATTCAAAGTGACAAAGAAAAAAACAAAAAGATGTAAATTTTTGAAGATTTATGTACCAATGGTTGTGAAGATTCAAGTGCAAAAGTCCTTCTTCTTTGGTAAGTAAAATTTATTATCATTTTGTTTCATATTTTGAATCAATCTTACTTATTAGGAAAAAAAAATACTAAAAAAAAGTGTAGTAATGTCATTAGTTTAAGCCTTGGAAAAGAAGAAATTCAAAAGGAAGTTTAAAAACAACAAGTGATTGAAGACATAGAGGAAAGTTATACAAGTTTCAAGAGTTTATCATCAAGGGTTGAAGTCGAAGACTGAAGCATAGTTGTTTCTATTGAACACCTTTAGAGAGTTATGAGACTAGAAGGTGAAAGTATGTTCCCATCCTCATTTATGGTCGATTTCCTAAGAAACCTCAGATTCGATAGTTTTGAGAGACAAGACTTTCCCGCCAATTCTTGAATTTGAAACTTAAGGAATGGGTGACTTTATCAATTTTTGGGTGCCTTTATCAATTCTATTGGTGCCGTTAACACTTTTTAAGCTAACTTTTTCGCAGTTATTGATTTTTCAAAAAATACCTACAAATAATTCAAATAACATTATTAATACAAAAATTGAACACTAACAATTATAAATGTGGGATCAAATAAGACATGAAAACGTGTCTATCAATGTTTTATTATCTTGAATGGGATCGATAACACCTAATTTTCCGGCCCATGGTAGGAAAATTAAGTGGACTACGATAGGACTGATACAATAAATCGTATTATTAAAGTAAGTAAGGAACATAGAGAAGGAAAACCGATAAATTCTTATTATTCAGATCAGTGGGTGGGTATAAAGCCTTGTTTTGCTCAGTCTTCAAACGTTATTTCTTACCATTATGGATTGTTTTTCACTTGCTAGACTACTAGTCTTTTGAGTTACTGACAGTACTACGTCATTTTTAGAGATTTGTATAATAAAATGCTTTTATGTATTAAATGTTTTCAACGAACTACTTTGGGTATGTTAGATCATCTAAGGGGTATAAGTGTATGAAAGTCTTCTTTTAGTTGGGGTCTAACCCAACTTAATTCTTTTTCAGAAAACCGCAATCGTATAGCAACTTGACTATTAGACTGTATTCATGTATCAGAAGTTAATTTCTTTGAATTTTAATAAGGTGGATAGTTACGTTCTTAATGCCTTTATATTTAGACCCTTGTTCTTTTACACGAACTCTTAATGTTTTATTTCTTTTTATTCTTACCGGCATGCGTGTCGAAGGGAACTTGTGTTTTAAGGATTTAAATTAAAACTTCACAATTGCTTTATCAATTTTATAAAATAAAATTTATTTATTTTGGACTAATGTGAATGTGCTCCATGCGATAACCTGTTCTCCCTGAGTTAGTAGGACAGTTTAAGTGTGTAAAGTGGTCCATAAGTATACCACACTTTTAGGTTTTAGGACAACCTATAATTTGAAATGGGGAGTTACAATACATGTGTTTTTTTTTCTCTTTTTTTTTTTAATAAAAACAAAGCAAAACAGGGAAAACAAGAGAGTAGTCACAAAATCACTAGGAAAGATAAATATTTTACCAAAATAAAAGTCTTTATTTGTAGCACCAAGTTATAACCACTAAAAACCGTTGATAACAGTTTAAGGGTCATAATCCAAGTTCGCAATGCAAGGATCGATAATATGTATGATAGTAACCATACAGTTTAAGGTTTTTGCTTAAATTTTTTTGGACATCTATTTCACCGTGAAGTATATGTAATGTATAATCCTACTAGAGTGACGAGACAATATGATGGTATATACAAGATCCTTATCAACTCTTTTGAACAAAAGTATAAATTGGACAAGTATGCTTGTAAGGCTTAGTTTGGTAATGTTGTAAGTTTTATAAAAACGCTTTTCTATGTGTGTTGTTATGATGTGATGTGCAGAAAAAGCAGTTGAACGTTTGGTAAAATATAAACAAAAGCTAATGCTGTTAAAAAAATGATCAAATTGTATTTGGTAAAATATCAAGTTCAACTATTGTTATTGTACCAAATGACAAAAACATACATATCTCTGAAAATACTTTTATTTTAGTTTATTTGGTTTCAAAATAATAAAAAATTTAATAATTAAATATCTAATTAATATTAAATTTACTACTAATTATTATTATTGTTTTTGTTAAAAAATACTCCCTCCGTTTCTGGAAAAGTGTTACTATCACTTTTTCATTTTAGCCTAAAAATAGGCCAATTTGAAAAAGTGATAGTAACTATTTTCCTGAAACGGAGGTAGTATTATTTTAATTTATTATTTTTTATTGTAGATATAATTTGCAAACTAAATATCAAACTAAACTTTCGCTCTTATTGTTATTATCGATAAATTAAAAAAATTCATTGGAATGATATAGAATAAATAGTTATGAAAATAAAAAATAATAATCTTTAAAATAAAATAAAATATATAGTGGTATATAGATCAAAGGGTAATTTTATTTAAAAAAATAAAATAGGGATAGAAAAGAAAAATTAGATGTGAAAATAAGGTGGGACCACAATTTTTGCTTTTAGAGCTTTTAAAAGCTCCTCCTCTCCAGCTTTTAAAAGTTAGAGAATTTTTGAAGTGCTTTGCATGAAAAACGTTTTACAAAAACTTTACCAAATACTAAAACGAAAAAATATTACTATATAAATGTTTTTAAAGTGCTTTTCAAAAAAAAAAAAAAAACAATACGAAACTCAGCCTAAGTCCCTTGAGAACGATATTGTGAAAATTGTTCACGATCCTTTACCAACATCCACAGACTGAGAAGGTAGTTGGTACGCCATAGTTCAAATGGGTAGGTCTCCGAACTCATATGATGAGGTATCTCTAGGATACATGTAGTGGTACCGCAACATTTCTCATACTCTTGTGATACGAATAGACGAGAGGCCTTCAATCAAGGACCTAAATAGAGTTATGGGTGTTTTGGTTCGTATTGTAGTCTCTTATGGTTTGTTAAGGTTTTTGCATGAATTGTTAAATGTTTTTTGTTTAAAATGAAAATAGAGAAGATGAATCACGTATCTAATCAATAAAGCAAAAGCATGTTTATGAAAAGGAGAAAATATTGAGGCGAATGAAAGGAAGATTGCAGAATACAATGCTCAGGAAGATGAACAAGCTGGTGCTATGTATGGGGAGATGATGGAGATGGAACCAGAGAGAAAAACTAGAGAGAGAAAAGAGTGCACAGAGCCAAAGCAGAGATGACCAACATGATAATGACGATAATGATGTCGTTCAACAACGACCTTCCAAACGAGGTCGAGGTGGTCGTGGTCGTGGTCGTCGTGAGCGTGGCGTTGATGTTGACTATGGAAATGAATGAATGGATTCTTGTTTTTAAAACTTATGTATGTTGGTCTGAATTAAAACATGTTAGTTTTATTAGTTTATGAATGAATTAATTTGGTGGGTTTTAAAATTGTTATGTTTGTCTAAGACGCGCCAAAAGAACTACAATTTGACCAAAATACAGGTATTCTGACAGTTTTTTAAGTTATAATCAGTCGACATGGACATACATATCGACCGATTATGCTTTTTAGTAGAAATTACAAGTTTATAATCAGAGGATGTGGTCGTACCTATCAACCGATTCTGGGACAAACATGCCAAAATTTTACAAGCTTACAGAATCGGAAAAAATATATATTCATATTGACCGATTCTAGGACTTGAGAAAAAAGCCAATTTTCTGTCGATTTTTTTGGATACAACGGTCGTTGTGGGAAACCATATCGACGGATTCTAGGTAGAGGAAATGTCAAAATTTTTGGTTGTTCTTTAGGATACAATCGGCCGATGTGGAAATCCATATCGAACGATTATTATTAGGGGAAACGACAATTTTCTGGCTATTACTTCGCCTGAAATCGGTCAATGTGTACATATATCGACCAATTGTGACAAACCATTTTTTTCAACATTTTGTAAAGCCAATATTGGTCGACGTATATATATCAACCAATTGTGTCGAACTATTTCACCCATATTTTAAATTTTTCAAAAAAAAACTAGTCATTGAGACTTCCTCTTTATAAGGAGGATTTCTTTTCCAGACCCAATTTGTCCCAAACTCCCACCTTTTATGACCCCCGCTTCATCCACTACTCAAATAGATCTAGAAAAATGGCATGAGATCCGGAAGAAGATATGGAACCCATTAAATTTTTCGTTCCCGTCTTCCACGAACATGAGGATGAAATTAGAAGAGAGTTACAGAATTCTCTTATGAGCGCACCGAAAATCATAAACATCACAAACGAAGAGACTTAGTGTTTATATTCGACAACATCAAAAGAAAAATACGAGAGTATAGTAAAACTAGAAGAATGGTTTCCGACCATCATCCCCAGGCTTCTCGTAACGAGAAAGTGAGTAATTCGGCATGTTTATCCCTATCTCATTGTTTGATATTTGCATATTAACGTGTCATATATTTAATTTCAGACTGAACGATTTCATAGTCCTTGGCAAATACGAAATGAGAAAAGAATGTTCATGTACGCGAGGGAATATATCTCGTTGAACAAACATGCACGGAGGTTCATTGACGATCTACTAATGTGCGAGATTCAAGAATACACGTACTAATTATGTATTAATTTCCTAAATTATATAATGCGCTAATTTCCTAAAGCTATGAATGAAATTTTTCTTTATGAAAATGTAGCACAATCGATTAACCAGAACGTACACATTTATCGGTTGTCAAAATCAACCTTTGTGTAAAAAAATATACACTGATTTAACCCATAATTGGTATACGTGTGACATCTTATCCACTGACCTTTGATGTTCTTAAAACAAATTCAAATTTTCTCATATTTTTCATGTTTTATATTTTTAATAACTTCAATTAATTTTACAACTAACAGTTAATTAATAATTAACATGATTGATTAACAATAACTAATCAAGAATTTATTAGCTATTAACAAAAATAGGTGTATAAAAGGTTATTAAAATTATTTCGTAATGGCTGTATTTTAATTTATTTAGTAGAACTTAAGTAATTAGGGCCTCAATTTAACTACGCTTTGTTACCTCCTAAAATACACTGATTATAAGCCAATGATATATGTGTAAACATTTCCCTTGAGGCTTGGACCTTGAAAATAATAAGTACTTGCAAATAATTCATCACATGCGATAGTTGAAAATGAAATACATAAAGGGAACCGATGGTTAACTTCTACGCTTAAAATAGAGCATGTTAATAAGCTTTTCATAGCTGAAGTTGACCTGCTCCACCATGACACATTTGTGATGTTGCTTCAGCTCGGAAATCAACCCTCGAGGAAGGTAGTCTCACAAAACAAACATCCTTGATAATCCATTATTGTACGGATTAGGAGAACCAACATGTCTTCTACGAAAATTTTCATAAGCGGTCTGCATACAAAACATGAATTTAAGTACCAAAATTTAGCAATTGGGCCCATGTCAAACTATAAAATTCGTGCAAGTAATCGAGCAATAACCTGGTTTTTCGTAACTAAATACACATGGAAGTAAACAATCCCGCAAACAAACCACATTGCGACGAAAAAAAACGACGCTAACGCAAACGCCTACGGGCAATTGCTGATTGTTCTGAAAAACCCAAGTCTAGTCTCCGATATTCTTCGATTGATTTTGTGACATGAAAAAGCAAATATGTAGATAAAGAATATTAAGGCTGAAGTCGTGAACATCAGGTAAAATCTGTAGTTTCTCTGCAAAGGCCAAAATGAAAAGGAACAAGTTAGTAATCCTGCCTCTAGAGACAAGCCCGGTTATGTGGACATTAATCTTTATCTATATGTAGGCTATCTATTGGTGTCATTTGATTCGATAAAACTATGGTGATTAAATTAACATACCAAACCAATGCATTGGCCTATCCAAGGACAATGGTGATCGAATTTCTCGACACAGTTATCACATACGGCACAGTGGGAGCTTCTCGGCGGTCGGTAAATTCTACAATCCGGCAAAATTTAATCTTCACTTCAACACCATTTATCACCAATTTCATGCTCTTAATCCTCCTCATTTGTGTATCGTTTAACGATGACAATGAGGAATTTCTTGGTATAATACCAGGGTCTGTTGTACTAACAGTAATCAAGTTGATCAGAACCTGTAATTACCAGCACAAAATAAGAGAAAAATGGAAAGGATACAAAAGTTGATTCAAAAACTTGGATCTGTGTGCGACCTACTAACAGTTACTGTCAAAAACACAGCGAAGATGGTTATAAAACTGGAGTGCTTGAAGGATGATGAATCGTTTGCTATGTAAGTGCAAAAAATCCAACTCGAAAGGGAAATGGAAAATGCAGTCAAGAGAAACCCTCTTGGGTCTGGACCACAGATGAACCTCCCTCTATAGAAAAACACCTGCCAGAAAAAATAGTAAGAACTTACAGATATTCTTCAGTGGTTGGATTCAAACATGAAAACTCTTTAAGGTAAGAAATTCGAAGCATTTTGTTGCAACAAGTTTAAGAAATGCAACTACAATAGATCATTACATTTTTTTCCAGGCCAAAATGATAAATTCTAGTTGTTTCAGTGCCTCCACGAATAAACCTTGGCAATAGGTCTGGATTGAAAATTTTCCTCCATACGGCATAGCACTTCTCAACGCTGCCACATATTAAAGTTACAACTTTCAATTTCAAATATACGAGAGTACTAAGTTTGTTCTGTGAAAACGAAGGGGGAGGTTGATCATCGACTTCTATCAGCTCACTCATAATGGGATGGTGGTAGAGTGAACTATTATCTGATTGCAGAGGTTATGATCTTCCTATGAGAAGATTTTACTTGCAACAAAGAAGAATGGGAAAAAAAAATTGAATGAATGTCTTAACCTACTAGAAAGACAGTTTAAAATTGTAACCAACATTTTCAAAAACTGAAAACTCTGTACTTTTATGCCCCCTTGAAACAATATTACTTTGAAAATATTCAAAGAGATATCACTGTACCTAAGGTACATTATTGCCATTCTAAACTATACCACTGAAATTACATGTCCCTCGCCATCTTTACTGGCTTCCATTTCTAATCAGACTAAAACCTGAAATAACTGCAATCATAAACCTGTACAAACTCGTTTTGCTCTTAAGTATGGTGAACACTAAATCTATATGACTTCAATGTACTTAATAAGTTTTCTATTTTCGAGCAGCGTGATAGAGTTCTAAGTAGTCTAACGCGGGTCGATTCCAAGACCAATCTTGTTCCATCACTTGTTTGCATAACGAGTTAAACCATTCCCGGCCATCATACCACGCAGAGATCGCTCTGAGAAAAGAAACAAAAAGTTGTTTTGTAAGTATAGCATGAATCTTATAAGCATGAATAACTGAACTAAATTAGATAGCACCAACATATAGTTTCCAGCTGATCGTGTCAAAATAAATTAAAAAAAAACGCATAGTTCCCAATTTGTTGTAGAAACTATATTTTATTAGTAAACAGTAAATAGGTCGTTAAGTGGGAGACCACATTTTTTATTACTAAGACAAAAATATCTGACCTCTAATTCGATTGCCTAGGCCTAATAACAGGTGACTTTGAAATATCATAACCACTCTAGTTCTAAAGTGAACATAAGAACGAGTTTGACTAATTATGATAGATCGTCCTATTGAAGGTACTACTAGGTGCCCATATGAGATATAAATGCTTCATATGCTGGAGACCCCTGATAAAAGTAGTTAATTGGTCCACATTTATATTTCCCTTCTGCTAGTTTGGTGATTGGTAAGCATTTACTGTTTTTAACATGCAATTGTGTGCAAATGGGTGAAATTCCAATGCATGAAATTTGGAATAATGCAACTGCTAGTTGTTACCTATTGAGAGCATAATCAACGCCTGCAATATCCGCTCCATCGAAGCTGAATCCGTTGGGTCCATAACCTGCAGCTTCAGCTCTCTCTTTGTCATGGTCGACATCGAACACAGTATCATAAAGTCCTGCGATAAAAAAAAAACAATATTAAGAAGAAATTGTAAGCAAAAAAATAAAAGTGAACTTGTACCCCCTTCCTCAAGGGATGAAAACGAAAAGACAGAACACACAGAACTAAATCTGTAAAAACATAATCTACCCACCTCCCGTTTTACGAACAATGGGTACTGAACCATATCTCATTGCCGTAAGTTGAGTTAACCCGCAAGGCTCAAAAATTGATGGCACTAGAATAAAATCTGAACCGCCATATATCTATATTAAAAAATGCAAGTCAGCTTGTCAGTACATACAGTAGTCATAAACACGTTCTTACTCAATTATAAGCCGTGTTTAGGAATGAGAGTGTACCAAGTGTGAAAGAGGCTCATCATATGTCAAAACCAGGCGAGCTCGGTCACAATGTGATGAGTGCAATTGATTGGCCAAACCTACAAACTCATTCTGTATGCGGGGATCTGGGGCTGAACCTAGCAATACAACCTGTCCACCGCGTTCAAGGGTGCGCCATATGGCATGCTTGATGAGATGAATTCCTTTCTGAACAGTTAACCGAGTGATAATTCCTACAAGAGGGACATCCAATTTTTTCAAACCAAGCTGTTGTTGTAAAGCTTCCTTGGCTGCCCTTTTACCCTCCACAACATTGTCTTGCGTGTAAGAAATCTGAATCACACACATTAACACTTCAGTTACAATTCAGATTTAGAAAGAATGGGATCCAAAAAAATATCCACTGATGTACTAAGCTGTTGTCTTGTTAGGCTGGACCAATTCAGTAAAATATGATTTTTATTTAAGATCTATTTTCAGGAAAACAGAAGAACTGTAAACTGCTTACAGGAAGAAATGCGTCATTGTAAGGATCCCACATATCAGGATCAATCCCATTACGTATACCATGGAACTTGTGAAGATGAGGAGCAATTACAGGATTTCCTGCAATTTCCTTCGCATAAGTGCTAGAAACCTGCAAAAACAGATACTAAGCAATAAACAAGAGTACAACAAGGGAATGCTATTAACAGTTATCATAGATTCATCAAAGTTATAATCAAAAGAACAAGATGAATAGAAATGTGAAGAAACAATTTGAGTCTACGGAGACAAAAAGGAGATACTAACAGTTGTGGCCTTGTCTGAGTATTGCATTGCTTTACCAATGAGTGGCGCACCAAACTCAAGGTTGTGAATTGTGAAGACTACCCGAGTATTAGTGAGACCATAGTGCACATAGTGATCCTTATACAACCACGAAGCAGGTGCACTAGACCAATCGTGGCAATGTAGAATGTCCTGCTCAAGATTTAGACCAAAAGTAAATATTTTGACAATATGATAATCTTAGAACTTACCAGTGAATATTCAATCGATTGAAGGGAGTGAAGAGCAACAAATAACACGAGCTTCCCAATGTAGCACTTACAGGATGAAACCCACTTTGAAGTAGAAACTCTAGTGCTGCATGGCAAAAGAAATTGAACCTATCCCCATCATTCCTACAACCATATATGCACCCTGTCCAAAACAATCTGCACAAAAATAGATCAATGGAGTTTTAAAATGAATCTGATATTAATAAACTAATTTGTAACAGAAACCCATCAATGGGTTGTTCCTTGAACACAAACAAAGAGCAGAAAATAATACATGCACTAAGATCCAACTTCACGCCTTAGTCATATCAGACAGCTTTTACCAAGCATGGGATAGCTTAAAACAGGACCAGATAAGCAAGTAAGCTAATTTCAGAAGATAATACTGCCCATTACACATGAATCAATGTGGTTTTTGTATTTCCATAATGTAAATGACAGCAAAAAAGGATACGACAGGATCACCAGCGTCAAGAAATCCGGAATTATTATTCAATTGAACAAAATCGTTTACACGGATGAGCTCAAGTTTCTGTGACAATATTTTACAAGACTGCTGGTGAATTTTAAAGAGCTGGTGCTTAAGGGTTAATCAGAAGAGGGATGATGAATATACAAAGTAGAATGTAACATCATGAGAAATTTTTCGGGTGAGTAGAGTATTGCAGCTTTAAGCCAAAATACAAGTAAATACTAGTAAAAAATGAGGAACAAGAAGACTCACTTACCCATTTTGAGGCTCCAAAAAGTAGACAGAAAGACCTTCCACCTTCCCAAACCAAACCTTGATTTCAGTCCCACCCCAAAAGTAACTGCGATGAAACTGAAAATCCTTGACCTGCAGATTGCATATATTTACCTAAGGTCAGTTAAATCAAAGTCATGATTAGGAATAAATAAGGTGGAGAGAAGTTTCTGATTAACAAATAAATAAAACACAAAATATGGAAGTAGAATGCCAAAGTTACTAAGTGAAAGCTAAACAATCAAATGATTTATCAACAGGATTTCAGTTATAAGCTACACAATAACATTTGTTATCAGCAAGTATGCATTAGTATTTTATTTTGACAATCTTAGCAACCATAAGTAAAGATTTCATCTTCACATGTAAATATTTAATTATGATGAAATGTGAATGTATCTGTATCTCAACATTCCACTTCTGCACCAATAATTGATTGAATAGCATGTGTTATTCGATACATCCACAGTAGTAGTTGACAGGGTAGGGAACAAAACAAAATGTCCCTTTAGAGACCACTTATTCTTACATGCTACAAGTGAAGGGGTAAATATGAAAGAGTCAACAAAGAAGCCCAAGTTGATAATTTCATCATCAGTTTCGCTATATAGTATCACTTTTCCGGACTTGATGATTCTCCTTATTAATCGAAAAAAAAGAAACTTAAACTAAAACCCAGTAAATATGAAAACATGAAAATAAAGCTAAAACGCAGTTCATATGGGCTCAGCCGTAGTTTGCACTTACGTTGCTAAGGTTTACACAGTCATACTTAGGTAGAATGATGTCTACTTTATGGCCTAAATCTTGAACAGCACGCGAAAGACTGGTCACAACATCTCCAAGGCCTCCCACCTGAAATAAGGTTGCAACATAAATTAGTAGAATTAAGTAATATACATTGCATTTGCAGATTGAAGAGCATAGTTAACGGATAGGATATAACCATCAGCAATATGTAGCATGGAAAACAAATGACAATAAAGCTACCACTCGAAAAAACTAACCTTTGCGATGGGGGCCATTTCCACAGCCACGTGCACAATGTGTATAGGAGGTTCCTTTGTGACCCCTCCACACACGGGCACGTGATAATCCATTCCATGGTTGTTGTCATAAATTCCACCCACTTCCGTCTCAGAGAAGACAAAATCCATTTTATATGCATCCAGTGGAACCGTGACTGCGAAGAAATAAGGATTTATAGCTTTGTGCCAACATGAAATGATGGTAGACAATAAAATATAAGAACATCTGTCTAACTATAATAGAAACTGTTAGTATCACATGACTCTGATTGCTAATTGAAAAGTATCTCATTTCACAATCAATTGTCACTAGCAGGGTTTAAGAACGTAAAATGGATGCCTCACCAGTAGCTTTAACCTGGCCAAAGTTATCTGCTGGCAACATTTTCTGAGGTGGCAATGGGCCCTTGCGGTGGGTCCATCGGTTAAACGAGCACCTGAACCAAACTTCAGGTTTTCCATTTAGAATTGTGTTGGAAGGGTTATAATATAATGTGGCAGTGCTTCCCGCTTGGACCTCAAGAGGCTCTGTGTAGACTATATTCTTTTGAGACAACAGAAACTCTTTGATCGTTCTTTCCTTTCTTTCAGCTCTCATGCGTGCTGTCCTTTCAGCCTGAGACAAAAACGAAGTTAGGAGTGAAGATGCAAGGAAATGACTACACCATCATTCACTAAATTCATGTGCACTATGACAGTGCAATTATATTAAACACTTCAATGTTAGAGTGACATTTTTGCTTTGATAAATGAAATTAAAATAATAAGAAGAAGAAGAAAACAAAAACAAAAACAAAAACAAAAACAAAAACAAAACAAAACAAACCTTTTCTTTCAGGGCCTCTTCTCTCAATCTTCTCTCCTCTTGGAGCTTATTATACAGCTGTTGTTCCTCTTCAAACCAATACATTTCTTCTGGTGTGGAATTTGGGACAACAGCATGAAAATCCTGCAGCTTATTGTTATCATAAAGAGTCGCTTTCTCAGGAGGCCCATCAGCCAAAACCCAATCTAGGACACGGGCACGAGCAGGTACAGGAACTATAGAAAATGGAAAATAGGTATCAGCACATTCATAGGTTTCTTGGGATAAATATAGTTAAAAAGAATCCCTAACAAACTAATCACACAAGTTTACCAAAATGAACAAATTACACATACCATAAGCATACCACCAGTCACCATCTTTCCTATCGCAGAGCACGAGCTTTGCAACAATAGTCACCCCATTGTTCCAATTATTGTGCCCCCCATGAATCCAGAGATCCTTTGCATAAGCGAGTGGACCAGATGTCTTATTGTAATATAACCTAACTACATCCTCACCTTTAAATTCTTTGGGTGATATGTGCCAAACATTATCAACAGAAATCACTGCCTTCGTCATTATTTTAGTTATCATTTCCTTTCTTTTCTCAATCTCCATCTTCGCTTGAGCCCTATCAGCTTTTCTTGCTGCCTTCTCTGCTTCTATTTGGCGCTGCTCTTCCTCTCGTCTTTCTTTTTCAGCTTTCTCTGCAGCGATTTTCTCAAGCTCCCTTTGTCTCTCTTCAAGCAAGAACTCTTCAAACGAAACTTCATCAAATCCACCTTGGACAGCTACATGGAAATCATTAGTCACATTGTTCTCATAAACACCTTCCCCATTGAAGAAAACAAAGTCTATCTTGTATGCCTCCTTAGGAACATAAACACGGCAAGACCACCAATCCCCTTTAAGTTCAGCCTTATTCAACTTTATGGTAAATGATTTCCATTTCCAATCATTAAAGGCTCCCATGAGTAGAACATTCTCTTCATTTTTCAAAGCTGAGATGCTCCTGTTCAGAAACACTTCTACTTCTTGATCAGGCTTCACAATCTGGGGATAAACAAATATTTTGTTACCCAAAGAATTTTCCAAGGCAAGCTCTTCGAGAATTTGTGTACGGTTATGGGGACTCATCCCCATCATCTTAATTTCCTTAACGTCATTACTCTTGATCACATCCGACCATGACTTTGCTAACGTTGGTACATCAGCTTCGGCCTTGGTCACACTCTTCTTAAGTATAGCAGGTTCATGGAACGCATCTAAATCTTCTTTTGTCTCAACGATAACTCCTTTGTCCACCGTTTCATCACAATTAACCGTAACCTGCTCATTACTGGGTACATTCTTTCCAACTTTAACCCTTGTTTCCCCCATTTTCTTTCCCGGAGTATGTTCAATTTGCTGTTCTTCGTCGGAATCAGATTCAAGTTCAGTTACTTTATCATTGTGTCCACTATACTCCCTCGCCGTTGAAGTAGTTGAGCTGGAATCTACTATTTCTGCATCATCTCTTTGCCCCCTCTTCTGTGTGCTTGTTCCGGTTGGTACTCTTGGTGAGAACCCCTTCGGAGAAGAGCTTTTCGGTCTCTGAACAAGACCTTTTTTCGGCCTCCTCAAAAAATCTAGATACATAAAATCATAACACAACTAGTCAATGATAGAACTGAAATGTCGCATACAACCAATAACATAATATACTGATGAACTGACCTGCACTTGCAATAACGCGATATGAGATGCCAACTCCTTGATTTTCTTTGAATTGAAGAGACGACTGAACAATTGCATTCACGCAATTCAAACAAAAATAATAATTTAAAAAAAAAAAAGATACAATTAGAGTAGTTCACCATAATGTAACCCTTAAAACCAATAAGAAGTTGTACCGAAAAAACACTGAATTCTTCCTCCGAATTTACTTTTTACTAGTTCTAATAATTGTTAGGATCACATATACATTGTTTCAAGAGCACATAAACATCCAATCTAAACAACCAGATCTTCACTAAGAATTAAAAAAAATGACAAAGGGTATTCCACAGATAGTTGGACCGACTCCATGGTTTTACACACAAAAAGTAGAATTTTACATAGAAAGTGCAATTTATCAACACTGATGAGGAAGAGCCATATTCATTTTCAATAACATTTGAATGAGGAAGAGGATCCGATGAAACATAAATAGACAAGAGACGGGGAGAAAGAGGGAATTACCTGTGAAGATGGTTTGTTTCTGCTGACATGAAAAGAAAACCCGAGAAAAGGTTTGATCTTTAAGTGGGTTCTATCAAGAATATTTCTTCTACTAGTAATATTATTAGTATTAGTATTACAGACTGGTCTCTGTACTTGCAAAACAGCTTCCATTGTGTACTTGTTTCTCCAGAGTGTTCTCTTCTTCTTCTTCTTCAACAATTTTTTTTTTTTTAATAATCAAAAAATTAAATTCTAAAACAAACCCATGAATTTCTTGATCTTCCAATCTCTTTTTCCGTGCGAAAATCAAAATAAACAAACACTCATCTACTGATAACAGCTTGTGAGGAGGGTTCAACTTCAAGGTTCATGACTGACTATGAGCTTTGATATTCTGTTTACACTGACCACATAAATGAATCTGATATTAGTTCCGAACCGTTGATATTGTGGGACCCATTTAGGTTTGGCGGAATGTTTAGATTTTCAATGGTATATATTTATTTGTCATTATGATGAATTGGTATAAGTTTGTTCACTGTTTCGAAGGCTATTATCTCGTGATTGTATTTGGACTAAACCCCAACAATTTGACACGTGCATGTTTTGTTCATCCAAGTATATGCTATGCCATGCAGTGCCTAAACATTGAGATACGATTTTTCGTATAGATCATTTGTTGAATCTGAATCTAATAATTAAAGGTTTAAGTTATAACCTAAAAGTTCATTCTTTTTGAGATCAGCGCGAAACAAGTTCTCTTGAAAAATGGAGACAAAAAAAAAATGTCAACTAAAATCTCCGTTTTTTTAATCTGTACACTAATCTATCTATGTGTTTAGGCCTTAGGGAATCCGCTGGTTGCCATTTCTTTTAGACTTATTGTGTTAGTTCATTATGTATACAGCTAGCCTTGGTAGCGGGTTCTAAAAATGTAATAAAAACATATTTGATACTGATCTGTTTGACTGTTTCGGTAGTGACATGCTGTAAGCAGGAGCTTAGCTATAAAGAAAAAGATGATGTATCTCAACTGAAGTAATTATTATAACTAAAATCTGTTTCCAGTAACAGATATTGTTAACAGAGCATAAATGAGGTGCATAGTTAACCGCACGCGTAAATCTGCACCGCGTTTTATATCGAATATTTATAGTTGGGCTGATTGATTCCACTGAATCTGCACCGCGTTTTATATCGAATATTTATAGTTGGGCTGATTGATTCGTTTGAGTGGATTAATAATGTCTCTCTATGCTGAAAAAAAATTGGTTCAAACCATTTAGGTAACTTGGTATGTATTTTCTATTGGAATCTTGCAACAATGATCAACAACGTTAGATTATCAGAATAATATATATAAAGAACAGAATTGAAAAACAACTTTACCACGGACAACTACGAGACAGAATCACAGGTTCAACAAGTTGTCCTTGACACATTAGTTCACGGGTATACTCGAGAAGAGCAATGTTAAACCCCAACGTGCGAAGATGTGTCTAGGATAAGACTGTCCGATATAGCTTGTATTAGCACAATACAAACTACCCACTCTTGAACTTAGCAACAGGGAAGGAAAAGAAAAATCAATCAAAAACGTTTTTGGAATTCATTTTTAAATCTGAAAACCGTTTTATATATAGAGAGAAAAGAAACCTTTAGGGTTTAGGATTTCTTGTAAAATAATGGATCATGGATGATGTCTAATTCGTAGGCTCAATACATAGTTTATCCCATTACATAAGTTAGCCCATGTATTGTTTGCCACCCCATTCCACCCTAAGTGGACATCCTTCTCTAGAATACCCAATGTGGGATAAACTAAAGAGTTTCATTCACTCAAATAAATGAGTGAGCATCCAAGACCAAAACCATTTAGTTTAAAACTCATTTTCTCCAACAATCCCCCACATGAATGAAATCTCGGTAAAAACAAAAAAATCAGAATGCGGAAAATATCATATAGGCTAAGGTATCCATGAGGTCTTGAACCTTTACTTAGTGAGAAGTTACCGAAACTACTTGCTAGAGACAGTGAACGCGATGTCTTGAACTGCTAGCGTTTGATACAATTTGCGATAACAGCCACGCATGATATCCTCCTGGCGTTGTTAAGTTCGTGTCGTTGTGTCCATTTTGGCCCTGGACGTATCCCGTTTCTCAGAATGCTCTAAAGAATTCGCTCAAATTCTTATAGGAAGCGGCCCACTTCCTCATTCATATAGGTGAGTTCTATCAAGAGTATTTACTGCTACACCCCACTTCAATCTTAAATTGAAACTATAGAACTCATTAAGACTTAGTAAAAAAGTCATCCTCACATGCAGTCACACTATCACGTTTACACCATAGGGAAGGGACAAAGAATGAAATTCTCTGATAGTGTTTCCTTTAACCCATCACAAATCAGTTGTCTCATTCGAAACCTTGATCTTGGGATCTCCAGTCAGCAAGGTTGAGTACCCTTTATGGAAAGTTTATTTGATGAGCTTAAGCCCCATCCCCCTTGATGCAATAACAAACTATCTCTCTAGATTATCCTTTCGTCAAAGGATCCACTGATTTTTCTCTTGACTTTACTAAGTCTATAAAAATCACTTCATTAGAGAGTAGTTGTCTTACCGAATTAGACGCATTCTTTGAGTTTGTCTAGACTTTTCCATTGCTCATTTACTTTAGACTCACATAGTCAATTGAGTTTCAGCAATGGTGGCCACAGGCTTCGTTCACAGAGGAATGCCTTCCAAAAAAGGATTTATCCATTCAACTTCCTCTCATGCTTTAAATTAAGCGAGCGAACTCTGATTTCATCTCAGTCGAGTTCCTCATGTTTGTTGGAATATTTTCAACTACTGATACAACTTAAGAGGGCACACATATAGGCTAAGACTCTTCAAAGCCTGAAATCACAACATCTCTTAAGGTCAGTCCAATATGTATCATGCACATAAATAATTTTAAATGTACCTCAAGTACTGTAAATTTCTGATCACATCATCCCACTATCTTCTGGGGTCACGAATGTATTTGTACACCGAATGCACTACACATTTACAACACACATTAAACATATCGAGTTTGACAAAGACCATTTCTGTCAGAATTTCTTCTGGTTCCGATGATCCTTTAGATCATGCGTGTCTACAACAATTTAGTTTTTCAATCAAATCACAAACATCACATGGTATCTAGTGGTTGTCAAGCATATAAGGGCATACACAAGATACGTGTACTACTTACTAGTACGCTCATTACATCTTCCTCAAAAGATTAGTGCCATATATATATCACATATTTGAAGTTAAATATGTACCTCAAGCATCCTAATTCTCTGGTCCTTTGATCAGAGCAACCCTGCAATTATCCAGAATAAACTAGAAAAACATGCACACCTATTTTACAACACACATTTGATATAAACTATATCATCAAAATTTGATTTTGGTTCTTTCTGATCCTTAAGACCACTTCAACAACAATTAGTTTCCTGTCAAACTTTAAACAACAAAAAATTGTTAGTAGTTGTAAAACACGTAACAAAGGCATGCTTAACATATGCACTGATTTGCTAAAGAAGTCGACTCTTCATTCACACCTTAGACCCCCACAATTGAGGTTTACAAGGTAGAACGCATATAAGTCTAGGGTCTTCTATGAATCTGCTTGAGAAATCAAACAAACACTTGTTTCCATCTTATACCCTACAGTTAGTTATAAGGCCCCCAAACTAATTACTCGCTAAGCGTTATGACGATATTCAAATTTTCCCAGCTCAAATAACATTTCAAAGAAATAATCACATTTGGTTTCAATTGATTCAGTAGTTCTACTTAAACCATTCTCCGTAATATTAAGCTGAATATAAATTATAAATATTTAAAATGGTGCACGTACCTTAGTAGAGTATAAATTACTCTACTTGTTCCGTCATAAATGCTGGATTCTCCCGTGGAGAACATGAACCATCAATCTGAAGGTTACCGACACAATAACCAGCAGTGGAAGCCACAACATACAACCCATTCATGTTGCATGGGTATCACTTCGATGGTCGCTTGGGCATGCTAGAAATAAAAAGAACTTCTCTGTTGTTTTGTCCCTTCTCTGGCTCCATTGTCTCCACCATTACTTGTAATGTTAACAGAATCTCCATGGAAAAAGATTGCATCAACCAGGCTTTGAACTAGAGCAGATAGAAGCGCTGCACTAGGAAGTTCAGTTCGCAAGACTGTGGGGTCCTCGTTCTCCCACATCATGCTTCCTCGCTTACTGGACATACTTGATCAAACTTACAACCTACTGTTTGTTTTCCCCATCAATGTTCTCAACATCATAAAGCTCCAAGTGGCGGCCAGCTAGAGGGTAAAGCAGATTGACAAGCAAGTGTTGGCAATGTTCAAGCACAATATCTTCTGAACTATCCATTGACACAAATATAACGTGGAATAGCAAAGTTAGATGCTCCCGAAATTCCTCATCATTCTCATAGGCGATCTCGGCGAGAAGAATCAATGATATGTCTGCATGAGTCAATGAGTGATGTTGGTGACCTTGTAGGGCTGATTTCAACTCTCCAGCGTTCACACCATGCATCACACCACCTTAATGTAATCCATCCTCACTAAAGTTTTGTACGTCGCTGAAATAGTCTACATTCTCTATTGTTCTAGATAGTCGTAATAAAGGATCATTTTTTAGAAAATAGATCCTTGTTATCCAACTTGGAACAGCGAAATGTTATCTCAACAGCTTGCTTTGAAGCAACTGTTTCTTCCGCGTGGACACTAACTTTCCCTTGATTTATCATACCTCCTTGCCCATTTCTCAATGTAAGTTTGAGTGTCAAACTCTTGTTGTTTCTGGTTTGTACTTCAAGATGCACTTCGTAGAGTGATCAAGTAACTCAGCGACGAAATCATATCTGAGTGGGCGTCCCACAAGTTGAACATGAGTGACACAAAAGTAGAATAAGTTATCAATTGCAAGCACCACCCGTCCCAACAGTTCAATCTGCAGAAGTCCATCAATGGCAAGAACAGGTTCTGGCAACTTGAACTTTTGTAAGCAATTGAACGAGACCTTCCATGTCTCTAAGAGGCATCTAGGTAAAACAACCAATTAGAAAAATCAAGACTTTCAACTTATCTTCCACGAGGATTTACTATCTAGGAGAAGACTGCATCGTCATCAGTGCCTGTAGTCACACCGTCAATCATACTAACGTTATTCTCGAATGGTGTCAGTTGAATACCCTGGATGTGGTTTGTGTTGTTATCTTCTTAAAGTATGTCTTCCAGATCCTCTGAAAACTTATCTGACTTCAACTCTTCCTGGTTTACCTTGATCATAGACACCAGTAGAAGCAACTAATGGCAGACCATAATGATCGCGTATAATGGCTCCATATCCTGTTTTCTATTTCTCTCTAAAAAAAACCGTCTACGTTTACAATCCAGATCCCATCTTCATCAACAACACTCACAGGTCCTTCATTAACTGATGTCCCAATTATCCTTTCCAACACAACTCACAAAAGAGATGACCGCAACTAGCAGCAGCATCATACATCTCATCATGCTTATAATCATCAAAGCATATCCCACAAGTAAGCTATGGAGAAGCAAGATGATGGCTGAATTCCATGTATATAAGATATAATATGAGAAACAGAGGGCATCTCAGACTAGAAAGCCGGTTTCCTTATGTGACAAGGATTGTTATTTCTTGTTTCACAAGTTTCCCGGTATGTCAATCCTATTCAACATAGTAAACTTTACACTCAAGGCAGAGCCTCTTAAGTCTTGACTTGATGTTGCACCCATCACGCAAAGACTGTAATCCACGGTCACAAAACCTTTGGCATCGGTTCACATGAAGTACCTCTAGATTATTGCAATTCCAACCTATAGCCACCCGGATGCTCGAAACTCAGTCTGTCAAGCAATCCGACTAGGGCTACACAGGAACCGACCGAAACCGAAGAACCGGACCGGAACCGACGGAACCGTACCCTAAAAGAACCGAATCGAGGATACAGGGTACAGGTACAAAAAATAGGAACCGAATACAACCGAGTACAAGGTACAGGTACTACGCAAAACCGACATGTACCTGTACCCTGTACCCTTTACTATGCCTAGTAAAACCTTCACATTCGTATACATTTCGTAATGAGATAGGAAGTTTAATTATTTATGTGTTGCTACCATTCCAATCTTATTATGAAAGTTTTGTGGTTGATGATACTAAATTAGTTGATGGTCTTGGTGGTAGTGGACTAGCTATGCCTGTTGAAGTTGTACAGTTTTATTGGAAATATAATTTGATCAAGTTACAGGAATTGTTTAAAGAAGAAGGTTGTGAAGCGAAATTGAGAATTGATGGAACGGATGGGAAACCTTATGTTACTGATAATTCTAATTATATTGTTGATATGTATTTTAAAACACCAATTAGAGATGGATTAGGAGCAGGTAAAGAGATTTCGTCGTTCCAAGGTGTTGTAGAACATGGATTGTTTCTGGATATGGCAATTGCTTTTATTATTGCCGGTAAAGAAGGTGTTAGTGTTAAAAGCAAGTGAGAATGTGAGTGAATTCCTGTCTTTATAGCATAACTAATGATTATTTTTTCTTTGTTCATATATGTTAAAAGTTTTTATTATCGGAAATGTTGAATACTGAAGATTCTTTTCAGTGTAATTGAGGGAAAAAAAAAGAGTCAGTTAGACATTCTCTAGTCTCTAGATATCCTTGTTGGAGTCTGGAACCTAATTCGACAACCATGCTGTTAACTTAAGACTTTAATAGATATGGGAGACTTGACACTGGACCCTATTTATTGTGAATTTCATTACCTTTAAGGTAAATCAGATAGTTCCTGTCACTAAGAAATTCTTCATTTTCTTGTTAGTTTCAATGTTCAATGGGTTTTGAGATTGGAATGGTAGCAATACTTAAACTTTCTATCTCTTTTACTTCAACAATTTACATTTATATTTAAATTTTAGATGCAACTAACATAATTGTCAACCAAAACAAACAAACAAAAGGTACAGGGTACATGACCAGAACCGAACCGAGGGTACATGGTACAGGGTACATGTCCAAAATTTGAGAACCGACCATAGGGAGGTACAGGTACAGGGTTCCACCAAGAACCGAGCCGAACCGACCTTTGTGCACCCCTAAATCCGACCATCAGCATCACTACTGGAGCTTCCACCAAATCTTAAATTTCGGGATAATCTACACAGACATTTACAACATAAATTAAGTTGTCTTAACATTTTGCATCACATATCGGAGGATATCAATATATACTCACATGAGCTATTCTAAAAATAAACTCAATAGGCTAGAAAACCTAATTTAGTCAACAATATTTTCCTGCCGTCAGAATTTTCCAGGAACGTTTTTTCAGTTTTGTAAAATATCTAAAAAATACTTTTACATCTCCAAAAATTCTGAAATTTGGTGTGGGTAACTATCAAGATGTCTACTATATTCGGTTAAAAGTATTTGTCGAAATTTCTTCTAAGTTAAGAGATATACTCGAGACTCTACAGATGACCAAAAACTCAATTTTGTTTTTCAGTTCACAATTAATATCCTTTGTTTTCCAATATAATATCAACGTCAACAATTCACAAATAACCAAAAGTTATTGATACTTATCTCTTTTGTATTGGAAGTGATCGATTTGAAGAAACGGATAAGCTCCCCATATTTCCACAACAACAACTTGGATTGCCATCTCTTGTCCTTTCCGTTTAACTTCTGTGGTTTTTCAACGTCGTTCTTTCCCATTGTTACGAGATAAAATGTAAGGTGTTAAGATTGTTGGAATCTTGCAACAATGAACAACAACGTTAGATTATCAGAATAATATATATAAAGAACTGAATTGAAAAACAACTCTACCACGGACAACTACGAGGGCAGAATCACAAGTTCAACAAGTTGTCCTTAACACATTAGTTCGCGGGTATACTCGAGAAGAGCAATGTTAAACCCCAACGTGCGAAGATGTGTCCAGGATAAGACTGCCCGATATAGCTTGTATTAGCACAATACAAACTACCCACTCTTGAACTTAGCAACAGGGAAGGAAAATAAAAATCAATCAAAAACGTTTTTGGGATTCATTTTTAAATCTGAAAACCGTTTTATATATAGAGAGAAAAGAAACCTTTAGGGTTTAGGATTTCTTGTAAAATAATGGATCATGGATGATGTCTAATTCGTAGGCTCAATACATAGTTTAGCCAATTACATAAGTTAGCCCATGTATTGTTTGCCCACCCCATTCCACCCTAAGTGGACATCCTTCTCTAGAATACCCAATGTGGGATAAACTAAAGAGTTTCATTCACTCAAATAAATGAGTGAGCATCCAAGACCAAAACCATTTAGTTTAAAACTCATTTTCTCTAACATTTTCAACCCTCCAACTTACTAGTTTTCTAAATGAGAAAAGAAAGCAAAGAAAGGACGGTAATCAGTGAGTGTGGGGCTAAACACTTTCGGAATCTAGTATGGTTTTATACACACGTTCTGTTTGATATTTCATTTTGCTTTATTTCTAGTTTCTAGTTTGAAAAGTCGTGAACCCGAAAACTCGATTTATTTTCCATTATTTTTTATTATTTGTTTTTTCTATTCTTTCACTAATGAAAACTCAAAATTATGTAAAAAATTAAGATCTAAAATACATAACATGGAATAAAAAACCAAGGTGACCATACTTCTCATACAAAAACTCCTCCCATATTATCCTTTATAAATAAAAACCATATGAATTAAAAATAAAATAAAAACCCAATTTCCTTTAATATTGGTTAAATTTAGTTTTTATCATTTTTTAAAATGTCATCCTTACCCTTTCTTTCTCTTCTTTCTTATTTCATCTTTACTCTTTCTTCTTCTTTTCTTTTTTTCTTCTTCTTTTTTTCTTCTTCTTCCTCCTCTTCCCTACCACCATCACCTGAAGCAACAGTAGCTCCTCCGCCACCATCACCAGTAGCAACAGTAGCTCCTCCGCCACAACGACACCTTCGTCTCCTTCACCAACACCTCTCTCTTTTTTTATTTTACTTTTATGTTCACCAATAATAAATTTTGTAACCCATATATGCCACTAACAGCACCTTCGTCTCTTCCACCAACACCATCAGTACCTCCTTCTCTTTCTATATCCAGATCCTCCACCAACAACACCTCCTCCTTCCCCATCGCTTCCTCCTCGTTTTTTTTTCTCCTTCACCACTACATGTCTAGATCCACCACCAAAAACACCTTTTCCTCCTCCTTCTATCCTCTACAAACATCACCAACACCTCCAGATCATCATCGTCGAAAATCATCATCAAAAAATAATGATACATCATCATTGTCGAAATTAAGGTTTTTTGGTGGTGAAACGTCAGAAAAATGATGAAACCAAATTTGGTTTCATCGAATTTTACAAAAACTAAAACAATGTTAAAACCAGTGTTTGTGTTAGCGGAATGTCTGAAAAATGATGAATTTTTTTTTGGTTTCATCAAATTTTAGAAAAACTAAACAACACTGAAACCAATTTTTGTGTTGGTGAAAACAATAAGTTTTATAGAAACCAAATTTGGTTTCATCTGATTTGTGCCTACTTTTTACCGCGAAATCAAAGTTTAATGGTGAAACAATACGTTTATGTTGAAACCAAATTTGGTTTCAACTAAATTTTTCCTAGTTTTTTCAATTTGATGCATTTGGTTTATTCGTTGAAGTTGTGTTGGTGAATTTCATCTGATTTGTGCCTTTTTTGGTTTCATCAAATTTTAGAAAAACTAAACAACGCTGAAACCAATTTTTGTGTTGGTGAAAAACAGTAAGTTTTATAGAAATCAAATTTTGTTTCATCTGATTTGTTCCTACTTTTTACCGTGAAACCAAAGTTTAATGGTGAAACAATACGTTTTTGTTGAAACCAAATTTGGTTTCAACTAAATTTTTCCTAGTTTTTTCAATTTGGTGCATTTGGTTTCTTCGTTGAAGTTGTGTTGGTGAAATACAAATTTTATGTTGAAACCAAATTTGGTTTCATCATTTTTAGTTCAACTGCTGCCGAATCTTGCTCCATCTCAAGGCATAAATGTTTGGTCTGAAGCTACATCCTCGGAATCTGTTGAGATGTTACTGAAATCGGTAGGGCAGGATGAAATGATTATGAAACAAACTACTACTATTATTGAGGGATCAGTATCGGAGACGGATTGGGCGACTTAACAACTCAAATCGGTAGGCCATGGATTTGGATCTGTTTTATTAAGTTTTTGTTGATCTTTTTATCTTTCTTTTTCTCTTGTTTCTTCACCATTTTGAATGATGTTTAGTGATTTTGTTTCGATGTTAGGTTAGGTTAAAATTGTTAGAGAATAGAATAGAAAGATCTGAGTTAATAGTAGAAGGAGGATGTGGGAAACTTAGTATATCTACTGATGATGATGAACAACCGTTTGAGAATCAGAAATTCAGCTTTTGATTCTGATTCTTAATGTACTGGTTGTGATGCAGATGATGATGACGAGGATGATGTTGATGACGAGGACGATCAGGATGATATGGATGAAGATTAAAATGATGTTGTTTCAGGAGATTTTTCTGATGATTTTGAAATTAGGGAACTGTTGAAATTTTGGAAGTGGTTGAAGAGGGAAATAATGTCGTTTTGAATTGAATTAGGGAGAAATAAATGAGAGTGGGCGCTTTAAGGGAGGGTAGTTTAGACAGTTGGGTTCAAATGGGTTTTTTATGATAAATTTGTTTTGTTGGATTTTTTGTTGTTGGATAGTGACACCTTTGGGGTTATAACCCACGGCCTGTCTAGAATAAGATAATACTAGTAGGAAAATATGTGTTATACACATGCTTGTATTGGCTCCTTTAAAAAAATAATTTTTTTTATTTAAAGAAAAAAATTTAATATTATTATTTATACTCATTGTATAAGTAATTCAAAGAGCTTTCCAAATATATAAATTTTATAAAAATTCGATTTATATTTTAAAAGATATAAAGATTTGAAGTTTTTTAATCTATTTTTAAAACAATGGAATTTTTGTAAATATGTATAGATATGTTTAATATACAAAATTACCCTTGAATACATATATAGTGGTACTATTGATGTTTGAGGGTATTTTTATAATATCATAGTTAGACCAATCAAAAATAAGTATTTCCTTTATATTAGTATGATGGAAGAAATATATCGTACAAGTATAATACCGTGAAACTTGATAGGACAAGGAAAAGGGTTACCGGAGTATGAAATACAAGTATGAATAAAAATCGATTAATTTGAAGGAATAATGGTTGAGAAAATGGGTCTATTGCCCAAGGATTTTTAGGATACGGTTGAAATGGACAATAAGGAACGAGTGAAATGGACACTTCTTTATGTTTTTTCTCTGTTTTCTCTTTTCTCTCGCCAATTTAAAAACCAATCATACAAAAATTCATAACTTCCAAAATATACATCCGATTTTAATAAAATTTGTATTTTTGGAAAGGGTTTTAAATGATTCAAAAAATAAGAGCCATCGTTGATAGTAAATTTGAAGAAAAAAATCAGAAAAGAATAGCTAGGATAAAACTGGTTGCATCTTGGCTAAAACTAAGATAAAAAAAAATATATTCGAAAAACACTAGGATGAAACTGGATGCATCCTGACTTAAACTAAAAAAATAAATTATTCAAAAAATAGTCAGGACGAAACTGGTGGCATCGTGGCTTAAACTAAGAAATGAAAAATCATTCGTAAAAATAAGTAGGATGAATCTGGATGCATCAAGGCGTAAACTATGACATAATAAATTATTTGAAATCACCACCACAACTTTTAATATAGACAAGGACCACCGCCACCACCACAACTTTCAACACAAACAAAGAGCACAATCACTGCCAACACTTTCAACTGTAACAAATACCACATTGCCGCCACAACCACCTTCAATAGTAACAAAATACAACAAACACCGCCATCACCTTAAACCTAAAATTAATTAAAAAAAAATAAAATTGCAGGATAAAATCAAATACATCCTGATAAAAACATAGTTCTTTATTAAAATATGCAGGATGAAACCAGATACATCCTGAAGAAAATATATATTCTTATCAGATACACACAATAGAATTGGTTTCCAGGGTTTAGAATGTGATGTACCTTTATTTATCAATATAACACTCTTATACGTATGCGGAATATATGTTAACATGAGATTAGTTTGACCATGTCTTATGATAATGTGTCAATAGCCATATTATGTCCCCAACACCATATATATACAGACTGAGTTTTACTGTGATGAACAATAAGAGCATTACCATACACATACAATTTTTTGTTTCAATGTAAATTTTTAAATAAATTCAGATTGATGTTACTCCCTTATCTTATAGTAGTTTCCAAATATAATACATCAGTTATGCCCAGTCATTTGATGATAAAGATGAGTAATAAATTAGTATGTTTTTTGGAATACATAAATGATTAATCAGAAAAAAGGATTATAGCGCAAATGGCACAAATCTAGGTCTCTGTTTCTCTGGTTGACTTTTTATGCTACCCATCATATGCCATCAAAGAAGCCATTTTTTAACAAGTAGAAGTGGAGGCTTAACCGAACCAAACTTGGATAGATAGTATATTTATTTTTTATTTTTTTCATGTATTTTTATTTTTTATTTTTATTGTATTTATTTTTGAAGCGTAAAAAATGGACTTGTTTTGCTTCCACTGTCAAGAGAGGGCTATGTGAAACCAACCTAACGCGGTACCCTCCACTTTAATGAGGACACAACCCAAGATTACGCCAGGACCATGCAACTCAACTCCTGACTTGGAATGGACAAGTCACTTTATTTTGTTTCCTATTTTTCTGTGTATGATATTTTGTATTCTTAAAAAAATAAAACAATTTAAGAAGATGGGGAAGATTGGTCCATCTTAGATAAACTAACAAATATAGTTTTAGGCGGAATGTCTAAAGTGGATATTTAAAAAGTATATTTAAAAAATTTGGATATTATAAAGAAGCTTTATATAGGGATTTCCCATTTTAATAGAGGGGTTTTTCATGTAAAAACAAAATAGGAAATACTAGGTATGAATTTCAAAAAACCCTTATCCATTATATTTTCATAATGGTTAAACTACTCATGTTTAGTTAATATTAGTAAAACTACCTAACTAATAGATTAGGCTAATAATAATTAATCTAAAATAATCTTATACTTAATCAAATCAAATCAAATTTTTCTTCTTTTTGGTTTGGTGGGAAGAAAAAGTAGAAGAAATGAAAGAGAATTTTTTGTAATTTTTTTTAAAAACCCTAGATTTTGATTCACTCAACCAGATTAGTCAGGTATACCTCTAACTTAAACTCTTGGTCTTTTTATGACTCTAATTTGATGAAATTACGTAAAAAAATATGATTTTTTTTTTGTGATTCAAGGAACATTACGGTTGGGTTTCCTTGTCGAACCAAACCATAGACAACATTTACGGTTAGGTGTTCATCCTAACCAAACCGTAACCGTACTTTCATGGCGGAAAACCAAATCGTAACAGTTTTACGGTTGGGTTTTTAGCATCGTACCCAACCGTAACTAGCAATTACGGTTAGGTGTTCATCCTAATCTAACCGTAACTGTATTTTCATGGCGGAAAAATCAATCGTAACAGTTTTACGGTTGGGTTTTAGCATAGGACCCAACCGTAACGCATTAGGTGCATGGGTATTTGTTGCACCAGTTGCGGATGGGTTCGATTTTTGATTCCCAACCGTAAACCTGTCATTTTTTCCCTACAGTTTTACGGTTGGGTTTTTGAGTCCCAACCCAACCGTAAATGTTCCTGGACACTTATTTTTTGTATTTCCTTTCACTCCAAATTTGGGTTTAAAAATCAAAATTTTAAACTTATTCATTCAATTTTACTAGATTTAAAGTAAATAGGGTCATTCAAACAAACAAAAACCCAACCGTAAAGAATCAACACAAAACAAGTTCAACTACACATGAGAATTTACGGTTGGGAATTGAAAATTGAACCCAAGCGTAAATAATCATCAAAAAAAATTGAACTACCCAGGAGAATTTACGGTTGGGAATTGACAATCGAACCCAACCGTAAATTATCTTCAAAACAAAAAATTTGAAGTATCCACGATAATTTACGGTTCGCAATTGTCAATCGAACCCAACTGTAAAAGGTTCCAGGAATATTTACGGTTGGGTTTTGATTCAAAAACCAACCGTAACTTTAGGAAATATGGTTTTGGCGGTTTTACGGTTAGGTATGGACTTGCGGACCCAACCGTAAATAATCAGTTGTTTTTTTTAAGTTGATTTCTCCTTTGCTTGGTTTCCAACTTGAAATTTTTGTAAATAAAACATGAAATTTAGCTAGACCAATTTAAGATAAAAACTTTCTCATACATTCTAACTAAATTGAGATATGAATATTGTCGCAAGAAGTTATAATCCACCCACAAAAAAACCCTTAAGTTTGACGTAATTTTTAGAATCAACGTAGAGTTAAGGAAAAGGAGGAGGGGTATGTCAATCACCATGACGAACTCTTTTTTTGCTCGTGCTACAACGAGTACGAGGATCAGCACGACCCCACGAGTACGAGCACCAACACGACCGCCACGAGTACGAGCACCACCTTGCACATCCTCGGCTTCATCATGTGTGTCTTCATCACTAGTTTGCGGCTCTCTTTGGCTAGTATTCTCACCTCTTTATCGGCTCTACTCCTCTTTAAGCTTCGCACCGTCTCATCTTCGTTTGATTCATGAAGCTTTCTCATTTTGTGTTGCAGGTTCTTTTGTTGCTCAACCGTCATCACATCACTTCTACTTATGCATGGAGTCATATACTCTGCCAATGCAAGTGCTTTCTTTTTTTATTCACATATGAAAACAAATATTGGTTTAGTCTTTAGTAATAAATCTTAAAAACATTAATAACATAAGTAATTTACGTACCAAGTTAAAATATGCCTTTTTCCAAACATCACTGAGACCATCTCCTTTGTTGTTTCCTTGACCCCTTTGAAGTATTCTCATAGATTTTGGATCAATATTAATCACATTTGGATGACCAAAGTGGCGCTACCAATCCAAGTAATCTTCTACGGCCACTTTTGTGCCCGGAGATGGATTTACCTCCTCCCTTTGGATTTGGTATTCCGGTTTATGGCGGTTGTTCCAAACCGCGACCGAAGGCGTTGGGATGTAGTTGAGCACGATGCTTGGGCCTTCGATCATGGAGCCATTCACACACAATTTAAAGGCTTCGATTGTTACCTTGGTTTGGACATAGCCATATTGGCGGAGAGTTCGACGAGGGTTGCACATCACGAACCCAAACGGATGGTACAAAGGCCCGTTGTAGCCTGCCACGTCCGAGAATTGACGTAAATCTTCTACTACTCCATCATCAACTATGTCAATCTTCACATAAGGATCAAACACCACATCTTTTACGGTGAAAGCATCAATTTCACTTCTCTTCTTTGCTATTTGTACTTCTTTACGCTTTGACTGAGTACCGGTGAATATGAATTTCTTTCCTGTAGGTCCAGTAAAATCATCGTTCCACTCCGTCTTAGGAGCCAGGCTCGAAAAGTGGTCATAGACCCATGTCTATGAAGATAATAAATATTAATATAAGATAATGCGCACAAAAAAATTGAAGTTAAACATTGAAATTCCAACAATAAATTACCTTAAGAAGACCAGTATTCCCGACAATCTCAGTACCTCTAACCCTCAAAGCTTTTCTAAGGTTGGAAAGTAGGTAAGCGAGGGTGGCAGTTCCATATGAATACTCATGTGTCTTCTGGAGATCCTTCAACCACTGTAGAAAGTGAGCGTTGACCCTATTTCCTGAGTTGTCAGCGAAGAAGATGGTACCAAGCATATATAACAGATACGCCCTGGCTGTACGCATAGCTCTAGTTTCATCTATGACGAACCCATCCTTTTCCAGTTACAGGATTCCTCCAAACTTCTCCCTCAGACTACGTAACAAGATCTTCTTGGTCATACCTAAACCTTTATTCGGAACTTCACCCGGTTTATCTCCAGCAGCCAGTTTAAAATCTAACTCAGCTTCTGTCTTCTCCCATCCAAGTGTGTCTTTAACAAGGACACATAGATCACTCCAAGACATGTTGTTGTCAAAATCTTCATACACTGCTTTTCCTTTAACTTGTAAGTCAAGAATTGACTTGACATCATCCGGCGTTATTGTCATCTCGCGGAATGGGAGATGAAACGTATCGGTTTCAGGCCAATAATGCTCCCTGAATGCTGTGCAGGTAACATTGTCATATTCCAACATAGAATTGGTAATTCCGGGAGCTAACCATGTATCATTTACGAGAACATGGACGTCTTTACATTCTTCCGCTAACGGCCAATGTTGAGCCCTTTGACGAACCAATTTCTTCACGGCCTGTGTATGATCCTACAAAGAATAAAAACAATCTTTTTTAATCAAAATCGTACCAACAAGTTATAACTTGAAGTTAAACAAACGGAAATTTAACAGAACAAAAGAAGTTTTTAGATTAAAACCCTAGTCTCAGCAACTTTGGCAGCCCATGAATGCGTATAACCAAATAATATTGCAGACCTGTCGGGGCCTCACCCCAAAGTCTTCCATTCTTCTTCTTAGGCAACAACACGTCTTTGCCTTTGGAAATATGCTTGCCTTTCGGTGAAGGTTTCTTCCTTGGCTTTCTTTCCTTCACTTGAGGTTGAGGCGAAGCAACAACAATTTCTTTACCTTTGCCTTGATCGACAAATTGTTCTCGTCCGAATCTGATTTGACAATCGGATAAATCAAAGATGTAGTAAAAGAGGAAAATTCAGTCGTCCGAGACAACAACGATAGAGATTCCATCGTTGGAGAGCATCTCCAGTGAAGGCAAGCCAAGAACGACCATTAAAAATCGGGATAAACCTCTTTAAAAAATTAGAAAAACCACTATGAAAATTCAGAAACCTTCCCAAAGGTAAATATAAAACATAAATAAACATAAACTAAATACAAACTACAAACTATAAAAACTGTAAAAGAGGTTGAAGACCTACTCAGATCCGGCCCAGAGAGGACCAGAATTAAACGAGAAATGATGTCAGTTGTGAGGATCTTGTGAAGGAGAAAAGGAAAGAGAGAGAATAAGAGAGGAAATCCTCACAAATTATATGTAGTAAAATAAAGTTAATACTATATTTTACCGAAATCGTTTTATAATGTTGTTTTAAAATTTTAACATTTTAGTCAGGTGTATTTGTTTGCGACATATTACTTATTTATCATAATTTGTAGTAAAAAAACAAGGTAACCATACTTAGCATACAAAAACTCCTCGCATATTATTTTTTTAAAATAAAAACCATTTGAAATATAAATGATACAAAAACCCCATTTTCTCTAATAATGTGTAATTTTAGTTTTTAGTTAATTTTAAAATACCCAAGCTTCCCTTCCCTATATAATCTATGCGTTTCAAAAGGAAATATTGGCGGAAATCAAATCTTTAGTGAGAGAAAATCAAACCTTCTCTAAATATAACCCAATCAGATTCAGGAAGAAAATATTTCTCTCTCAAAATCTTCGTTTCTTCTTAGATTCTAAGGTTTCAATTCAAACAGATCTTCTCCAAATAAATCGATTGAACTAAGTCTCAGCTTCAGATCTTGTTTTCGTTTCAGTTTAATTGAAGAAGAGAAGAGAAGTTACAAGTAGTCGAATCATTCATCAGGTAAATTTAATTTTTATTTTACTTGATTTTGATTTTCTTATTATGATTTTGATTGCATTTTAATTTTCGAGTTGTTATTGATTATGAAATTTTTCAGTTTGTTCTTCGAATCATTCATCAGTGAGATTAGATATTGGTTTGAAGAATCCAACTGAAGTTACAGTTTATCCTTCCAATTTGATCATATTCCCATTCGGCTCAAGCTATTTTTTTAGTTGAATCATTCACCGGAGACTGAAATTCAACTTTTCAGGTAATCGATTTTGATTTTTTTTATGTTTGAATTTTCGATTTTATGTTGATTACGAAACTCAGATCCATTTGTTTTTACGATTTATTTAGTTATGTTGTTGATGTTCTTATTCAAATCTATTGGAATGAAAATTGTTATGTTGTTGATGTTCTTATTCAAATTTTGTTGTTGTTGTTGATATTCACATCTAGTGAAACTTTTTTTGGTTTCATACTTTGTCCTGTAGATTATGGAATCTGTTCTCGTGGTTATATCTCACAAAGAGGATATATTATCGTTTCGTATTGGTCTACAAGAATTTGTTTTTTATTTGAAGGGTAGTATATGTTCAAGTTGGTGTCAATTCTCTGTTCTAGAAATTTTCCACATAGTTGGTGATCAACAAAAGGTTATCAATTGTGATTTTGATCTCCAATCGGTTGCTCTATTTACTGAGTTTAATAAGCTTTCATCTCTTGAGTTACATGTAAGGCATGGATTAGAGTTATCTAGTTCTAGTTCAGGAAGTTCAGTAATTATAACTTTCGAGCATGCATGACTTACAAATTTAGTTGACTATGATGTCCGTAATAAATTTAAAGAACCGTTGAAGTTTGCGCTTTGGTTAGGAATTTTCAGGGTGTCAATCAGGTGTTTACGGGAGGTGTTCAACAAGTTCATTCTGATTTGTTGAAATATCATGCAACATCTGGGTATTCATTCAAGACGACAAGGAATGAGAAGTTGAGGATTGGTGCATGTTATGCTAAGAAGGAAGAAGAGAAATGTGAATGGCATATATATGTTGTTTCTATTGATGGTGTTGAAGGTAGTCCTTTTATTATCAAGGAGTTAAATAAGAAGCATACTTGTTGTGGTGGAGTTGTAAACAGACCACATGTGTCGAAGAAACTAATTAGTAGCTTGATTCGCGAAGAGATTAAACATAAGACAACGGATATTATGAATCAGTTTACAAGAGAGTATGGCTTTGACATTAGTCGTTATTATGCATATGCAGGGAAGAGGCATGCATTGAATATTACATGGGGAGAGAACGAGAAATCATTTATCTACTTGAAATGGTATACCAACAAATTGACTGAAACTAATCCCGGATCTCGTGTTGTTTTGGAAGTTGAAAATGGGACTCAAAAATTTCAGAGATTGTTTATCTCTTTCGGAGAATGCATTCGTGGATTCAATTACTGTCATCCTTTATTATTCCTTGATGCATCCCATTTGAAGAGCAAATACCTTGGTCATATCATGGCAGCAACATGTCTAACCGGGAATGACGGTAAATTTCTTAAACATTCTATTTGTTTCTGTTGGTTTCATCATTTTTATATGCTAAGACATTTTTTCTTGTTTTGTTTCAGAAATCTATACTTTAGCTTATGCTATGGTTTCGGAGAATGACGCGAACTGGAAATGGTTATTGGAGAATTTGAATAGAGTTCTTTCTCCTCTACGCAAAAAGCTTACTTTTGTGAGTGATCGAGGTAGTGGTTTGGTGAATCAAATTCCTGCTATATTCCCTGATGATGTTCATGGTTGGTGTTATTGGCATATGAAGAACAATATCAATACATACTTGCCGAAAGCCAATAAGTTTTATAAAAATTATATGATGGGATTGTTTGAAAAATGTGCGTATGTTAATACACATACAGAATTTTCATAGAACTGGGAGAAGTTGTTACAGGTCAAAAATCAGAAGTTACAAAATTATCTGAGTAAAGCTCCGATTGGTAAATGGGAAAGTGTTTATTTCCCGGGTCGTCGTTATGGTAGGTTGTGTTCGAATATCGCTGAGATTTTCAATTGTTGTATCCTTGAAGAGAGAAAGAAGCCTATAGCCATCATGGTTGATAAGATCAGAGTGAAGCTTATGAATCAAATGGGTGTACGTCGCGAGGAATGTGCAACCTTATTGAAGAGGCGAGAAACTTTATGTCCAGAATTTGAAATTGAGCTCTACAACAACAAGATGCACGGTCGTGAATACAGTGTCTCCAAGTCGTCACAATATGTGTTTGAAGTTCATTCAACATTAACACAAAAGGTCGATTTGCAAAGAAAAACATGTTCTTGCAACCGCTGGCGCATCAACAGTTTCCCTTGTGCCCACGCTATCGGTTGTATCATGATAAATGAAGAAGATCCGTATACGTATGTCAAATTCTACTTTACAGTAAAGTTCTACCATGAATCCTATGCAAGAGCAATTAATCATGTCCCCAAAGTTGAAAAGCCTGCGATTGTGCCTCCAAAATCTGTTGTTATTGATCCTGATGATCTACCACAATCAGGTCATCCAAGGAAGAAGAAGAGAATTCCTAATAGAGGTTCAGTTCCCAATAAGAAGATGAGAACTTGTGGTAGATGCCATTTTTTACTACCTATAACCGAAGGACATGCCCTTCGCATAAGATTTTAAGTCATTTCGACTACAATTCATCGACTTTCATTTTTCAGTTTTCGTTTAGACTATTATATGTTTTAATCTACATTTTCTGATTTATTCTTTTTTTATATTTTTTACAGTTAAACATGTGAATTTGTTGCAGGTGTTTCATGTTTGTTTATTTTTAGATTAAGTTTTTCAGAGTTGCAGGCTTTTATAATTTGTTGGAACCAAAATAGTTTTTTATAGTTTGTCACATGCTTCAGTATTTTTTTCATCTCTAATATGATGGAACTTTTTCTGGTTCCATCATTTTTTTTCATCTGGAATAAGATGAAACCAAAAAAATGATTGAATATTTTTTGGTTTCATCATTTTTGTTTAAGTCTGTGATATGTTTGTTCAATGCCTAAGGTTTTAGCTTTTCTGCATTATGTTAAAACACTTTTTGGTTTCAAAATTTTTGTATTATCAACTGAGATTTTTGTAAACATACAAACTGAGATGTTTTTATAAAAGTTTCAAGTCTTTTAAATAAAAACTAAAATCATTACACAAGTACTTTAAACTAAAACTAAAACTGCAATTTTTTTAATTGAAAACTAAAACTGTCAACTTTAAGTTGTAACTTTGGCCTCATAGTCTGAACCTTTGTCAAGGAAGATCTTGCAGGTCAACTTTGGCCTCATATTCCGCACCTTTTGTTTTATATGCGCTTCAGACAAAAAATTTCCTTTCAAGAGGCTCTTCATGTAATAACAAACATGAAGGCTCCAATCATTCCTGAAATTAACAAAACAAGATCTTTAAATTGAACAAAACAAAAAAGGAGTGAAATGAAGATATTGAAGAGAAGATCTCTAAAAACAAGTTCTTTTAAAGCACTTACACATCTTGCTGACAACACAAAAGGGTATTCAAAACAAATTCTTTTGATTGACTTGCCTAGTCTAGTGAGAGATTTGCAACATGTTGTTTGAATGCTGACACCATTCTTTCTTTCATGCTTTCAGCACTTTTGCTGCATTCATATTCAGTTTCATCTATGGAGTTGTAGTGAGAGAATTCTCCAGTCTCATTATCAAAAGATAGCAATGTCCAGTGGTACAAGTTTTCACTAGGTTTTATGAGCATGGAATGAATATAAATTCTGGACTGTAATCCATGTTGTCAATAAAAGCTTCAATTGCAGAGCGACAATTTTTCCCGATTGAGTGTAATGTCTGAAATTCAGTAAAAAATCAAAAATCAAGTTCTAATTTGGTTTCAGATGAACACTTGTATAAAATAATTTAGAGGAAACTTACACAGACATAAGTTCTTAGAAAAACTGCTCTTTTGTATATTTAAGAGTACCATCTGGTTTCAACTTTTTCTTTGATATGTTCTTTTGCAATTTCAACATGTAAAATTCAATCATATCTCCGGCGATGTCACCCTTTCTTATCAAGTTATTCAAATTCCTTCCCGTTATGTACAATCCAAGCTCTTTTTTCTCCCATGTCATGTCATTTTTGTTAAATTGTTGAAAAATAAATTAATGATTAAAAAAGAAGAAAAGAAACTGAAAGAAGTGTATTCTCATTTTGGTTTCAACACTAAAATTATGAAACCAAAAAACTGAAAAGTTGAATGTCATTTACCTTTATTATGCATTTTAAAATATCAGCACACGAGCGGTTTCTGATTTGAATCGAGTACCTGCATAATCTTCAAGTTGTCAACTGCTTTCAACTTCACCTCATTTTTTTTTCCGTTTGTTTCTTCTCCGGCTTTTTAGAGTGCTTTCTGCTAACACAATGACTCTTGTTTCTTTTTTTCTTCTTAACTTCCCCAGGTGTATAATCCTGTATCTTAACATGTGCTTGCATATTCCTTTTGTTTTTCCTCATTCTTGATATTATGTTACTCACCTTTTGTTCGGGACTAACGTCTTCATGCTTACTATCTTCTTTATCACTGTCACTTTGCGTCAATCCCAAACTGAAATGAGGCATATCATCTTCTAAATCAATTACATCTTTTGCCATGCGTATAACTGAGTAGTAGCACATGCCTTTACTTTCTGGCTTTGATGTAGAACCCTTATTTGCATATTCATCTTTCATTTGCTGAAGAACACTTTCATCAATTGAACCCTGAGTTGACACTTCAATCTCGATCTCTGGCTTTGACGAATAAATTTTCTTGGCTTCCAATTCTACTTGCTCAGCCACTTTGATATCTTCTATTGTGTTTGGAGTCAATTCGGAAACTTCTTCTATTACACTCTTTAATTCAGTCTTCGACAAAGAAGATTCAACTTGTTCAACCACCTTGATATCTTCAGTTGTGTTTGGAGTTATCTCCGAAACTTCTTCTATTATATTATTTATCGCTTGCTTTGCTTTGTTGATTTCATATTCAACTTGCTCAGCCACCTTCAATTCTTCAATTGTGTTCAGAGTTAACTTTGAAACCTCTTCAATCAGCCGCTGAACTTTGCCTTCAGATGATGAAACCTTTTCTGGTTCCAACAAACAACCTTTAAAATCTTTGATCAAACCTTGAATATGAACTTCATGTGTTGAAACCTTTTCTGGTTCCATTGCATCATCTTGTTGTGTTTCTTCAGGCAGATTCATTGACAACAAACAAATCAAATCAAAATAAATTAACACCTCAACATTATCTTCGAAAACAACATTTTCAGACTTTTTCTTTTGTTCACCATCTTCAACCAATAAATCCTTTTTTGGTTCAATCACAACATCACCAGCATCTTGTTGTGTTTCTTCTTGCCGCAAAACCCTTTCTTTTTCTATCATGCCATCCACAATATTTATAGCTTTGCTTATCATATCCTGCAATATTAACATATCTAACTTAATATAATTCTCAAATGAAACTTTTCTGGTTTCATTAAAAAAATAATTCATACCAATCTATTCAAATGGAACTATCATTAACCCAATACACACAAATAAACAAGATCATATTTAACACATCTAAGATTTAACAATCACCTCCACATGTTCTTCACGGGTCGAAACCGTTCCAGGTACCATTTCTTCACGGTTCGAAACCGTTTCTGTTTCATTTATTTTACGTTTTTGTCTCACGTAAGTCTCCTTCACTGGTTGTAACCTCTTCTCAGCATCATATTTGGCCAGTATTGATTGATCTTCTTCAGAAAGCCCATTGTTACCAAAGGTTGTAAGTTTTTCAATCAAAATTCTCGCCCACTTATATTTAGCCTTGTAAGGGTTATCTTCATTTCTAGTTCCAACATTCTCTTCATTTTGTGAAGGTTCTTCATTTCTAGCACCAACATTCTCTTCACTTGTAGTATGCTCGTTATTGCCATCACCAACCTACAGTTCACGATCAATATACTCTTCAACTGGAATATCTTCTTCCTCTATGCGCTGGATCAAGCGTATTTCTTGTTCATTATATGGAATCAATAACGATCCCTGACGGTGACCCACATTCATCTGCAGAACACAAGAAAAATGATGGAACTTTTTTTAATTTCATCATTTTTTTTCATCTAGGATAAGGTGGAATTAAATAAACCATGGAACCTTTTTTGGTTCCATCATTTTTTTTCATCTGGAATAAGGTGGAACCAAATAAATGATGGAAATTCTTAAGTTTCAGACGTTAAAAAGTATAAACAAACAAGAACTATTGTTGCTTTTACCTTTGAGAAAATTTCTGGTTTTTTGCTAAAATCATCGAAATTATTCACTACTGCCTTGCATATTTCATCTAGGTTCCATGTAGCGAACCTTGTGTACATGTCGTGCCCATCCTGTCTTAAGGTGATGTTTGACATCTCGGAAAACCAATACTGAAAAAAAGAATACACAACATTCAAATTAGTAATCAAACTCAGGAAAAGTAAAAAAAAACAACTTATGAATCAAAAGAAACAAAAAATAATGGGTAAATTACGCAGCCAGATACATCATCAACTTGTTTGGCTTTCGACTCAATTAGATTCTCATGGAAAACATCTGGCCAACATACCTTATTCATCTCAAATACTTGGTATAAGTATTTTCAAGTCAGATTCTGCCCACCTTTGTTTGGGACAAATATTGATTCCAAGAGATAGAGGACGAATAACTTGACGAAGTCTTCAACTTATGTTTCATCCGCTGTAGTTTCCATCATAGCTCTCAGAATATCAGTTTTCCTCATCTTATTATCTCCCTTAAAGTACTCAACCGCAAACATGTTTACCTTTTTCTTCAGCTCATCATCTTTGGCTATATCTACATCCTTCATCATTTGTAGACCAAAAATCACAGCGAATTGTTTCAGTGTGGTCTGTAATATCATGTTCTTTGCTCTCATTAACTTAAAACAATCTGGTTTCACATGCTTCACACTCTTATAATATGAACCTAAGATCATCTGAATTGTTTTTCGTCATTTTCTTCAATTTTTCTTCTTGTAGTGTACCTTCGTAGAACGTTTGAAGAAACGACAAAATGGACAAGCAACAAGGGGCTTCATGTGTTGTTCTTTTTTTTTTATGTATCAAAGCTTTTATGGTAGGTGCCTCCGCACACAAATGATGCAACGAGCACCTGTACAGTTCTATATTTTTCCCTGATGTTAAACCAGAAGTAAACCATAAGCACCAACAGAGTTGGTTTCAACCATACAGTGAAAATCATGTAACCAATTTCGGTTCCATCAAAATAGCCATTAAGTAAAAAAACACCAAAAGAGTTGGTTTCAACCATACAGTGAAAATGATGAAACCAAAACTGATAAGTGAAGTGTGAATAAATAAGGTGAAAACAAATATAAGTGAACCCAGTGATTTCAAAACAGATGAAACCTAAACCTATTTTATGATACAAACAGATGATAAGAAATAAAACCTAATTACGCAAATTCATTGATGAAACCAAAATTATGAAACCAAAAATCATTGATGCATGTTTATTTTCAACCATAAATAATCACTAAAGAAAAATGAAACTTCAATTTACCTTTTGGAGAATCTTGTTTCTTCAATTTTTTCTTAAGTTTTTTGTCGATCTTTTCATCTTTCTTTTTTCTCTTATTTCTTCACCAGTTTTGATTTTGTTCAGTGATTTTGTTTCGATTTTAGGTTAGGTTGAAATTGTTACAGAATAGAACAAATAGTGAATAGAATAGACAGATATGAGTTAATAGTAGGAGGAGGAGGTGGGAAAGGGAGTAAAGCTACTGATGATGATGAACAACAACTTCATAAATTCAGATTTTTATTTTGATTTTAAAGGTACTGGTGGTGATGCAGATGATGATGACGACGGCGATGATGATGATGAGGATGGGGATGAGGATGATATGGATGAAGATGAAGATGATATTGATTCTGTAGATGGTTATGATGATTTTGATTTATCGGAATCAGGTGAATTGGGGAAGTGGTTGAAGGGGAAAAAATGTCGTTACCAATTGAAGAGAAGAAATAAATGGGAGTGGTTTAAGGAAGGTTAGTTTAGACAGTTGATTTCAAATGGAGTTTTTGTAAATATTTTGTTTTGTTTGGTTTTTTGTTGTTGGATAGTGACATGTTTAGGTTTATAACCCACATACTGTTTATTTATTTTTAATACTACAAATTACATCAATGTGCCACATTTATTACATAATTGAAGTCCTAAATTTATTACATTTTGTATGTTAGGTTGATTTCCTTTTAAATCTGCATATGTAGAGTGATACAAAGTAGTGATAGTCAAAACTATAGTAGTTCTAATTTCCATGATAAAAGAAGTATTTTGGCCAATACGGCGGGGGATTAAAGTATGATCATCAATGATAAACACCTATGATGTTCTTAACTGAAAAGGAAATGCGTTAATTTATTCTTCTTATGATCATGTTTTAGATAAACTAAACTCCAAATTAGTTGGATGAAAAAGATAGCTCTTAAACCATGCAGAAGAAATCTCATTCAATCCACCGTGAGCTCTTTGTTTCTGTATTCTACGGAAACTTTTCTTACTCCTAAAAAGACCACAGAATATGTAAGGAATTATTAGAAATTTCTGGTGAGGACACAACAATAATCAGAGGCAAATTCACTTTATTGGGTTGGATAATTTTGTTATAAATGAAGATGCGAAGGGTTAAGAATTATAGATTTAGTGGACATGAGCATATCTATGATTGGAAAACTTTGTTGTAGATTTTTGAATAATGAAGGTGTATCATTGGTTAAGATCTTAAAGATAATATATATATATATATATATATATATATATATATATATATATATATATATATATATATGTATATATGTATCTGCAGGAAAAAAAATTATGAGTTCGCATCCAACTGTCACTTGGAGAATCATGTTTAAATTCAAATACTTAATGAATTCTTGTACTAATTGGTACATATCACATTGGGGAAGATCATTGGATCCCCAACCGTCTAAATAACTTCGTCATTAGTTTAACCCTTCAACTCTGGAAAGTAACGACAAAGTCAGCCATTATTCCCTCTTCAAAATTTTAGGATACTGCTTTTCTTGCTTCTTGCTTCAACGAGGTTGAGATTCATTGCTTCAATCAAATTAGACTTCATGCTACTAACATGCAAGATAATCTCATTTGGAACCTTACACCTCATGGTCATTTCACCACCAAGTTTTTCCAGAAAAATATTGGTTGACAGTAAAGGTAGTTTTGCTTCTTCTAATGAATTCCTTTTCCCTTGGTTGGAAACTTATTCATAGTTGTTTAGCCACAAAATCTAACAATTCCATAATTATTCAAGGTATAGATAAGACTTGTCCTTTATGTGACAGGGAGGAAGAATATACTTGGCTTTTTTACTAGGCTTATATATATGGGAACCCTCCTATAACTGATTGGGATAAAGTAAATGTTGATGGATCTATCAATGATCTCTGTTCATTTGGTGCAACTATTTTCAGAAATCCCAATATTATTTTTAGAGTTGTTAGTTCTTAGTTTATGCAACATGCCAATCCTCTGGTTGCTGAGGTTATCGGCTTCCTTATGGGTACTAAGATAGCTTGTCATCCCGGGCTCACAAAAGTTATCTTTGAAGGTAATTCTGCAGATTCTCTTTATAGAAGTTCGACAAATCCCTGGGAAAACCATAAGTATTACAGGTGATATTCGGGAAATTCTCAGTCATTTCATGAATACTTATCTGAGCATGTCAAAAAGTGTGCTAATGTAACAACTCATACTCTGGTGAATTTCGCTTCATCCAATCAATTAGTCATTGATAATTTCCCTCTCCCCCTTGTGCCTTAATAATAGTTTATTGTTAGCTAGTCTATTTGGTGCTCTTTTCATTTCCATATTTTTTTTATTCTTTTTTGTCTTTGAGAAAAAAATAAAAAATAATAATAATTACCTATAAAAATAATTTTATAAAATAAAGTTGTCATTGAATATTTTATATTTTTTATGAAAATATGTGCAGGATTGCTTACCAATCAAATAAAGGTTGGTTAAACATATGTCTGGAATACTTTAGGACACAATAGATCAATGGGTGCATAGCTGGTTTGTTAGCCAATATTATTAGTCCTTGTTATGACTATACTGATCTTAATATAAATTTCTTTTGATAAAGAATATATCCATAATTTCATTCTAAATTAATATCTCGTTGGCCTTATAGGTCATGAAATTATTAGAGATTTATTTATATATTTTATATATTATTGGTTGTAACCAATAAATTTCATGGTTGATGTCAAATTTTTATGTCAAATATACTAAAATTTAATTTAATTTTAGGATAATTTTTTATGGCTTGTGAAGTCATTATCTACGGTACAACCTGGTGCTGTTAAAATTCAGAAATCATTGTGAGTATATGTCCTCGAATTAATTGTATAATACTTTACGAAACTTGAAGTTTACGTAGTTGAGATAAAAATATTTCCGCCATAATCAGGGGGGAGACTATGCATTACCAAAAGTTTGTGTTAATTAGCTTAAGCTATATCAATTTATCTCACATTATGATCAAATCTTAAAGGCTTCCATTGAATAGACGTGAAATGTCTCATTTTGCTTTGATATAAATTTTTTCCTCTTGACGGGAAAAATCCAATCACATATAATTAAAGGTAGCCCTCTATAAGAGGCTTCAGGTAGTGCTTTAATTAAGAATACCAAATATGATTCACATTCTTATAGTTTATATATTCTCATTGGATGATGAGGAGATTATAATGCCCATGAAGGACGGTGGTACCTGTAACTCTGTGAATTTTTACAAGATATACATACGCTTAAGAATTATGTGGGATTGTAGTAAGCTAATATCAATATCGAGTATTCACGGTCATAGCTACTGAAATAATAAATGGTGGTGGTTGTTAACCCCTCTGCAGAGGAATATATTGACATATGTGATTGGTATCTACAAAATCCAAACTCTATTGGATTAAAATGTCTTGAATAGCACAACATTTAAATCTAAGACTTAACACCTTAAACGTGCAAGCCTGAATTCTGAAAATTACAGGCTGGTGTAGTCTTCATGCGTGATAAGAAAAATATGATTGTTGTAAAACAATTTGAGGGTTTTATTTTTTTTTCTCAAACCCTAGGATTAGTTCAACAATATTTTGTTCTCCTTATATGATATATTTGGCGTGGTAGTCCTTGAAGGACTCGTATTGGATTCACACAGTAATATGGTCGGAGAACATATTTGAATTTGTAATCCTTGGATGATTCAAAAATTATATTCAGACAGCTACCTGAATCGGTTGTATCAGTTTTCACAATCCTTTAAGTATTTTTCAAAAGTTATGCAAAATACCAAACTCTGAAGATGATATCAATTGTATAGGTCTCTTGAAGAGTCCTTAAAAGCACTAAAATTCACATTTAAGCAACAAAATTCTTTTTTTTTTCTCTTGATCTGTAGTTTCATAATTATGCTTGCATAAAACTTGTCTATTAAATAGACCATAGATTATGTTTTGATGCTTGTTTTCTGAAATACTCATATAGTTGAGTAAGCATCCATTAATACGTCAAAAGATGTACCCGTTTCAGGTTTTGTCCAGTGTGTTTCCCTAACAAGGTTTTAACGAGGCAACATTTCGTTAACGCTGAATTTTCATTCAAAATGTTGATATTGTACTATTTTTCCTTCGTCTAGATTTTTTCTAATTTGGTTTTACCGACAAGGTTTTAATGAAGCAATTTTATTCAACACGGTGGTTATCCAAGGAGAAGTTGTATAATTTTGGTTTTTAAGTGGATACCCACATTTGATTACACCAAATCAACATAACCACCTCCTAGGAATTTGGTCCTTTTGAACCACATTAAGTTTAAACAAAATATTGTTGTTATTTTTTTCATGTATGGTAATGTATTTGTATCTTGCCATTTTGTTGAAGAAACTACATCAACTACTTCTGCAAGTCATCAATGTGTTAAAGAGGAACGTAGTCTCAGCAAAAGTATTAATCATTAACAAAACTACTCGTATAATATAAAAGAAGACTTCATCAACTAGCAAATTTCTTTAAGAAGGAACAATAATCTTCTGCATTAAAGAAATTGGTTCATCCAAAATGGAAAGTCTCGTTCTCAAAGATTTATAAGCCAAAATTTAATTGAACTACTTATCAGGGGGTGCACCATCATCAAATGTGCATTTACTGGACTTATCGCGTTGTACTCTTTTTCCTTCATCAAGGTTTTGTCCCACTAGTTTTTTCTTGTCAAGGTTTTAAAGAGGCAACATATGCGTGTCCAACATTGTCTGACTTTTTACATGCTTATGCAATTTCAAGTTTTTACCTTTTGAGTTTTCCTGGTATGTTTGTAATAACTTATCCACAGTGGTTATCAGGGGGAGTTTTATAAACCAAGTTTGTTTAGTAAGATGCCTTTGTGTCTACGTTAGGGTTTCTATATTCTTGAGTACAAGTCTCTTATCCCTATAAATAGAGACATAAATCTTTGTATTACTACACACATTAATAGAATTCTCTCTTCTTCTCCTCTCTACTTTGTGTCTCTTCTTCTCTATTTTCTAGTTTCAAAATACATATTTTATCTATAATTATCCATAAGATTACTTATATATCTTGAGTCTCTAGTATCCTAAGAAATCTTAAGAAATGAATACCTAGGATATTTGTGGAATCTTAAAAATTCCAATTTGAATACCATGGATATTTAGTGATTCTATATAAATCCTAATTGAATAACTAGTTTTTTTAGGATTTATAAGAATCCTTATAACTCCCAAGACCATACACCCTTGTAAGTTTGTAAAACAAACAACTTGTCGATCTCACGAGTCTTATGTTTATTAAGATAGGCAAAAAAAATCCACAGACAATCAAGTCTCGCAGATAATCATACCAAGATCAAAAACAAAAATGAACTCCAAGTCTCTAAAGTCTTAAATCTTCTTAATCTTCAAAGGTAACAACATGCACTTGATTTCACTATTGTCTCACAAAACGAAGTTTGTTAACGTTGGAAAACCAATAGTTCTATCAACAGATTCAAAATAATGTGTATAGTCTGACCTTCAGAGTTCTTGAGTAGCCTTATATCAAAAGAGAAGGATCATGGAATAAATAAGAACTTATTTAGAAGATAACTATGTGTTAGCTCGACAACAAGTAATAAACAACGAAAACTAAATAACAATCTAGTTTCGCTCCAATGGTACTACTAGTGCTTATTGATCCCAAAGAAGTCTTTAGACTAGTTAATCGTATTTTTTTTAAATTGAATCTGACTACTTGTCAATATTGAATTAAATACCACATAATTCTATGTGTTTCAGAATAAGTTTGTAAGAGTACAAAGCTCCACTACTTATAGTGTTATGACCAAAGCTTATTTGGAAACAAGATACTCCAAATTTGAAAATATAAATATATATGCAATCAACGCCATTTTCGAATTTAGCTTATATCTTGATATTATGTGATTATATCAATATATATAATTTATTTCTAATAGATAAAAAATATTGTTTCTAAAATATATAATCAATAATATTTTCCAAACATTAATACCCGAGATATCTTACTAGTATGACAACCAATATTAGCTAGTTGCAAGTTCATGTATTTAACTAAATTATAGTTAACTAGTTATGTGCACTCTTCTGGGAATGGAAAACACATTTGATATCGATTTCAAAGATGGTATCAAAATTCAATGTCAAGATATTAATAGGATCTTTCCTTGAGTATAAAAGGATTAAATATGAACAATGATATATTAGACTTAAATACGTGTTCAATATTTCCAGACACGGAATTTTTATGTTCAACTCGCACTTATTTCGAAACCTAAAAGATCAAGTATGAAACACAGAGATTTCAAAAATATGCAAGCTCGGGATCGGTCCTGGATAAGATCTTTCCTAATTGGGATCGATCCGGAATCCTTGTTTGAGTTTCTAAGGTAAATTCGAGTACAAACAAAGTTTAGTACATGTCAAAGGAATTGTTTTTTAACATGTTTCAAAGTTCAGATTCGCAACTAGAAAAACACATCTAGTTTCCCGAAAGTTCAATACTAATCAATATTAGTATTATGTCGAAATCGCGAAAGAATAAAAAAAACTAATGTAAGAACTTGTAAAAAAATTATACCACGTAACTCAATACAGTAAGCTGTATAAACAACTAATGTGTATCATTCTTCTTGATAGTTTGATTGTAAATGATGATTAAGTCATTCAAAAACTAAAGCCATGTAAACAAACTTCTATGTTATGGTTTCAATGAATACTACTATACGCACTTAATAGAAATTGAACAAGTCAAAGTCAATAGTCAGTAATCTCAATCTGAAGGATGATGTCTTTGTTTGCTCTTTAATACATTTTCAGGTCTTAAGTCTAACCCAACGAAATTGACTGTAGTAAGCAATTCAAGCGGTGAGTTCTTGAACTAAACTTGACAACCAAACTTGGCATACCATCGCTTTGTGGTTTCAACTGAGCAGTGGTCTAACATCAACTTTGATGTTTCAGTTCAAATGTGGTTTCTTATTGGTATAGTTCTAATTACGAGGGATGCATGAAACTATGATGGTGCACGGTGCATTACAACCTCAGTATTAGACGGAGATCAAGCAGAAGCCAGAGCATTATCGGAGACAACAACTTGGGAAGAATGACAACAACTAAAGACTACTCATCTAAAAGGGATAATCGAAACGTCGTGAATACGATTAATGGGAAGGAAAACTGTTAAAATAAATGACAAATAACCTTAGACTGAAAACATTTTTTAGCTTTTTTCGAAAAGTGGATATGTACCTGTGGAAAGAGAGATGCACATAATACATCTCACCCATTTATAAAAAAAAAAACCATAGAAGAAGGCTTAAACAATATTTAATTTAAAATCCCACTTGATGGGTTTCTCAATATAATTCAACACCTCAAATGTGTAAGAATTTAATTACTTTAATAAAATTTTATTTTCTATAAAACAAAATAATATAAAATCTACCAAGGTGTGCGAGTCGAAATCTTGACCACCCTTAATGGAGGCAATAGGAACTTAATGGGCTACGCAGCGGTTCCTTGTGACATATCATCAACCTTTTTTTTGTTTTTTGCTAAGTCAAATTTTTTTATAAAAACAAAAAATATTATTACAAAAACTACATGATAGCCAACAAGAAAAGAGAGCACACCTAAACCTCAAAGACTACCTATTTAAAGCGATAATAAGCTTTGTCTGGTCAATCAATAGAATGAACAAATTCTGGCCTTTTTATAAAACCTTTTATAATTCCTTCTAGTAGCAAACATATTCGCTTAACCAGGATGTCAGCTAAAAAGTTAACTTCTCTAAAAAATACACCTGTAAGAAATAGCTACAAAACTAGCACAAACTAGTACCCAACATTGCTTAATTATCCAAGACAAATTACATCATCAATCTGTTAAAAATCAGCCGGTAGGTTTTACCGGGCCTGGCCCGGCCACGCGAATCAAATACCCAACCTAAACCCTTGGCCGCAACGACTCACGGTCAAATTCTGCAAGTCAAAATCAGGTTATAGACTTATAGGGCGGTAATACATGTCCGCCTAACTTCTTCAGCCTCGGCCAGTCGGCCTCACTGCAATCTTAGTATTCAATTAGACAACCGCAACCAAATTCAAAAACACAAGATCAAATACAAGAAAAAATAGGTAAGTCCCAGAAAAAACTTGCTCAATAATAATGGAAAACAGAGAAAAAAATCAAGACTATTGTTTTCACTATTGCTTGTTTTTCAGCAATTTTAGCTACTTCACATACTACTATCAAAAACGTCGAAAACAGAAAAAATCTTCCCAAAACAATTTATGTTATGTAGTAAAAGATAATTCAAAACCTCAAAATTCATTCAAACATATTTTAGCTGATAATTCTTATACCCAGTTCAAACATTTAAAGCGTAATGAAGGTACATTCCCCCTTTATTTCTCTCTAATTTGTCTATATTGTTTGTCTCAAAAACCCTAGCTAATATAATTATTTTAAAAATTTGTGATTTTTTATAGACAAATCTACATCGAATTCACATCCATATGAAGAAGAAATTATGGGTTTGTTACAGAATCTTACTCCTCAAGTGGGAAATTTTTCTAATGGAGAAATGGATATGGAGATGATGAGTAGCCCTTACATTTGGGTTGAGACAAAATCTCAGTTATATGAACTTGTTAAGGTTCTGAGTAATGAAAGAGTATTTGCTGTTGATACTGAGCACCATAGCTTAAGATCGTTTTTAGGATTTGTTGCATTGATGCAGGTGATTTTGTATACAGAATATGTTCCTTTTTTTATTGTTTTCATTATCAGAGTACTTTAATTTGTAGAATGTTTATGATCTTTTGTTTGAATTTTTGGCAGATATCTACTAAGAATGAAGATTATCTTCTGGATACAATTGCATTGCATGACGAAGTAAGTGTGCTTTCTCCTGTATTTGCCGACCCTAATATCTGCAAGGTGTTAGTTTAATCATCAAACTTATTATGGATGAATTATTCACTGACAAAACACCAAGACCTTTACTATTAGGAAGCATTAGAAGGGCTATGAAAAGCTAATCTATACAGTTTCAGTTTAATTTTTATTGTAGTTCAAATCTTGATGAAATCATCTATGTTGTAGGTTTTTCATGGTGCCGATAATGACGTTCTCTGGCTTCAAAGAGATTTTCATATATATGTTGTTAATTTATTTGACACGGCAAAGGTGATTACTATAAAGCTGGTGAAAGATTTAATAAAGTGTTGCATTGTGTTCATCTATTTTGAACCATAGCTTATGGATTTTATAACTTCGTTTGGTTGCTTTCATCTAAATTCAAATTGTTATAATTTTGTTTTTGCAGGCGTGTGAGGTGTTGTCAAAACCACAAAAATCCTTGGCTTATTTACTCGAAACATATTGTGGTGTGTTTTCAAACAAAACACTACAGGTAGGTCATTGACATTGAGTTTTGGCAGTTTGTATAAATTCTGTGGTATCTTGCACTCATTCTATTGTTATTATTTTTTGTTATAGTAACTACACCTAATATTTTGGCACCAGTATTATACTTGTGAAAATATGGACTAAGACATGTTCTACATTAGCTTCGCAGCCTTGGCTTATGTTAATAGTTGTAAATTGAATGGTTGATACCTCACTTTTCTTCAAAGACCTTCTATATCCTAGTTTGGTTGTTGTATTTTTCTGAATTACAGCGTGAAGATTGGAGACTGCATCCACTATCTGAAGAAATGGTTGAGTATGCTCGTGCAGATGCGCATTATCTACTACACATTGCAGATTGTTTGATAACTGAACTCAAAGCACAAGACACTGGTATTGCTCTGTTTCTTATTTTTTTATATGCGCATCTTGGCTTAATTTGGTGTCATGAACACCACATAAATCTTTTTGTATCACACAATTTCTAAAGATATAATGTCGCATAAATTCAGCATGTCTCGATGACAAATCCCTCTCTTTTCTTGAGGCAAATCGGCGTTCAAACATGGTGTGCTTGCAACTATATACGAAAGAGATTGAAGCATTTCCTGGAGACTCTGCTGCATCAACGATATTGTCGCAGTATTTGGACGATCAAGGAGGTGTTACATCTCACTCTGAGACCAAGGTTAACTATTTGACCTGCATCTGAGTTATTGTCTTTAGACCGCTATATTAGAACGTCTAATTCATGTTTTCTGTTTTTCCTCCAGGATCTTGTAGGGCGATTATGCATGTGGAGAGATTTTATGGTTGGTTTTCATCTACTTGTTGCAGTTTGTGTAATCAGAATATTCTCTGCTCTGGCTTCTTGTAAAAGGATGGAACTTTAGTCACCATAAAAGAAAAGTTGGTGTTTTCTAATTAGTATTTTTGGCCCGAAAAGCGTATTTTTTCAGTCTCAATAATGGATATCGTACATCTTTTTTTTATTATTATTATTTTATCAACCACTCAAACATGTTGCTGATTCAGTATTATGTCTTTCTTTTCAGGCTCGTTTGCACGATGAAAGCTTGAGATTTGTTTTATCAGATCAAGCTCTTGCCGCTCTTGCCTCTAAAGTTTCTAAGACAATAATAGAAGTATATGGTACAATCTCCGAAGCTGATATAAATTTGGAATCGACAGTTGGCTCATCCCTTGTTTCTCCGTCCCCTGATGTTTGTAGTCATATAGATGACTTGACCTATCTCCTCCAAGGAAAGATGGAAATCAGTCATTATGTATTGAACCGAGGCAAAAGCCTCGGTAACGGTCGGACGATAGTAAAAAGTCGCCTCTAACTTATCTTTAATAGAATATCCCTGGCTTGGGCTTAGGTAAATCCAGCAGCTTGATGCAAATATTCTAAACTATTATGTAATCTAAAGAAGCTGAGAAGTTGCCCCATACCAACCCCCGAGAAGACATCAAAGTCATGATGGTATCTTTGGAACTATTCTTCAGAAGCATCTAGGTCCAGATGGAACTTGTCCACTTTCTGTTTATAACTATGCTTTATTAACCAAATTTAATTTGGAGCCAACAAATGGGTTCTCAACGAGACAAAATGCGGGTAAAGGTTCCAAAAGAATTGGTCGTGAAGCTTCTCGAAAGTTATTTGTACAAAAGTTATCTTGCAAAACTCCGGTTTATCGTAATTGTAGAATTTATGCAAATGATGGTCGATTGCTTTGTTATTGTGACCGCAGAAAGATCGATTGGTAAGTGAACAGTCACAATTTCGGAATCTTACCCCACTACTATCCTCTTTGATACTTAATACAAACAATATTAACTTTTTGATACCGTTACAGGTATCTTCATCGCGATCTAGCAAAACTAGTTGAAGAGAACCCACCTGCTATAGTGCTTCTTTTTGAGCCCAAGGGTCGTCCAGAAGATGAAGGAAATGATTTTTATATTCAAAGTAAAAAGAATAATGTGTTGGTTGTGGTGAAGGGAAGCATTATTTACGATACCGAATTATTCCATCCTGCTATAGAGTGCACTTTCCTGAACATCTGAAAAGCCATAGGTCTCATGATATTGTCTTGGTTTGTGTGGACTGCCATGAAATTGCTCATTCTGCTGCAGAGAAGCACAAGAAAAAAATAGCTGCAGAATATGGGATTCCACTCTTTATTAATAACGTTGTTGATTTAGAGAAAAAGAAGTTTCCACGGCATCTGGCTCTACGGAGAATCATGAGCAAGCTGGGGTGTCCCCATTGCAATTGCGAACTGCCGCCATGGCTCTTTTACGGTATGAATCTACGATGCCATCGAGTCGACGTGATGAGCTAACTGAGGTAAGGATGTAACAGTCACGTAGTGTGTTTACATTTACCCATATATATGTGACGAAACCTTCGTTTTACTGGGTTTTAGTTTGGTCTCTAATAGAGTTTGATCTAGGTGTTGGATCTGCTTTGTTTAAGAATTCGATTGAGCTGTTTTACATTTTCTGCAGGTTGTAATGAAATATTTTGGGGGGAGGGATGTATCAAAGGCAGACCTTGAAAAAACTTTATTAGTTGGTATGAGTCCTTATGAGACAAAAAAGCTTCAGAAGAAAAAAGGGATCTCCTTACAACGTATTTCAGAGGCTATCATCCCTAATGAGTCCAAGGAGAGTATGGCTGACAATACTAATAATGGTGAACAAACTCTTGAAGAACTGGGGAGTAGCCAAGAAAAAGATCATCCTACTCAAATGGACATTGGGGCAAAAGGCTCCAATCTAGGCAATAGGGAAGGGGCTTCCGTTGCTAATAGTGCAGGTACATATTTTGATAAAAGCTGCCTTACTGAAAAGGAAAATTTGCATCCTTCGGATACCGATGAAGACTTAGAAAGTAAAAAGCCATCAGATGACAACAGTAATCCTAATTATTCTTACGGAACTGATGCTCCTCCAAACCACAATCATAAGTTGTCATTATTAGGACATGGACCACATGGAAAACAAGTTGTGGATCACCTACTAAAAGAATTTGGGGAAGATGGTATTCGGGAATTTTGCCAAAGGTGGAGGCAAGTGTTTGTGGAAGCTGTTCATCCTTGTTTTTTGCCTGGTGGTTGGGATGTAAAGCATAGGTATGCTTTTTCTGTTGAACAAGTATGTTATTCATCTCGCTACATCTGTAAAACTAATAGAAAACAAGACATTAAAAGAGACTAGATTTTATTACTAGGTCAGAGAAAATAGGTTACAAGATAGTAGTTTAGAAAGGTCATGTGGATGGCACACATAAGCAAGCAGACAGATACAGGGCCACCTTATAATTCTCAATCCGGTTTGCATTTTTGCTATCTTCTTAATTCTAGATAAAAAGACTGCTGGGAGCACTATCAGTTTTGAGGGCCACCTCAAAATTCTCAATCCGGTTAGCATTTTTGCTTTCCTCTTAATTCTAGATAAAAAGACTGCTGGCAGCACCATCAGTTTTGAGAACGACCCGACTAGAGGTGGGATAAATGGGAAGGGACAAATGTAGGATATGATATGGCTATACCAAAAGTGCACCTTTCCAGATCTCCGGTGGGGAAGGGCGCCACATCATGTTCCGTATTTGTCCCATCCCTCGGTTGTGGTTTTTATCCACCTTTACTATTTCCGTTTTGAGAGCTCATTATCTGCGTAGCTGATGTTAAAACGCAATACTTATGTACTGAACACGATTACATCCCATAGAGAGACACTCAAGATTATATTTACACAGATGCTTAGTACTGAATGTTGTTTACTTTGTGCCAAGGGTTTGACTTTGGAACAATTTTATTGCCAGCGGAATACGTGAATTTGGTGCTTACAGCGTGTACAATCCTGAAAAGAACGTGACAGATGCTGCCAAGGCTTAGATGGGGTCTGCATGTCAGAATGTAGTGTAGAAAAGAGCTGGACCTCGGTCAAGCCAACTAAGCAATTCCTCAGTGTCTCTGCTTTTTTCCTTCTTATATTTCATCTTACTTCACATGCACTTTGCTTGCACAACAGCTGTGAGGAACTAACAGTCAGATTTTTGGTTAACACCCCGTCATGCGTCTCATCCGTGACAGACCATTATGTTACGTTTGTGAAGAAAAATTTTGTTTGGTTGTAACCAGTCCTGACTTCCACCAGTTGGGGCAAGAAAATTCTGTTAATTAATATGCTGTAAAATTGGAGAGTTTTACAATTTGGCGGAGCACAGGAGTGTTCTGCTGTCTTAGGCCATTCTAAATATTAAGCTCTGTGAGTCATTTACTCAGTACCAGTTTCCATTTTCAATTGAGGATAAAAGTTAAAGGACGATAACTCTCTGTTTGTATTATATCATGATAGATGTTGCAGGGTTAGTTTCTTTGCTCAAGGTGAGGTACTATTTTGTCAAAGGGAAGCAATTCATGGGGTGGTTGACTCGCAATACCAAAATTCCTCGGGGTAAATCGCTAGCGTGTCTTGAGGAACTTTGAGGCGCCAGTTATACGCCAAATTCCACCTAGGGATCGAGTTTCCATCGTGTTGATTAGGTTTCTCCTAGTATCACAGTATGTAACAAACCTAGTTACTCAGCCATGTTTATTGTTTACGTTGTTCTTCTTTCCATAGTGCAAACAATGAAGTTGATCAAACTTTATTCTGCTAAAATTACAGGTATGAATATTAAGAGATTTCATCAGTTCAAGTAGTTTTTTTTCCTTCTCTTCTGTTTAAACCCTCTTCGAGTGCTTGGTTGCTTAGTTTTTACTCACTTTTGAGTGTTCATGGAAGATATGAACCACCGTAAGTTTGAGTCAGACCAAGAGGAAGCGATTGAGTGCGTATATAATGAACCATCATTTTGCAGAGAGAGAAAAACCCTAATCGGGCTCAACAGAAGATTACATCCAGAAGAGAGAAATGAACCCTCGAGAATATTTTCTCTTCTACTTCTGGAGGATCAATGAATGACTGATGTTTCGCTAATTTCAAAGCTCTGGAGTGCACCTACGTGCAATTCGTTGCCTTCGGCACAAGTACTCGTCAACAGGCCCAGGCGCCTCGTGAGGGTATAGCCTGCTTTGCTGACTAATATTAAATTCATCAGTATTGTTGATACCAAGGATACTACGGTACTTGCCACCAGTATCAGACCGATGTTAAATTGGCACCGAGCATTATTCCATATATACTGTATGTATACTCCAAAAATACTCTCATACCTTTATTCTATTTCCGATTAAAGAGCAAGAGCAGTAAAGAAATTAACTCACGGCTACAGAAAGAAAGAAGATAAAGTATTCTGGGATTAATTTTCTTTTTTATGATACAAAACCATGTTAATAGTTACAGTGCCAAAAATGTGTTCTCCCTCGTGTTCTTACAAATCTTAGGGACCAATCCCAGTATGAAACTATCTGAAGTCTTTGTTTCCAAAAACACAAAAATAGACCATCATTCTTTAAGCTGTATTCAAAAGGAACAATTAGGGCAAAATCTCCAAGCATAATCTGCAAGTTACACAAGAAATGAACTGTAAAAATACAATTGAAAGAGGTAAGTAATTCTTTTGGAAGGTGGAGAACCTACCAGTTAACTACAACCCTAACAGTTGAGACTTGTGATCAATGGCGTTAAAGATGAATGTCCCAGACATGGGAATGAACTGCTTCGTGATCAGCTGTAAATAACAAGGATTTAGCAGTCTGAAACTCAACTTGTTACATATACATATGGAGAGGGAGGGAGAGAGAGAGAGAGAGAGAGAGAGAGGACCTTAATTACTTCTTGTGAAGCAATTCCTCCTATTACGGCAGCTACAGTATGGAGCTCCGCACCACCAAATCGATGCATTTCATTGATCAAGTCGTCGGTCAAGGTCGATCCGTTGCAACCCAAGTCACTTAGTATGCCAACGGCTATAGTCTTCAGTCGAGATATATCCTCGTCCACGGCACTGTAGGATAATCACAGCAGGATTAGAGGTATCTTTTGTCATCATTAAAAGAAACCACGTATTGTGGTTAGAAACACTACAAGGAATTACCCATCAAAAAGACCAGGAAATCTGTTGTAGTTAGTAGCAAACCGGTCAACAGCTCGGAGCAGAATGTAGAACCCAACGGCAATACTGCAACAAAACAATGATTAAAAAAAAAATAACTAAGATACCTCCAACAGAGTGAACCCAAAAGAATGCTTGCTTAAGGAGCAAAAGGAAGAAAGATTCTTCCAAAACCTAGTTAATTTCACATCCTAAATGTATATGTATACATCATGAAGATGGACTGCCATAGTATCCAAACATCTTCGTCATGGCATGTTAACGGATACAGATAAGGGAAAAAATTACACGGAGAAGTGATAGAATTTATTTAGAGATGAATATCCTAGGCTTAGCTACAACCTACAAGTAAGACTAACACACCTGTAGTCTTCATCAGTCAAATACTTCTGCAACTCTGACAAGGTAGGAAAATTGAACTCATCTTCAATAGGACGATATCTGCATACCTGCAACATATGATCATTCATTATCAATCATATGTGACATCAGTAGGACACTACAAAAATATATAACCAAGTAACAGAAATAAAATCTGGATCAGAATAAAGGTCGTAACCATAAGCTTTCTCGCGTTTCGACAGAAACTTTTGATGTTTCCTTCGGAAATGGAAGCGGGATCTCTGCCAACTCTTTTTAGAATATCCCTCACCCTTCTCTCAACTGCAAGAAAATCTTTCTCGGCTTTGGCCTGGTAGATTTTCTGCAAATTCACGTAGAATCTGGAAGATCATCGAGATAACAGTCTATCAGTAAAAATAGGCATAACTTTCTTGATATACTAATTATCAAGTTGCATGAATGAATGCTGTCACTAACTCTGTTGAAGATGTCATATCTGGTATAGCTCCTTCGAGAGGTGCTTCCCCATCACCTTCATTAAGAATGAATTCCTACAAGACATGACATAAAATCGTTGACCCATAACATTTCTCTGGAGTGTCGATGCTGTGATAAAATTAAAGGGAATATACTACAAAATTGGAATTTGTGAGTCTAAAAATGGAATTTGCCAAATACTCTTCTTTTTCGTATGTGTCTACATTGGCATCTAAAGATGGAACTATGGTCTCCAATGGTTTGGCAACCAATCACCGGTATATCTAGAAATATTTGCTATGATAGTCATCTCACAGTTGAATAATCAAGCATAGGGACCTTCTACCTAAGGCCTGCTCAACTGCTATCAAATTATATGGCTCTCACCTTCAGAGCTGCCACCATAACCCAGAAGTCTGATGATGTAGAATCAACTTCAGCTGAGCTGTCATAAATTATTTTACGCAAATTGGAACCTGGTGAATACATACAAGAACTTGCTAAAAACAGTAGTTATACACATCATCCACACAATCTTGCTCAATAGAAAAAAAGAAGAAAAAAGGTCCTCTTTGTTGAGCTTTGCACCACAGACAATAAAAGCAATACTATGCTCGTGGGAACTCTAATACTTACTAATGCCTCGAGAAGCGGAAATTTTGAACGAGGCATCAATAGCTTCTTTATAGTTATCCTCATCTAATGCAATCTTCTTGGATTTGAGTAGATCCTGAAATGTTCCGAAAGTTGATCCAATTATTGTACTGAACCGATTTAAGAGGATTTACAAACTGAAACAGAGATTCAATGTGTTAAACCTTAAACTCTCTTTTCTCCTCTCTGGTTGAAGGCAGAGAACCATTATGTGCATTTGCCCACTCTTCTGCCATCTTAACAAGAATAATAACATATGGAATGTGCTTATGGAAAACAGGATCTGTGGTACTTAAGTCGATGCTTTCAGCGAACCTATTACAGATGTATGTGAAAATTAATTGTCAAATACAATTTAAGAGTTTGGTTGAGCAATTAGACAGGAGATGACGTGAAGAGATTGTACCGCTTGAGTTCAGGCCATGGATTATTTAATCTGAGATCATCCAAGAAATGATCAGGCTTCGATTCAATCACTGTGTGTTCCTGCCAAACACACACACACACACAAAAGGAGTTAACATTTTCCTTTTGTATTGCTTGTGCTAAGTTGCTAATTTAAACATAATTTGTCTCTTTGGTCAAACCAAACCAGGAAGAAGAATATAAGATAAGAGAGGACAGTCAGATACATAGTGAAGACATAGACATTGGCGATGGAAAATGGGAGGAAAAATTACAATAACACAGCTGCAATTTGTGATCAATATTAAAATGAATTTTATATTAATACCAAACCCAGGAGACTACAAGGTGAAACTCCCGTGTACTCTCTAACGGCATGCAACATAAAGCCTAAAAATTATTGATTTTATACTGTACTACCACTGAAAATTCTCAGCTTATTGTGAAACTTTACCATCTATATGCTTACACGACATTACCTTCAAACTGATCCGCACAAGCCCAGTTAAACCATAAGAGCGTGCAACCACCAACATAACATCAGCCTGCCTACAGATTTTATCCAGCTTTAGCATGGACGGTTCCTTCAGCTGATAAAGCAACGGAGCAACTTCATTAACATTTTCACACAGCGAAAACAAAGACACATACATTTAAGGGGATTCTCCGGATAGAGGACATTAACCAAGCGCATCAAAGATAAAATAAAAAATAATAATTTGATTAACTTAACAAATCAACTGAATAGACATGTGATAGGAAGGGGAAGAACAAAAATAGTCAAACATAACAATCTCAAATGGCACAATGTTGTGTACACATTTGCTTCAATTTCCGCCATACACGTTCACATAAAAGGTACAACCACCTGAGAATATAAAAATAGGTGACCTTAATTGGGAATCTACATTATATCAAACTCATGTGAGCCCTTGTGTTTACAAACCTGCCATTATTTGATTGCATTAGTAAGACATGGTATCTTATGAAGGAAGCTAAGGTGAACCAAATGCAAGCCTTGGCTGAGCCAGCAGACTAACATTCCTGGTTCACAAGCATCTGTCATTCTTTTGCAGTGTTTTCTCCACCTCAAAATGAGTGAAAGAGGAGTTGACAATACTGAAGGCTTGCAATTGTCCTTCTTGGAAATTTGGATGAAGAAACATATTTTATGGAAGTAATCAAAGAATAAACTTAGTGAGGCTTGATTTTTGTTTTTTACTGACAATTGTTTTTTTTCTTTTTCCTTTTTTCTATGAGAAGCACAATCTTCAAATCAAAATATCTAACAGGAACTTCCTAAATGCGATCGCAAAATTGATACCTGAGTGGCTATAACCAATGTGAACTGCGAAAAAAACGATGGGTTCATCTCTATTAGTGCCTCTGGAGACTCCTCTACAAACTTGGCTTTCACAGCATCATTTAGCTCTTGCAAAAATGCGCAGACACACTTGGCCTTAGACTGCCCAATGCTCGACTCATCCACTGCTCAAACAACAAAGGTGTAAGTAAAAGATCATCTTGAGCAAGCTTTTGCAAATCAATATGAAACTTTTTGCAAAAGAAGAAAAACAAAATGACAGAGATATCAATATACCCATGAAGTTGTTGCCAAGGTCCCCTTCTTCAACTTTAGATCCATCAATGATAGTTATACTACCAACTCCACCAAGAACAAGATTCTTCAGTGCTTCAGAACCAGTAGGGCCACAGTTGAGCAAACAGATACTAGCTTTCTCAAGAGCTGTCTGTCCTTGTTCACCCCATATCCTACAATTGAAAGCCAAAGACATTCAACACGAAGTGGTCACCAAATTGCCAAGGCTACCCTAATTTTATAGCATAAATTGGTTACTGGTTCTAAAACACATATCTAAAGTCCTAACAATGATGTAAGCACCAATCTAATCAGTTTAACCAGTAATATTCATAGATATTAGGTTTTCGAAGGTTACAAGCAACTAAGCAAGGGTTAACAGTAATAAACTGTTAAGGGAACACTCCATTGAAGTGAAATACCATACAAAATATTTTAGTCCGCTGTAGGTTATTGAAAATAAAGGTTAATTGGTAGAAAAACAACCGTTTCATGGTTAGGGCAACATGTTATTCGGTGAGAGAGGAAAGTAAATATACCTGATTTGACGATCGTATTTGGTTTTGGGCTCCGCCATTGTTACCTTAATCTAAGACGCAAAAGGGAAAAAAGGAAAAGCTTCAACAGAGAGGGTTTTTAACTCTTAAATGGAGGAAATCGTGCTGCTAGCAGTTCCAGTAGCTTGGTAACATGCACATACGGAGGAATCGTATTTTGAGCCATCCATAAAACTTTTAAGGCTATCAATTGTATATTCATAAGGATGTCCTAACTTTGATTGACGTCCTACCCATGAAACTAATTTACAATTTATCCTTATATAATTAAAATTATATAAATACCCTTCAATAAAACTAAAATATATTATATCTAATAAAAAGAAGTTTAAAATCTATTTAATCTTTTTTCTTCTAGTCTTACAACAGTCGGACCTTTTCTTCTTCCTCCTTGTTGAATTTTTATTTTATCGATCCAATTCAATCAAGCAAGTATCCAATTGAATGACATTGGAGAGTGAAAACAGAACACCTATTGCTCTAAGATGTATATTAGAAGGTATTTATTACAAATCCGTCTTATTTTTCATTGATTTGTTTTGTTTGATCGATTGATTATGATTTAATGGATGATTTTAGGGTTTTCAGATGTAGGTTCGGCTAAAAATGTCGTGTTCATAGTTTTCTATGTTTCAGAAGAACAGTTCGGCTGCTATCCTAAAACAAATTTTTAGTCGAACCATGTCTATAGTTTATATAACATTAAGTTCGGCTATTTTGATTGTGCAATATTTTCAGTCGAACTGTATAATTATCAGCCGAACCATGTTATTTGTAATCAAACTTTTATCATTGTTTAGCCAAACTCTTTTTATATTAGCCGAAACTTGTATGTTTGATATACTAATTACATTTTCTATTTTGTATTAGGAACCAAACTAAAGATGGAGGTAAAACTGAAACTTTAAGGAGTAAGAAGAAGAGGTTTATGAAAATAACTTCTTCTAATGCTAAAACTCTCCAATCTCGAGCAGGCCGTAAAAAAGGACATTGAGCTACCAAAAGAGGTCGTGAAAGTAGCCGTGGAGGTGGCAAAAGAGGTCATGGAGGTGGTGTCAAGGAGGAGATCCCTATGAATGAATATGTTTTGTTAAACATATTTTAATGTTTTGATTGTTAGTTTCTTGTAGTATTTAGTAGGCTTTGTTTTGTATTTTTTAGATGACAAAATAATGTTAACGTTTTATATTTTGGATGTTAGATTATCATGGTATTTACTTTTTTTAAAGATTTCTTTTTTTATGTATGGCAGAGTCAGGTTCGGCTACTAATATAAAACCAAATAGCAGCTGAACCTGACAACTTTATAAATAATGTCCAATATATGTCAGGTTCGGCTACTAATATAAACTAATTAGTAACCGAACTTTTCTCTGTAGGCCTCAAAAATGTACCTCATAGAGGTTTGACTGCTACAATATATAAAATAAAAGCCGAACCATTGCCTTTTCAAGGTTCAAATGATTCAATAAGAAAGTTTTATAGCCGAACCTATGACTTTGTGTTTAATCAATTTACACTATAAGGTTCGTCTGATAATGAAAAAAAATTGTATACTGGAGGTTACCAATTATGAATGAAGCTATGTCAGGTTCGGCTAATAATAGTAGAAGTACGAACTAGCCGAACCAAATGTTTTACAAGTTCGGCTACTAAAAGTAAAAGTACGAATTAGTCGAACTTAACAATTTAAATTCAAACTTAGATACGATTTTATAATTATCAGCCGAATTGTTCTTCGCGCGTTAAGTTCGGTTGATAATTTTATAGCCGAACCCAAGACTGAAAATTGAAAAAATTCAATATCTTGATGAATTCAACTTAAACATTGTCTACAACTTTTGTTGTGTATTGTTAGCATAAGGTTCTCCTTCATCATTTGAATCACCTATTTGTCACTTTAATCACAAAAATCTCAAAAACCCTACGTTTTTTTTCACTTCTTCTTCTTCTTCCTCTCAAAAACCCCAATTGTCTCGTACAAATATGATATCTCTACTAATTTAACACTAATAATTTAATCAAACATTACCATTTAATCATTATTATTAATATATAATCATTAATATTAACATTAATAAAGTAAGGGCATAATTGATATTATAAAAAACGGTTGATAAGGGTGGTGGGGTTTTACAACCTGATGATCCTATTTTGTCTTTATTATGTATGCCTCAAAACATGATTCATATGGAAGAGAAGAGACTTTCAACACAGGAAAGTAAAATCTAGCTGTAAGGCTAACTTTGTAATTACCCAGTTTGCTTATTCGCAGGTTTACCCATGGTAATTTTGATTTTCTTTCATTGGCAAAAAATGTGAATGTGAAAAGCCCGCTAGTTTTGAGTTCGCCCTGGGGGTAAGCATTTGGCCCAATCGTATTTTTATGGATGGGTATCCAGACCATTCGTTAATAAGCTGAATATGGATAAATTTCTTAAAATCCAACGGATTACCGATTGGATCCGTGTTCAACCTTGAAAATCTATTGAATATCTAGACCCGTTAAATTAAAAATATTTATGTAATCTTTAAAAAAATATGAGGATAGTTTAGAAAATCTAGAAATTTGTTATATACTAACTTATCTTCTTATCTTTCTCAACCCATCGAACTTTTAGGGTTCACTTGACGGCAGAGAGGCAACACATATCACAGATCTAATAACTATACTTTGACTTTGTAATTATGGTGTTGAGTTGTTGCTCCATATAAAAATTAACTAGTATTTTGTTGTCGGTAGGGTTTTATGAGTATTTTTTTATTGTCGGTAGTTTTTTTTTCTGATCTGTCATAATTTGAGTTTATAAATCAACGATTTTATCATCTTTAGATGCTTCGAGGTTAATAATAGTGCTTGACTTCTTTTCATGCAAAAGAATATTATAATAGTTGTAGAATATAAGAGTTGTTTAAAACCGGTGATTCTGTGCTACTTAACTAATAAAGTGTTTTAGGACCACTTCTGTGAGTTGAATGAGGACCACTTTTAATGGTAAATGTATATGGAAATGACGATTGACGTGGAGTTTTATTTTTTTTGTCTGCCATTGAAAAGTCGGTCAGGTCTAGTTTTTTTTTCTTTTTTTCATTTTCCATAAAACTTGATTTTTTATACACAATCACTTCCATCTTTACAACCACTATACAAAGTTTCCTACAACAAACCCCCTTCTATATTTCAATTTTTTTAATGGCTTCCTTACTTAGATTCAATTTATTAGGCTGAAGTATTATACAGGGTTATTTTTGGTTGGTCAATCTCTATATCTCTTCAGGTATGCTCGTTGATTATGTGGTTTCATTTTATGTTTCCATTTTAATTTCGATATTAATTTCAGTATTGTTGATTCTCTGGTTTCATTTTATGTTTTCGTTTCAAATGATTGAATTTATGTTTCCGATATCAATTTCAGCATTGTAGAGTGTTAATCTACTTTAGTGTTTATGTTAGAGGTAACCATTCACTCATATTCATGTGTTGTGGCAAAATATTGTTAGAAATGATTTCATTTATTACAACCCTAAACTAGGTTGGTTGTTCAGTTTATGTGATTTGTTATTTCCAAAACATCATTATACTAGATCCTTATATTGCAAAAGATTTCGCACGTTTTTTATGTCTTCTTTGAAGTTTCTATTTACGTTGGTATCTTTTCGTGGTTGTTGCGAGTGCCCATTAATGGAAGTTGTTGTAGATTGTATCTTTTCTTTTATGTGTAAGTTAGACTACGTCTTTTAAAAAAGAAGCAGTGAATCGTTTTGGCTTTAGTTGTACTTGTTTGTTTAATAATTCTATCAAAAAGGAAGCTCCATTAACGTGGATTTTAGGACTAAAAATGACTTTCTCGGGTCACAAATGTTGATGTTTATACATTTTATTGCATCTTTCACTTTTTGATATGGTTTCTCATCTTGCTTTTGTTTTCATTTCCTATAGATGGGGTCTAATAATGAGAAGAACCTATTGAAATACAGCCTGACATCTTACTTAATGATGGCATCACTTTAGCAATACATAATGAGCATGTTCAGGAGTTGCCACCTGCTACACATCCTACATCGACATATAATGGTTGTACAAGAAGGTCAATTGCATGTTTTTAGTAAGAAAGTATCTGAAGCCTAGGACCATTTGGTCAAAAGCTTGGACTTAAAGCCTCCTAAAGCTGAATGCAAGCGTAGTAAAGTCTTGTATGCATATGGTAGTGTTACTCATGGTACATCTAATCTTCTTTATCATATAAGGCATTTGTGTCCTAAAATACAAGAGTATAAGAGAAAAAAAATCAGAGTTTTCTAACCTTTCCTATGAGTAGCGGTGAGGGTCGTGCTCCCACACATTTAACCAAGATGCATGTAGACTTTCCCTTGCTAAAATGGTTATCCTAGATGAGTTTCCTTTCAATTTCGTACGACATCAGGGGTTTTTGGATTTTTGTAGAGAATTACAATCAAAATTTAAAGTTCTTTCTCGTTTTACTGTTGCTCATGACTGTATGAAATTGTATAAAAGTGAGCGGAAAAAATTGAAGAGTCAATTGCATGGTCAGCGTATATGTCTTACAACTGACACCTGGACTTCAATTCAAAACTTAATCTATATTTGTGTGAGTGGTCATTACATTGATAAGGATTGGGTGCAAAGGAAAAAAAGATTGAGTGTCTGTCCAGTTGCAAATCATACAGGTACATTAACCAACTCAATATCTCTGAAATGTTGAACATTGTTCTCTGAACTTAATATTTCTGAATTATTGAACATTGTTTTCCTTTATTGTGTTTGATTTGTGCATTTCTATTATTTGTTCTATTATATATTAACTAACTTTTTGATCATAGAGGTATAACAGGGGGTAAAATTATTGAGGCTTGTCTCTTATAGTGGAAGGTTGAGAAGGTATTCACCGTCACGGTTGATAATGTTTCTGCAAATGAAGGAAATGTATCCTATTTGTCTAGGAGAGTCGTTGGTTGCAAGGCAGCAGTTCTGAAAGGGAAGTATATGCATCTTAGGTGTGCAACATGTGTCCTTGATTTAGTGGTGAAAGAGTGTATGGATGCTCATAATGAATCAATAAGCCGGATACTTGCGACGATTAAGTTTTTGTAAGAGCATCACCAGCTAGATTGTTGAAGTTTAAAGCTTGTGCAGAAAAAGAGAAAATTGATTATTCAAGGTTTTTAAGCTTAGATGTTAGTACTAGGTGAAATTCGACTTACATGATGTTGCAAGCAACTGAAAGATATGAGAAAGCCTTCAACCTATTTAGAGAAACAGGGTATGTGAATGATTTTTTCCATCCTCCTCCTGCAAAAGACGTTCGTCAATCTGCAAATATCGTACCAGCGGTTCCAGCAGTTCCTACAGTTCCAAAAGTATGGCCTACTGCTGCTAATTGGGAAATAACTCGTGTGTTTATCCCATTTCTGGAGACTTTCTATGAGGCTACATTGAGATTCTCTGGCAGTTCATATGTTACATCTAGTTCATTTAGAGATGAAGTTGTTATTGTCCATGGACAGTTGAAAGCATGGTGTTATTGAGCGACATAGCTGATTTTATGGTATTGAAGTATGAGGTATATTTGGAAGTGGGTAAGATTAACATGATGTTATACATTGCTGTTTTATTTGATCCACGGTGCAAAGAAGCGTATCTTTCTTTTTGCTTGAAAGAGTTACTAAGTGGTGAAGAAGGGGTTTCAACTGATGACAGGGTTCGCAACGCAATGAGGGGGTGTAAATCACTTTCGAAAAAGATGTTTGATGATGATTCAGAGTTTTATAAAGGTAAAGATGCTTCTCAAGCACCTCCACAAACGACAGAATGTACTTATACTTCTCATCCAGCACGACCTCAAAAAAGATTAGCCTCTAAGTTTAAGGAATCTCTAAAACAACAAGGAACATTTGACGGTAGATCAGAGTTAGACAACTATTTGTCTAATTTTAGTGAAGATGTGGAGGTGACAGTTTGATATTTTAAATTGGTGGAAGATTAATTCTACCAAATATAAGGTCTTGTCCATGATTGCTCGAGATGTTTTAGCAATGCCTATCTCATTTGTAGCTTTTGAATATGCTTTTTCCCACTGGTGGTCGTGTCCTTGATAAGTTCCGTAGTTCATTACATCTGAAGACGGTACAAGCTCTAATTCGCGGATAGTTTTGGTTTCAAGTTAAGCCAAATGTCGATGAACTTGACGAGGAGATTAAAAGCTTGGATTCATGTATGATATTCAAAGCATTTGAACTTGTGTATATCAAATTATTAGATTTAAGATTATTTTTTGTTACTGAATGCTTATCCTTGTCCCCTCGCCTCAACATCAGAGACACAAAATTGATTTTTGTTTATCACCTTTACTGTTTAGTTGATTTTAGAACTGTGTCCATATGAATTATATTCACGGTATCAAATTAATCGATTTTTTATCGTCCTCTTGTACCTACTTATCAAAGATTTATTATGTCCAGTTGATAATCAATTTTCAGCTTATGTTTTTGTCATTGCAGACACATTGGAAGTGCTTGAAAAAGTTACGATTTTAGACTGATATATGTGGTAACATTGGTGCTGGCTACAAGGACTTGTTTGTTTTGGTGATGCAGTATATGGTAAAATTGGTGCTGGCTACAATGACGTTGTTTTTTGGCGATGCAGTACATGGCACCTGGTATGCTTGTAGATTTTAGTTAGTTTTGGAACTTTTGTATACGGTGAAGATGGTCTGAGCTGTAAAGACCGTTTTTGGGAGTAGGAGTGTTTTGTATGGTAATATGGGAAATTTTGTATATGGTAAATTAATACATGTTGCAAGGACTTATTTTCTTGTTTCTTGGGGTGTTATGCATGATACTTTTATATATATATACATGATATGTAGGTTTTATTAGAAGCCATTTTTGTTGGCTTTATTTCTCTATTATAAATTTTAATTATAAAACAAAATTATTGGATCGTCCACCTCCAATACGTCTATTTATACATCAATTGAATGTAAATCCATTGGACGCTGGATTAGATACGGATGAGACGAAAACCGGTCCATGCTCACCCCTAGTAGTTTGCCCTCTTAAACAAATCAGTGATGTGGTTTTACCTCTAATTTGGGGATTAATAACTTCCCTATTAGATTCGAGTCTAATTTTGTGAATACTCCTCTAATGAGCGTGCACATAACAAACCAATTTAATTTAGGGCTTATAATAAAGTACCCCCATTTTGATATATACTAGATAAAATCCTTATTTTTTTATTTTATTTTGAAGTATCTCACTTTGACCGTTGTATTTAGAAAACGGTAAATGGACGTTAGGTGCGGTTAAACTTCAGGTGGCACTTGCAAATAGTCTTAAAAGGCCATAAATCATTCGAGGAGTTAGACAAGACCGATTTACGACGAGTTGGACACCAAAGGTTTAGACTTTCCCAAATTGAAGATCATGGTTTTCCCCAATTTGAAAAATATTAGCAGACATTTTAGTCCTTTAAAACTCCTCTTCACTACCATTCAATTGTTTCCTATTCTAAAGAAGTAGCACCAACTAACAAAAGTATCCATCATTCACGAAAGGTACTTCACCAATCCACTTCGATCATCAATCACACTCATTACCAATCCTCTACAAGTAGTAATTTGAAGCAATTCGGTTTAATAAACTTCCTAGGAGCACCAAGAAATGGATCTCTCAAGAGCAGCACTAATAAATTGGATAAAAAAACTTTTGCACACATTCGAAAACACCAAATCCTCCCTAATCAATAATAAAATTAGATACTCATGGCGTTGGTGTGAACACAATAATAAGCTCAAGGTAAAACAATGTTTTAAAAGCAACTACTCACATTCAAACCCTTGTGAGTAACCAAGTTGTAGCGTGAACTGTTGGTGAGGCTTTCTTTCAGAACTTTTCACGAGAAGATGATGTGTACACAACTGGTGATATACAAATGTCTATTCTAATGGTATTTACGCATCCCTTTATAGCTTCTTATCACCTGCAATTTCGAATTTGATAACTACCCAACAATCGTTGACATGCAAAAACTCTAAAAACTTCAAAATCTCATCCATCCAGTCACTCTAAACCAACGAGAACAACATCAGTTTCCAATTGATTTTCCGGCAGCAAGACAAACCACAACAAACCCCAAAATTCATAAACCATTTATAAATTGACCTCTTCCTTCTAATCATCATCTGATTCAATAATTGAAGCGACGAAAATAAAAATCATGTGTGAAGAAGAAATAAGGTGAAGTAGAATAAGAAAACTTTGATAGCTCATATTTCTTCATATTCTAGGGCTTTGAGAGTGAGTAAGAGAAATAAAGAGAAAATATGATGATACAACTTTTTCTGAATAATAATAATAATAATAATAATAATAATAATAATAATAATAATAATAATAATAATAATAATAATAATAATAACGGAATGGGAGGAGAGAGACGTTCTGCGACGGAAGAAAAGGGGGAAAAACGGAATTCATCATCTGCGTATGAATTCAGCTGGGATTTGGGTTGTGATTTCTTCTTCATTCTCAAGTATGACGATTTCCTTTATGTCTTCATCTTCTTCTCTTGTTAAGAAGTCAAGATTAGGGCTCACACATGTACATACATACATTTCTACAATTTCAATTTTTAGGGTTCCAGCTGATATAGTTGTAGGTTGTAATCTTTTGTGTATAAACTGGTCATCAGCTACATTCCTGGTATACAGTTGCAGTTTTAGTTTTTTCAATTTTACCCCTTGTTCAACCTTGGGCCACTTTCCTTTCACCATGCCAAAAAATAGGTCTTCGGTTGTGTCTCAGGACTCAGCAGATTCTGATGAAGGGGTCCCTCTTTATGATTTCTATTTCAATGCCCCTTCAAGAACTTTGATGGGTGTAACAATGGAGTTGGGGGTAGGGGTCTTAGTAGAAAAGGCTTCCACAGGCATCTCCATGACAGACATCTCTCAAATGAGGAGGCCAAAAACACATGCAGAGATAGGATCAACACTGAGCTAACAGTTTACAATGCATGGGAACATGTCCTTTCTAACCTGCAAATATGGATTTGCACTCAATGTATGCATATTTACTCTTGGAGAAGGCCAAGCCGCAAGCATGATGGAAATTTCATTCCCAGGCCTTATAATGGCTTATCTGCAGACTTCTTGATACATGGCATAGGTAAACCCCAATCATCCATCTCTGAGTCATTTGACATAGGGGAATCAGAAGCACCTGTTGATGCTCCCTAGGACTTGCTCAATCTGGTCTTCTAGAAGAACTACACCACTGTTGCCAGTATCCCACCCCAAAGTAAGCTCAACTTCTCAAGAACTTTAAAGGCTACTCTTGACAAGGTAATTGCTAACCCCATGGATATTTCTGGTTGGTTACATCTCCTGCTGCTGCCAGTTTGCACTTTAAGCCTTTATAATCCTAAGTGTACTATGTAGGAGAGATCTGGAACAAGAAAAAGACTACAATCTGCCAGTATTTCTCATGCTCTATTACAATGGAATGAAAATGGTTGTCTCAGCATGGTGCACACATCTTGGAACAGTCAAGGCAAACTCAAAGGAGCAAGACCAACAAAAAGAAGAATGGTGGTTCCAATCTTACTGCCTGCAAGAAAAAACTGAGCTATGGGCAATATACAACTGCTATTGAGGTTCTGTCATCCAATGGAATTGCTCCTAATTCCCCAGTTACTCTCCTGGACCTGGGCCAAAAACACCCAAGTGTTCCTCCACCTTCCATCCCTGCTGAACTTCACCATGTTGATGCTCTCTGTGTGGACAAGAATGCAGTGTTGAGGGAAATTAAAGGCTTCCCTAAAGGTACTTCTTGTGGAAGGGATGTTCTTAGGGCTCAATATCTTTTAGATGCCTTCAGTGGTCCAGCTTCAGCAGTTGCAGATGAGCTGTTAACCTATATAACAGGTGTGGTTAACTTATGGTTTGCTGGGAAGTGCCCATCAGTGTTGGGTGAGTATATAGCTAGTGCCCCCCTGACACCACTGCTCAAGCCTGGAGGGGGACTGAGGCCTATTGCTGTAGGCACCATACGGAGGAGGTTGTGCTCTAAATTAGCAGCTTCTGCAGTTAGCAAAGAAATAACTTCTTATTTAGGGAATTTTTCAGTTTGGAGTGGGAGTTCAATGTGGTGGTGAAGCCATCTTACACTCTGCAAACAGGCTCTTGGAGATGCAAGGTAACTTACAGAATATGAGCATGCTCCTAATTGATTTCAACAATGCTTTCAATATGGTAGACAGATCAGCTATGCTCAAAGAAGTTAGATGCAAATGCCCCTGCATTTCCAGGTGGGTGGACTTCTGCTATGCCAAACCATCTAAGCTCTACTACAATGACAACACCCTCTTATCTGCACAAGGATTTCAACTAGGTGACCCCCTTGGTCCCTTGATTTTTTCCCTGACCTTGCATCCAATCATCACCAAAATAGCATCAGACTGCACTCTTGATCTGCATGCATGGTACCTTGATGATGACACTATTGCAGGGGACACATTGGAGGTAGCCAAAACACTGAGCATCATACAAATGGAAGGCAGTAGGAGGGAATTGTTCCTCAACATTAACAAAACTGAGCTTTATTAGCCTACTGCAGACCCCAGAAGCCTTGTGGAAGGTGTTTTTCCTGCTGGCATCAGTAGGCCCGTTTTGGGTGTGAAGTTACTTGGGGGGCCTGCTAGCCTTGACTTAAAGTACTGTAGTGATTTAGTGCAATGCAGAGTAGAGAAGACCATCTAGTTAATGAAGATTGTGAAGACTCTGCAGGACCCACAAAGTGAGTTACTCCTCTTGAGGAACTGTGCTGGTGTCTCCAGATTATATTTCACAATGAGGACCACCAGTCATGTGACTCTCCATCTCCCTGCAACACACTATGACCAATATTTAATGCAGTTTCTCAGACATCTTGTCACTGGAGATGGGGCAGGGTTTGGCCCATTCCAGCAGCGCATAACAACTTTAACTATGAAAGATGGAGGCTTGGGTGTCTACAATATGGGGGATACTAGCCACTACAGTTTCCTAGCTTCCTGTATATAGACTAGACAGGTGAAGAACACCATCCTCAAAGCTCACCTGGATGCATATTCACATCAAAGCTTTCAGCATGCTCTGTCCAATTTCCTTCAGGTCTGTGAACTGTCTTCTTCTTTATTCAACATCCAAGCTACTGCCCCACGTCCAATGCACTCATTGGCAGTTCTTTACTTTGATTTGGTTAAGAAGAATATACCCAGCAGGTTCAATATGACTGAGCGTGACAACATCTTATGGCAATGCAATAAACTAAATCATGCCCAAGATTTCCTTAAAGCATATTGCTGGGCTGAATCAGTCAGTTGTGCTTTGTCAGTTCCGGGTCGTTCTTTGCTACAGGCTTGGAATAAATATGGAAGAGAACAACGTATGCTCCAGTTATGGGAGAGGAATGAATGTTTTTGGAGACCATGCCTTACATTGCGCTAGTGAGGTAGGCCTCAAATTCAGGCACGACTTGGTCAGAGATGTGCTAGCGGATATGTGCTACAAAGCTGGTGTGCCCGCTCGTAAAGAAGTCAAACTGGGCTTTCTATCAAACAACGAAAATTCCCTAAGGCCAACCGATGTTCTTGTATATATTTGGGAGAACGATCGTGACGTTTGCCGTGACGTTACTGGGGTTTCCCCATTTACAGGAGGCGGAAGAGTCGCCTTCACGTTTGGTCAAGCCATTTTGAACGCCATTAATCGCAAACGACACAAATGCCTAGACAAATGCAACGATCATGGATATGGTTTTGGCGTGCTCGCTTTTACTACCCTAGGTGAACTTGGAGAGGACACGGTCACTTTTGTGAAGAGATTACAGAATTGCATAACTAGCCTTGATTACAACTATAAAATCGACAATTCTCTGTTCTTCAGATTAGGCATCTCCATTCAAAAGGGGGTGGGTGCCCAGCTTGTGGCTAGGCTTCCTATCATCTCTCTGTAAATACTCTTTCCATCTAATCTAATCCTTTTTTTATATAATAATAATAATAATCTAATCCTTAGTCTTAAACACCCGATTGCGGTGCCTGTAGATATTCCGGCTGACCCAATCACGGCTGAGCTCCTTAGCGTGGAAAAATCGAATGTTCAAAGTTCCATCAAGGGATTTCCCAAAGGTACCTCTTGTGGTAGAGATGGCCTCAGAGCCCTACATCTTCTGGACGCCCTCAGTGGACCTGCTGCTGCTGTGGATGACGACCTCTTGTCTTCGATGACAGGTGTAGTTAATATTTGGTTAGCTGGTCGCTGTCCTGCAGTGATTGGTGCTTACATTGCGAGTGCCCCTCTTACCCCCTTGATCAAGCCTGGAGGGGGCATAAAGCCCATCGCCGTGGGAACTATCTGGAGGCGGCTTTGCTCTAAGTTGGCTGCATCAGGAGTCAGTAAGGAAGTGGCCACTTATTTAGGAGATCACCAATTTGGCGTGGGTGTCCAATATGGCGGTGAAGGCATTTTACATTCAGCTAACAAAATTTTGGAGATACAAGGTAATTCCTCCACCAAGTGTATGCTTTTAATTGACTTCAACAATGCTTTTAATTTGTTGGACAGAACCGCAATCATCAAAGAAGTCAGGGCCAGGTGTCCCGGTATCTCCAGATGGGTTGAATTTTGTTATGCAAAGCCTGCGAAGCTTTATTAGAATGACAATTGTCTTTTGTCAGCTCAGGGTGTCCAACAAGGAGACCCTTTGGGCCCTCTTTTGTTTGCTCTGACATTACACCCGCTCATTTTAGAAATTGCTTCTAAATGTACATTGGATATGCATGATTGGTACTTGGACGATGGGACGATCGTCGGGGACACTCTAGAGGTGGCTAAAGCCTTACACATCATCCAATCTGAAGGGAGTAGCAGAGGTTTATCCCTCAATATTAACAAGACGGAGCTATTTTGGCCCAATTCTGACCCCAGAAGTTTGGAGAAGGGTGTGTTCCCAGCCACCATCAGTAGACCAGCAAGAGGAGTGAAGCTTCTAGGAGGGCCTGTTAGTTTGGATGCTAATTTCTGCAACGAGATGGTTCAACGTAGGGTGGAGAAGACTCTTCAGTTAATGGAGGCTCTGAAGCTTTTGCAGGATCCAAAAAGTGAACTACTTCTTCTTAGAAATTGTGCTGGGGTGTCGCGCTTATATTTCACTTTGAGGACCACCAGTCCCTATGTCTTACTTCAGTCTGCCGAGTACTACCAGCAATTATGCCAGTTCCTAAGACATTTGGTTACTAGTGATGGAGCGGGGTTTGGCCCTTACCAAGTGCGCTTAGCATATTTGCCTATGTAGGATGGGGGTTTAGGGGTTTACACATTGATGGATTCTAGCTTTTACTGCTACTTCGCCTCTTGTCTTCAGACAACCCAAGTGCAGAACACCATCCTCCACGTGGACAGAGACACTGCGCCTCATCACAGCTTCCAGCAAGCCTTGTCTATCTTCAGTCAGGTCTGTGGGCTTCCTCCTTCCTCTCTTAATATTAAAGCAACTGCCCCCCAACCCATGCATTCTCTGGCAGTGGTGTACTTTGATATGGTCAAGAAGAGTATCCCTAGCAGTTTTCACCAGACTGAACGTGATTGCATTTTGTGGCAATGTAATCGACTGAGCCATGCTCAAGACTACCTCAAAGCTATCCTTATCATTGGGTTACACCAATCTATTGGGCCTCGCCAATTTAGAGCCATTCTTTGTTATAGGTTGGGTATTGCTATGTTTTCCGAGGGTAGCTCGTGTTCTTTTTGTGGCAGAGCTATGGACGCCTTTGGGGACCACACCCTACACTGCGCTAGCGAAGTGGGTCTTAAATTCAGGCATGATCTTGTGAGAGACGTGGTGGCAGACATGTGTTTTAAAGTTGGCGTCTCGGCCCGCAAGGAAGTCAAGCTAGGCTTCTTATCAGACAATGCAAGCGCTCTTAGGCCCGCGAATATACTTTTTTATAATTGGGAGGAGGGTCGAGACGTTTGCTTCGATGTCACAGGG
>JAJJMC010025232.1:2767541-2823700 GCA_023531435.1 Papaver californicum | reverse complement strand
AAAAGACTAAATAACCTAAAGATGATTTTTGAATAATTTTAAAAGGACCAGGAATCAGGAATCAGGTAATTCTAACAACCTATGTGATTAATCAGATAATTCTTTTTAAATTAATTGAAGCGCAAGTAATTGCCAAAATTGGTTTCTTTATGCTAACAAACAGAGGTAAATCACAAGCATGGACTATCAAAATTAATTAACCAAGCATAATCCATCAGGCAAAAGCACAACTATTGAAAGAAAACCGTTTTTACTATTTAAAACTATACAATTCTAATAACAAAAGAATTATAAATAATTATTAGAAAATAATTAAATCACATAAAATTGAGAAAATTACCTTATCCATCATCCCAGTAAATAAACTTAGCCCATGGTGAAGAAAACTTGCTCAAAAGATCTCTTCATTGCTCAAAATATCAATTACAAAGTGAAATAATGGTGTAACAGCTGAACAGAGATGTTTATAAATGTTACAGAACAGGGTTCAGCTGTAACAGAAAGCTTTAAGCAACATAAGTATTCAAATTCTAAGGAAACAAGAGCAGAGCTGTAACAGTGGAACAACAACGATTAAAGATGTTGCTGCTCTTTCTTCTCCGATGAAGGCTGATGAAGAACAGTGCCGGCGATGCACCAGCAGGTGACCGGCGGTGCCGGAACTCAACCGGAATTGCTCTGAATCGATTTCTAGGGTTTTTTGTTCCCCTTTTTTTTTCGAATCTCTTGGTATTTATAGGCTTAACAAACCCTAGAGAGAGTTCTAAACCTAATAGAAATCTCTCAAATCACTCCAATCTTCAAATCAAACTCAAACAGGAACCGAGTCCTGATTCCAGCCAAAATTGGGTTTCCCGAGCTGATTTCACGGGATTTTTCACTGTCTTTTGATTTCTTCCAACTCTAATCGCAATGGGTCATCTTTAATTGCCGAAAACAACCCAAAAATCGCAACCAAATCCTTTTCCTGTTTGCAACAGGACTTCCCGATGAGTTAACCAGCGACTCGGCCGAGTTGACTCGCTGGATCGCTGGGTTGACTCGCCGATTCGACTCGCTGGGTTGACCCGATCCAGCTCAGCCCGATCCAAGGGTGCCCCAATCCAAAGTGTGGGTGCCTTGATCCATTTTCCCGGGTGCCTTTAACACTTTTTGAGCCAATTTTTCCACAAATCTTTATTCTTCTAATGTACCTACAAAAGCATAAAAACACGTAATAGACACAAAATCGAATACTAACTTACTAGAAATTAAGGTGCAATATAGACACTAAAATGTGTCTATCATTTAGGTAGGTGGATCCTAGGGTATGATTGGGGGAAAGTGATAGCTAGGTGATTGAAAGGGATAGGTAGTGAGAAAGTACAACACACGTGTTGGTTAAGTTGAAGGTTTTGTTTTAAGGGACAAGCCCATGTGACGGAGAAGGGGATATAAAAAGGAGCTTTTCTTATTAGGTTTGGGAGGTTCTTTTTAGGTTTTCTATTTGGGGAGTAGGTTGTTGGAGAAGATAGGACGGTGGGGTAGTCTGGTGCGGTAGATAAGAATTACGAAGCAAGGGTTGTACAGGCGACAGTGGACAGAACACGGAAAGGTGGAGAGGGGGCTGCACGGTAGGAGATAGAGAAGAAAGAGGGAGGCGTGAAGGCTGTGCGGCAGAAGAAAATAAGGGTTGGCGGTATACAAGAGCAGTAATTATAACAGGTTTAATCTTTTCCCTATATCCTTTCTTGATTATTTTTATGGGTTTTGAGAAACCCAACCCCATGTCTCGCTAATTAATTTGTAGCTAGGGTTTAATGTTGAAACCACTTAAAAGTTTAGATCAATTAAATTGAATTATTTGATACAGACTATTATGATTTGAATAAAATTAGTTCCATGATTTTGATTTATTGATTTAATTATAAATTAGTTGTTGATTTACCGATTATGTACAATACAGTAACCTATGCGCAGAATTAATATGATAGTAGATATGTTTGTCTACTTATTTGATATTTCATGCTTGGGTTAAATCCTTAGATGGGGTATGCTTAGAAGAGCCAGATATTATTTGTGGACCTATAATTAGTTTCATATTATTTTCTCGCTAACGCAATTAGATGGTGTATGCATGAGACTTAGGGCTTTTGATGCGCCATGTTTAGGGTTTCCCAGAGACATTTGCGACTCTAATACATATAATAAGTGATGTCGATAGAACGAACAATAGGTGAATATTCAGGAGTTATGTTTCACTTCAGTAATTAAATATAAATAGTGGTGGATACTGAAAACCCTGGTTACTATTTCTCCCATTTGATTTATTTTAATTAGTTTAGTTTGTTTTATTATTTTATTCATAATTTTAAAAATCCAAAAATATTATTCTTGATTAGTTAATTGAGATATTGATTGCAGTATTGTCCCCGCTCCCTGTGGGTTCGACCCGTACTTGCCGTTGTCTACATTATAGACACTGTGCGATTGTGGTTATTATATATAGGGTATTCTGAAATCCTATCAGGGATGCCTGCCACTATAGCTACCTAGCCTCATGCATACAAACACAGCGGTTGCAGCATGTCATCCTTAAAACCCATTGTGACACCGACCATCACCGACCAACAGGCTCAAGCCAGGTTTACCCAAGCCTGTGGGCTCCCTCTTTCTAGTGCCAACATCCAAGTCGCTGCCCCGCGTCCTATGCACTTTTTGGCAACCCAATACTTTGATGTGGTCAAGAAGAATATACCCACTAGCTTCAACCTGTCCGACCGAGACACCATCCTTTGGCAATGCAACAAAGTGATCCGTGCACAAGACTTCCTTAAGGCCATCCCCATAGCTGGGCTTCACCAAGCTATTGGGCCTCGGCAATTCAGGGCTGTCCTTAGTTATAGGCTTGGTTTGGAACAGTTTGAGGAGGGGAGCCCTATGTTCTTGTTGTGGGCGTAGTATGGACGTCTTTGGAGATCATGCACTTCATTGTGCCAGTGAGGTTGGCCTTAAGTTTAGACATGATTTAGTCAGGGATATGCTATCATACATGTGTTACAAAGCTAGGGTCTCCGCTCGTAAAGAAGCCAACCTGGGCTTCCTCTCGGACAATGAGAACGCCTTGATGCCGGCAGATATCCTAGTGTACAATTGGGATAATGGCCGAGACGTATACTTTGATGTGACAGGAGTGTCTCCGTTCACCGGGACCAGGAGAGTTGCCTTCACGCCCGGTCAGGCAATTTCGAACGCTACGACTCGCAAGAATAGAAAATACCTAACCCAATGTGAGGAACATGGATATGGTTTCAGTGTGCTTGCGTTCACCACTCTAGGGGAATTAGGGGAGGATATTATAGCTTTAGTGTCAAGGATGCAGAACCGTGTTGCAAGCCTAGACTATAATTACAAAATAGGTAACTCCCTTTTCTTTAGACTAGGCATTTCCATACAAAAGGGTGTAGGAGCCCAGCTTGTGGCGAGGCTTCTTACCACTAATGTGTAATCGGTTTTTCCTATCTAATAATAATAATAATAATAATAATAATAATAATAATTCCAACTCAATAATAATAATAATAATAATAATAATAATAATAATAATAATAATAATGGAGAGAGGGGGAGGAGAGAAAAGCTCCCGTTCAAAAAGAGGCGATTGTGGAGGCGCCATTAATGGATCTTCAGATCCATTAAATTTCGCCGCTTGCGTCTGGATTGGTGGGTATACTTCAATTAGTTCAGCTGCTTCCTGGTTTTTACGGAGCTATGTCAAGGTGGGTGAGAGGGAATCAATTAATTCAAACGTGTTGGTGGGATTTTCAGATCCTGTTCATTTTTGGATCGATGGGTTTGCTGGATGTTCAAGGTATTACGCACCCAACTTCTCCCCCTCCCTCCTCTTTTAGTATAGTTTGTCCATTTAGGTTTAGATTTATTTTGATAAATATTGTCATAGATTTTATAGTCTTCTTTAGAGTTCTTGAAGAAATTGGTCACATTTGTGTGATTGGGTTTAGAGTCTTTTCTAGGGTTGTTATAGAAATTGGCCTCTTTTGTGAAATTGGGTGTACATATTGGCCCTTTGTTGATTTGGTTAGCTTTTTCTCCTACATAATTTTTGATTTCTTTTCGCTTTTACTTTGTATAATGCCTAGAACTAGGGCATCATCTGTGTCTTCTAGTACAACAGAGAATGAGGGGGAGGGGAGGAGGGGATTGCTTGATACTCTATTCCACTGCCCCTTCAAAAATCATGATGGTTGTGCCAATAGGGTGGGGGGCATATGGCTAAGTAGATCAGGGTTCTACAGACATTTGTAGGACAAGCATTTTCCAACCAAGGATGCTATGGGGATATGCAGGGAGAGGATTGGATTGGATATTTCTGTATATAATGCTTGGGAGTCAGTCCTTTCCCAGCTGCAGATGTGGTTGTGTTCAGATTGCATGCACATTTATTCTTGGAAAAGGCCTTGTAGTCAGCACAAAGACATCATGTCAGTCCATACATCGGTTCTTCATCAGACTGTCTAGTGCACGACATTATCAAACCCAACCCCCTAGTTTTGTGCCCTTGGCCCTAGTGGATTCTGTGGCGTCCAATGCATTGGAAGTGGGCTTGCTCCATAGGGTCTACCAACAGAAGATCCCCACAGTTGCTAGCATACCCCCTCAGTGTAGGCTCTAATTCTCCAGAGCTCTTAAAACATCCTTGGACAGGATCTTGGCCAACCCATTGGAGCTATAATCCTGGCTACATTTGCTCTTGATGCCAGTTTGCACTTTGAATTTGTATACACCTAAGTGTTCCATGGAGGAGAGATCAGGGACCACGAAGAAGTTACAGAATGCTAGCATTAACCAAGCCTTGCTCAAATGGAACTAAGCTAATGGGTGCCTTAGCTTAGTGCACACCCTTTTGGAGATGCCTAAACAGCCTCAAATGAGTAAGCACATCAACAAAGGCAACGAGAGCCCTAACCTGGCAGCCTGCAGAAAGAAATTGGGTTATAGCCAATAGACATCTGCGATAAAGGTTCTTGCTTCAATTGGTATTGCACCTTGCTCTCCAACCACTCTCTGAGTTGAGCCACAAGCACCCAAACGCTCCACTTCCTTGCATTCCTGAAGGCCCTGTCAGTACTGAGGCTCTAAGTGTGGACAAGGCAGCAGTCTTGAGTGCAATCAAAGGATTCCCCAAAGGGACATCCTGTGGTAGAGATGGGATGAGGGCACAACATCTCTTGGATTCCCTCAGCGGCCCTGCTACTGATGTTGCAGATGACCTTCTTTCATCTATGACAGGTGTAGTCAATTTGTGGCTTGCTGGTAGATGTCCTACTGTGTTGGGGGCTTACATTGCCAGTGCACCTCTGACTCCGCTACTCAAACCTGGTGGGGGCATTAGGCCAATAGCAGTGGGTACCATTTGGAGAAGGCTCTGTTCCAAACTTGCAGCCTCAGGGGTCAGTAAGTACATGACCACTTATTTGGGGGACTACCAATTTGGAGTGGGGGTCCAATGTGGCGGAGAAGGTATCCTACATTCAGTAAATAGGTTGTTGGAGATGAAAGGTAACTCCTCAACTAAGTGTATGCTCTTGGTTGACTTTAACAATGCATTTAATTTGGTGGATAGATCATCCATAATTGAGGAAGTTAGGGGCAGATGTCCTTGCATCTCCAGGTGGGTGGAGTTCTGTTATGCAAAGCCTGCTAAGCTCTACTACAATGAAAATGTCCTCTTGTCTGCTCAGGGGGTTCAACATGGTGACCCATTGGGTCCTTTACTTTTTGCCCTGACTCTACATCCCCTAATACTCAGAATTGCTTCAGAATGTACCTTGGATATGCATGCCTGGTACCTGTATGATGGGACCATTATGGGTGACACCTTGGAGGTGGATAAAGATCTGCACATTATCCAAGCTGAAGGTAGCAGTAGAGGTTTGTCCCTCAACATTAACAAGACAAAGATATTTTGGCGTAACACAGACCCCAGGAGTTTCCAGGTTGGTGTTTTCCCAACATGCATTAGTAGGACAGCCAAAGGAGTGAAGCTGCTCGGTGGTCCTGTCATCTTGGATGCTAGTTTCTGCAATGATTTGGTCCAACACCGGGTGAATAAGACTCTTCAGCTTATGGAGTCTTTGAAGCTCCTGCAAGACCCTCATAGTGAACTGCTCCTCCTTAGAAATTGTGCAGGGGTATCTCGCTTGTACTTCACCTTGAGGACCACCAACCATTCAGTTCTACACCAGGATGCTGAGCAATATGACATGTACCTTAGCCAGTTCCTTAGGCATCTGGTTACTGATGATGAAGCTGGCTTTGGTCGTTACCAGTTGCGCATAGCTACACTACCCATAAAGGATGGGGGTCTGGGAGTGTACACCATGACATACTCCAGCAGATACTGTTATCTAGCTTCATGTATACAGACAACTCAGGTGCAGAACTCCGTCCTTAAGGAGCCCAGTGACACTGACCTTCACCAGAGTTTCCAGCAAGCTCTGACTAGCTTCTGTCGGCTTGTGGCTTGTCCCCCTCTTCTTTCAGTATTAAAGCAACGTTCCCACGTCCCATGCATTCCTTGGCAGTGTTTTACTTTGATATGGTGAAGAAGAATATTCCACGCTGCTTCCAACAGACTACAAGAGACTGCATATTGTGGTAGTGTAACAGAATGGCCCATGCCCAAGACTATCTCAAGGCCATCCCCATCGCAGGGCTACACCAAGCAGTTGGCCTCGCCAGTTTAGGGCCATACTCAGCTACAGGTTGAGCATACCAATTTTTGTTAGAGACAACCCTTGCTCCTTTTGTGGCAGGGCAATGAACGCTTATGGTGATCATGCCTTACATTGTGCTAGCGAGGTGGGCCTCAAATTCAGGCATGATCTTGTTAGGGATGTAGTTGCTGACATGTGTTTTAAAGCCGATGTCTCTGCCCGAAAGGAAGTTAATCTGGGTTTTTTAGCCGACAACACAAACTCACAAAGGCCCGCTGACATACTTGTTTATAACTGGGAGGAAGGACGAGATGTGTGCTTTGATGTTACAGGGGTTTCCCCTTTTGCCGGCAGCGAGAGAGTTGCTTTTACACCAGGGAATGCTATCTCCAATGTCGTTACCCGCAAGCGAAACAAATATTTGGTCAAATGCAGTGACCATGGATACGACTTAGGTGTGTTTGCTTTTACGACCCTAGGTGAGCTGGGAGAGGATACAGTGGCCTTTATGACAAGGCTGCAGAATTGCATGGCTAGTCATGATTACAATTACAAAATTGGCAATTATCTTTTCCTTAGACTAGGCATTTCTATTCAAAAAGGTGTAGGGGCACAGCTGGTGGCTAGGCTACCTACCAACTCAATGTAACTGCTTTTCTCTCTTTAATGAAAATTATAATAATAATAATAATAATAATAATAATAATAATAACAATAATAATAATAATAATAATAATAATAATAATAACAAATACCTAGAAAAATACGTCGTTTACGGATATGACCTCGGTATGCTAGCCTTCACTACCCTAGGGGAACTTGGAGAGGACACGATAACTTTGTAAAGAGGTTGTAGAATTGCATAGCTAGTTTCGATTACAATTATAAAATCGACAATTCTCTGTTCAGATTAGGAATCTCCATACAAAAGGGGTGGGTGCCCAGATTGTGGCTAGGCTTCCTACCATCTCCATGTAAATCACTCTTTCCATCTAATCAAATCTCTTTTATAATAATAATAATAAGAAGAAAAAATGATTCGTATGTGATAGTGGTGATGGAGAAGTAAAGAGGAAGAAGAGTTTCATTATGGTGGTCGTGATAATGTTTACGGTGGCGTGAGAAAAGACGATGAAAAGTTGATTAATTTCCACGGTTAGATTTTATGATTCTAGGGATTTTGAGATACCTAGGGCAGGGTAGTTAGGTAATTGCATTCAATTTCTTGACCAGGTAAACGAGAAATTACCAACTTTCGTGGACCCAGATAGAAAAGTAAACTGTGGGGGAAGATACATTTTTTTTAAATTTAGGGAGGCTTGGCTAAGTCGTTTTTGAGTTGGACCTTTATGGGCATTTTATCAAAATTCACTATAATTTTAGACAAAATAAAAAACTAATGTAATAAAATAGGATAACTGTTTGTTTTAGAGAACTAATTTGATTGGTTTGTTACTTGCACACTCTTTAAAGGAGTATGCATAAAACCGGACTCACTAAAATTTAGTTCTCGACTGAAGGACGGTGAACCAAATATGTAACCTGTAAAAATAAAGAAAAAGAAAAAGCTATAGTAGCCTTGTAAAATAAAATGACTTTTTATTGACCTTTTTAAACCAAATTTTCATACATAGAAATAATCTATAACATAATTTTTTTACAACTAATAGCCTTGGTATAAAAGAAAATAATTAATTTGGAGGGATTATTAACTTAATGAGTCAAAATTTGGCTTGTACAAGCTTAGTTGGGACCATAAAATTCGACGTCTTATTTTATAAAGATAGAGAATATTAATTTAACGAGTATTAATTTTAAAAAATTATATTATAATACTTAATGTCAACCCTCCGATGCACAAAACGAAAGTACGTACAATTGATTTCATTTGTATATTTTTTCCACCGTTGTACATTTTGGAACTTAAAGATATGATGTATGAGACTAATGACTTGAATGGGAAAAATAAATATTTTTTGTGGGATTTACCTGTTGATGGTGGTTTTTTGTCATATGCAAAAATTATAAATTTGCCTCTAGTCCCTATCAGAAACATACGGTATATATATACAATTTTGATTTCGCAGGGATTGAGGCATATAGACTCTATCAATGGTAGAGGTGCATCTATACTGATCCCTAGAGCCTCACCAACTGAACTATCAATATATATATGTTGTACAATATATATCTATATATATATATATATACTGGATGACTCATAACTTACTTTTATATTGAATCTATGTTAATTAGACAATCCTTAGATAGATTACCTACTAGTTTAGAGTGACCTTGTTCTACGAATGTCACTGGTGCTTGTTGCAACTCCTTCCAGATTTTCGATGACAATACAGATTATTCGGAACTTGCTCTTGTGTCACCTTATTCCTTGACCTCGTTCTTGAGTACCAAGCTTCTATATGGATTTCCTACAAGTGTAGAGAAATTTGAACGTATTCCAATACAATAGTTCTATGACAGAATTCCTTGAACTCGTTCTGAATAGATATATATCTCGATATTTAAGCTCTCGTTGAGCAATAATTGATTTATTAATGTACAAGTAGTCCTCATGATATGTTTTGTAATGTTCCATACTATTAAGGAGTACTCGAGGCTTATTGGCAAGTGCAACGCCACGACCGCAATCTGTACGCCAAGTAAAGTACCAATGGCACTTTCCATCGTTGAAGCCCCTTGGATCCAACATCATTCTCCTAGTGCTGACATGCTCTATCGCTGTCTCCGCTTGGTGCCAACACCCCCTTCCACAGTGTAGTTGAAAAATATTGCATCTACCTGTAGACGGTAACCGCCGGTGCTAATATTTAAAAGCTAATAAGAAATCTAAAGTCAAGACCGATTACCATATGAATCACATAACAGTTGCTAAAGTCACGAGGTAACAACTCGAATCAAAAAGACAGGATAACATTTATCTGGGTTACTGGTGCATGTCGTAAGTACAACAAATTAATCAATATATTTCCCACTAATTAACTAGTAATATAGCGGTAGTGAGGATCGTTCCCACAGAGAGTTAGGTAATTGAGATGTTATTTATATTAGCAAAACTATAATGTAAATAAACACTAAAGAGGGGGATTGGTTGTTTAATTACTAAGAATATTATAAAAAGACAATAAAAAGGAATAAATGATTTAGAATTCCTTCGTCGTTACCAAACGTTAACTCTAGTAGTATACTTATCTATCTTTCGTTTGAATCATTCATCACCAACCGTAGAATAACAACTAGCGCAGTGTTATCCCCAAAACTCCTTATATCACTGAATACCGAAGCGCTCGAACACCAATTTTTATCCACCTGAGCCACCAAGTAGTAGCGCACTCAAGGTGTAACCCAATCAAATGCTTTAGGGTTTGTGAATTTAGGTTGGTCCTATCATCAGAACTCTTAATACAAGGTCCTGCTTACTAATGTCATCTTCATACACGATTGCTCCATAGAATCCCTCTACAAGGTCTCACATTCTCTACTTGTATAGCGAGTTATTCAACAATTACATGGATATCTAAACTCTCCACTAGCAATAGAATAATCAATAGATTAATTTGATTAACATGCACTCCAACAATCTAAGAATCACTCATAATCCTTCGATATAGTAAAGACAAGCGACAATTATTAAAACTCCGAATAAAGATTTATATCTAGAACACTGAATTCATCCTTAATCAACAAAAGTTTAGCTACTCATATTACAAAGAAAAAGATGAAATAACATGGTTTCCCCGTGAAGTGGTAAACCATAGGTTTAAAATGTAGAATTGTAGTATGAGATGTAGGAGATGATGATATATTGTTGATCCTTGGATGTCTTCTTTTATAGCCTTCAATGCTTGGCCCTTACGTATCCTCTCTTTCTATGGTTTAGAATCCTTTAGGGACATGTGCTTTTCTTGTTTTAGAAGCTCAAATGCGTGCCAAACTACCCCAGTTATGGTTGGGTCCAACCCAACCGAAATTCTGACAAGAAAATATTGTCAAGATCACCATATTTACGGTCGGGTTAGAGTCCAATAAACCCAACCATAATTATTCCTAAACACTTTTTGTATTTTACTATTTTAGTCATAACTCCCTTGTGCGTTGTCCGGCTGACCTTTTTTTTTGAGTTGGCTTCGTTTCTTCATCCCCTACAAGATGGTAATAACCAAATCTTCATATATCTTCAACTCATTTTACGATTAGGTTTGATAGCCTAGACCCAACTGTAAATCTTCCTGGATTCCTTGTTTCAACACTTTAATGTCCTCTCTTCCTCTTCTTACCTCTTTTCAGCACGATTTTCATTGATTTGGGATGATTCACCTAAAACAAATGAATAGAAAACAAGAGTAATAACAAAGTAATTTATAATAATTATAGCTAAAACAAGTATGGATTTGATACTATAAACATGTAAATTAGGCACTTATCAGTTATAAAGCTGGTAAACTGAGAAGTTAAATGTCCAAGTGAAGTGAATGAGCAGTTTGAATATTGGAGACCTGGATTTTAGAGCTGGAAGCTGAGAAATAACTTGTATCTGACAAGATGAGTAGTACCTAAAAAAGCTGGCGTATGCAACAGTGTAGATCAAACGTCTCCAACATGAGTCGAGTAATGAAAAGGATATATTGGGTTACAATAGGTACATCAAATATAAATGGTCCCCATTGATCACACAGTAAACATGTGGACCAACTCTTGTATATATAGCCAGAAAGGCTCATTTATAGATAAAATACATTTCAGTAGTAAACTTAATCTTCAACTTTTTCTCTTTCCTACTAGGTTCTTTCGAATTTCTCTTTTCACTGACCTCCATTGACGATTTCCAGACCATAATTTGAAGTTCTTGATTATAGATCTAGTATAGTGCTAATCAATTATCCAATCAGTTGACACTCAAACTATTATCCAAACTTTATGAAGTACGAATCTTGTCCAGCAAATAACCGCACCTTCATTGGCGCTATAAACACTATATGAATTATGATTTTCATAAGTTTTCATGCTTTAGTCACATTCTCTAACATCGATTTAGCATACAATTGTTGAAAACTTCTGATGAAGTATTTATCGACTTCACAGAGTTCAAAAGTTAAGAAACCAATTTATGCGTATTTTTGATCTATAATTTTATATAATAACGCATATATTGAAAGCATAAATTCAACTCAAAACTAGATTTTCGTCGAAATCTCATAACTAATACGAGGATTTTCATGAATATGAGACTTAATTAAACTATACAGAGTTCGGATATGATATCTTGTGTTTTCTTGTTTTAAGTACGTTAATTGACCTTTTAGAATTCGGTTGTTGAAATTAGAAAAAACAAGACTTGTTTTGTTATAATTCATATTTTGAAAAATATCATTCTAGGTTGTTTTTGGAGATCGTCCAAGAAATTTGTCATATAGGTTCACGAACAAAAAGTTAATGGTGTACTTGGTACCCTCTCATTTTTATGAACAACTCCTAAGAATGTAAAGGACATCAATTAGGGGAATCAAGTGCGTTGGTTTCTGGGGGAACCAAGAGACGTTGGGGGAAAATTGCATCATAGTAGATTGAAGGGTTTAATCTGTCTCAAATAAATTCTAGACCTAAGTCAATTTTGTAGGCTAGTTTTTTTAGATGCTTAATGAATTGTGTGTTCAAACTGGACGAGGTCTCGAGGTTTTTCTGCTTTGCAGTTTTTCTCGTTTACAAAATTCTTGTCCTTGTGTGTGTGCGTTTTTAATTTTTTCGCATTAAAGTATATCTATATTTTTTAAAAGCATTACATTAATTAGTTCACTTTCCTATATAGAATAAATATTGGTGGTGTACTTGGTGTCCTCATTTTTTCAAAATATATTTTGGAATAAAACGATCTATTTCGGCAAATCAGACCGATATCGATTGTGAGGATATCAACTGAGGCATATAACTTCCTTTTAATGGAAGTCCCTGACATATATGATGTTGATGATCAAGAAACAAATTATTCAAAACTATTAGAAGGATACTGATTTCTTCAACGAAATATAAATTTTTTGTACAATTTTTTCCTTTTTTTTTTAAGTCTCGAAATTTGTAAATTTAGTGCTAGTTATTTTTTATTCCATTTACAGATGTAATTGATCATAATATAAGCAACATTTCATATGAATGATATTACGAAGCATTGTCTCTTTAAAAAAAATAAAAATAATAAATCGACAATTTATAGAGTAGTCTGATAATATACCTCTCTGGATATGTTTTTGTATGCAAGAGGATGACTCTTCGTAGAGTTTCTTTATTCAATAAATCTCCTTTCATATTTAAAATAAATAAATAAACTATTATTGATTCTATATTTATTGGAACCCTTTATTAACATTATATCATAAATATACAAACATAAAATTTGCCCAAATAAGTTCTTAATTTGTTTTTAATCTATCAAAGTAATTCAACAACAAAATGTTAAACTCAAATGGAAAATGTATAAGAGTTTAATTATCATATCATATAGTTTTGGACAAACAAACTTTTTAATAACATCAAGTATCAAAATACTGCTTTTGATGAGCTAAAGTGAATCCATACTAAAGACGGAATTCCCATTGTCAAATCTGTTTATAAGGTATTGTGCTTACCTGGGTAATCCAGAACCGATTTGAAAGAGTCTTTAGGGTCTTATTAGTCAACAAAAAGTTAAACTATTTATCTAGAAACTTGTTTCTAATGCTCTTTCTTTGAACAACAAGCTTGCAAAGATTACACCCAAGGATACAACTTCTTGTTTCCTTTGTAATAACAATCATGTGAGTATCTTTATGCATTTGTTTCTTAAATATCCATTTTGTTTTGTTGTTTGGTTTGCTTTTGGTTTTGATGCTTTGCATCATGCTACTAAATTGTTTCAATCAAGAATGAGCTAGAAGTATATTCTTATCTCAGGTTGAAAACTAGTATGTTATTGCAACGATTATAACATGGTTTATTTGGAAACATATGCGTAGTACGATTTTTAAGAAACATAAAAGTGATCCAATTAAGTTAGTGAATGAAATTACATTCTTTCTATCTCATAACTGTAAGGGTGCTCCTATGGTACAGAGGTAAAAACATCCATAACTTGAGGGGTATCCATGTATATGTGGACCTTGACAATTAGTGAAGCCAAAATCCACCGTGGGAAAAGCAAAAGGTTGCTCCATCCGGTCTCTAATTATCTGCATATTTAAAAAATCAAAAAGAAAACAAAAACAAAAGAAAATATAAAAAACTCATTTGTCTCTTTAATGATCGGATGATTCCTATTTTTTTTTACAAAATTTTGAAATTAGCAACATTCATAACCGTTGTTATATATCATAATTGGATAATCCTTCCTTAATTAAATCCATTCAAAAAATAATAATCTCCTATTTAGTCAATTGATGACCAGATGAAAAAAAAAACAGTTTCATTTGACAATTGAATGACCAGATAGGAGAAAAATAAGATAAAATAAATAATATACATGGACATCCAATATTCAAATGAGGTATCGTATGGACTACTCCAGGGCAACACCCTTAAATTTGAGGGTTCCCTATGGACTTCATAAAAAAGTGGATGGATGATAAAACCACATATAATATCACTTTTTGGTTTATAAGATGTGGACCATCATGAAGATGTGGATAATTTTTTCTCCATAGAAGTCACCCTAAGGGAAGTAAAATGAGGACATAAGTTTATCTTATTACAAGTGCTATCAACCTTGATTGTTTACTTAGGAAAAACATGAAATATTACATTTTCCAGGAAAATATGGAGTTGTAACAGTCTCATAGATTCCAATGGTGAATGCAAGCAAGCCTGAGCATCATTTACCCTAACTATAACACCCGGAGAAGCAAAATATATTTCCTTCAAAGAAGCCATTTTATGAGCATTATCATTAAAGAAAACTAGGGATTTATTCTTGGTGGGAGACTCTTAAAATGTCATTGAATCTTTTAAAGATTTCAAAATTTAAGATAGAGAGCTAAGAAGATTATACATGAGGGCTAATCTTTATTCGGTTGTGTCAGGAATTGTTTTACTCTTTATCTTAGAAGAGACCTTATAAGTGGTGCTGATATCCTTGCAAAAGGTAGTAGGAATGGTCATGTTGCATCTTTTAAAACTTCATATTACACGATGACATCATGACATCTTTTAAAACTTCATATTCGGTTATATCAGGAATCGTGGAGGTTATAAATGGGCGTGCACGCGCTTCGCATGTCACTGGAATTGTAAGAGGCTATTTAGTGTGTCAAATTTGAGATAAATATTTTCGTTATAAAAATATTCAGCAATATTTATTTTATCACAACCATTTGGAAAGCGTTACAATTATAAAAACTGTAGTTGTTCGGTGAATTAAAATACCATGGCTGTTTGGTTAATCATCAGCTGCTTGACATCCAATGACTCAATTTTTCTGATAAACCCATCCGACAACCGCGATCGTTCTCAAAACAGAATTTACTTCTTACTTGTACTGTTCATTAGCTTAGCCCCATTAAAGAATAGATATGCAGTTATACACTAACCTTATCATCCCAAAGATGAGTCCATGGCGTTTCTTAAGCTCTTCCATTGACCTTGACGAAGCGGTCAACTGCCTGTTGAGGTATATCCTCATACGAGAATGGTAAATGGGCCAATGACATCGTATCACACTTCTTCCTATTATGAGTGAGAAGTGATGATTTGATGATTTTCATCTCACCACCTGCCTAATATACTAATTTTAATTTTAAAGACCCCCTCTTCTCTTCCTCAGTTCCTCTCAAAACAATACATAATTCGTGTTTTTACCATTTCAGACCTTTCCATCCCATTTACGACGAAATCCACAGACCAGAGATCAGAACAAGTTAACCATCGCTCTTCTCCACCTATCCAATCATCCTCTCCGCCCCCTCTCTCTGCATTTCTAGGGTTTTCTTCATTATCTCCATCTGAATCAGGTAAATGTTTCGACTCTCTCTTTATATATTTATATTATCCGAATATCTTCGAATTTGAAGATAAATTCTCTTTATATAACTTGATCGGTATCTTTCTATTTGTGCGGATCATTTTAATTTACGAATTTAGACACCTTTATTGGTTTTTCGATGATTTTGAATTGTAATTCTGATGCGTATTAGAGAAGAAATATTCTGGAGATTTACCGTTCCTATGACTTGGTAATTTAATTTTGATTACATTTGTTGGGTAATGTATTGTGGATTTGTATGTTGTACGCAGAAATTTTCCAGTGTTTTGTGATTGTTTGAGTTTCGAGGGAACTCTGGGCATTACTCGTAAGAATGAGTCTTCGTTAGTTTGGGAGTAGTTTTGAATTTGATTTTAAATAAGTAACGCGTCCGTGTATTGATTGTAGAGATGAGTGTGGTCGGATTTGATATTGGTAATGAGAATTGTGTAATTGCTGCTGCAAAACATCGGGGAATTGACGTTTTATTGAATGAAGAATCCAATCGTGAAACACCGGCTGTGGTATCGTTTGGTGAGAAACAGCGGTTCATGGGCGCAGCTGGGGTTGCTTCAGCTATGATGCACCCTAAATCTACAATATCTCAAGTTAAGAGATTGATAGGTTTGAATTTCAGTCAGCCAGATATTCAAAATGAACTTCGGGTTTTTCCTTTCAAGACTTCAGAAGGTCCGGATGGTGGGATTTTGATTCATTTACGATATTTGGGTGAGAGCCTGACACTAACTCCGATTCAGATATTGGCGATGCTCTTCTCGCATTTGAAAGAGACAGCAGAGAAAAATTTGGAAACAGCTGTTTCAGACTGTGTGATTGGTATTCCGTCGTATTTCTCAGATTTGCAGAGGCGGGCTTATTTGAATGCTGCAGAGATAGCTGGTTTGAAAACATTAAGATTGATGCATGATGGTACTGCCACGGCTCTTGGGTACGGGATATACAGGACAGATTCATCTGAACCTGGTCCTACTCATGTTGTTTTTATTGACATAGGTCATTGTGACACTCAAGTTACGGTTGCATCCTTTGGGGCTGGTCAGATGAAGATTTTATCTCATGCCTTTGACAAAAGCTTGGGTGGTAGAGACTTTGATGAAGTTTTGTTCAATTATTTCGCTGTACAGTTTAAGGAGCAGTACCACATCGATGTCTATTCTAATGCGAGGGCTTGTATTAGACTTAGGACAGCATGTGAGAAGCTGAAAAAGGTCCTAAGTGCAAATGCTGAGGCTCCTCTGAATATTGAGTGCTTAATGGATGAGAAGGATGTGAAAGGTTTTATTAAGAGAGAAGAGTTTGAAAAGCTGTCGATGGGTTTGTTGGAGAGGATGAGGCTTCCTTGTAATAAAGCTTTAGTGGATGCTGATCTGACGCTAGACATGATCAATTCGGTTGAGCTTGTTGGATCTGGGTCTCGGGTACCAGCTATCACGCGAATGCTGACTTCTTTCTTTAATAGAGAGCCTCGTAGGACGCTGAATGCAAGTGAATGTGTTGCTCGGGGATGTGCTCTTCAGTGTGCTATGCTGAGTCCAACATTCAGGGTTAGAGATTATGAGGTTCGATTTCGATATAGTTTATAAGTTTATCACTTCTGCCTTCCATAGAATATCATCGGTTTACGAATGGAACTACTGTTTGACCTCTATTTTCTTATCCATTCGTTGTGTCAATATAGTGTTTGAATTTTGATTCATTTTTCATTTAGTCCATGGCACCTCATCTTGTTATTTCATGTTATAAATAAACATCCGTTTACATTTCCAGGTTCAAGATTCATATCCTTTTTCAATTGGATTCTCAACTGAGGAAGGTCCCGTTTGCACTCTGTCAAATGGGATGCTGTTCCCCAAAGGTCAACCAGTTCCAAGTATGAAAGTTTTAGCTGTTCATCGAACTAACACATTTCGACTGGAAGCATTCTATGCTGATCAAAGTGAATTGCCTTCTGGTGTTTCTCCCCAAATTAGCTGTTTCACTGTATGGTTCTCTCATATATACTTTGTTCAGTCGCTACTGTAGATTGAACTGTTGATCAAGTGTTTTTCCATATGTTTCTTACGATTCATGGGATAATGTGTCACGTTTTGGTTTATTTTTACAACTGATTGCAGTGTTTGACATTACATCATATCATTTATTTTTCTCACATGCATTTTTTTGTCAGGTACTTGAAGATTAAGTAGTATGTTTTTCTCCTTTATGACCTTCTAAGCTGACGAGTGGAATATTTTTTTAATTCGTCTTCCACCACGTTTTACAAAATTAATTTCGATTGTATACAGATTGGCCCTTTTCAAGTTTCCCATGCCGAAAAAGCTAAAGTTAAAGTCAGGGTTCAGTTAAATATTCATGGGATTGTTTCTTTGGAATCAGCATGCGTGAGTAGACTTCCTTTCTGCCTTGTATCGAAGCATTTTCAGTTTTTTTATCTTTTGTGAATTTCTGAACCAATTCTTTTACCTTGCAACTCCAACCCAATTATTCTTCTTCTTCAGTTGGTAGAGGATCAGTTAGATGATTCTGTCACGAGAGGCAACAGGCATTCGAGCTTAGACAAGGTGGAACCTAGTAATGCTTCTCGAGTTTCTTCTGATGCCATACATAATCATACTGAAGACGGTAGCTCGCTGCAGCCTGAAACTTCGCCTATATCATCTGTAAGTTCTGAAGATAGCCATAGTTCATACCTCATTCAGCTTCAGTTATTTCATGGAAGCAAAATTCGATCTTCATCATCCTTCCTCACTGATCTGACGTATGTGGTATCGATACAATCCAATAGCATGTAAAAGTTATCATAAGAGTTGAAACGAAAAGAGAGAGATCACATCCTCTGTCACCTTATAAAAACAGGTTACGTAGTAATGCGATATAATAATTGTATAGTCAACAATTGACATGTCATTTGGCACTCAGTCCTGTTTTGGAGATTCAGGTTGTCAGCACTACCACTTCATCATGCAAGTTAACCATCTGCTTAGCTATCTGATATATATTTTCTTAAGTTTTGGTAATTAGTACTGTCATCATGGTTGTTACAGATTTTCTCAAGTTCTCCTTGTGTATTGTGTGTTTCCTAAAACCATATACTTCAAATGACAATATATGGATACACAGAGTATTTTACATTCAATGTAGAACAAGCTTTTTCAGCTGACCTAGTATTTTGCTTAGGTTTATACTAGTATCATGGTTATGACTTAGAAGCCAGAAACTCTTGTAGGGCCGAATTTAATGTAATAAAGGTACATGTAGGGAACAGCTTACAGTACCAACATTGTTTTCAGGGTGACGGAACTAGGAAAAAAAGGTCATCTAGACGGCTTGATATACCAGTTAGTGAGAATGTATATGGTGGGATGACTAAGGCTGATGTATTGAAAGCTCAAGAAATAGAAGTTCAACTGACACAGCAGGACAGAATCATGGAACAAACTAAAGACAGGAAAAATGCCCTGGAGTCTTATGTTTATGACACCCGCAATAAGGTACAACTTTTTTCTCTCTGTTTCTTTATGACTTCCTCCACATCGTGATTTACATTGGAATTTGGGTGTCAATAAGGTACACTTTTGAATTTGAATACTAGAAGTTTCATGCAAAAGTGTTTGAGTTAAATCTCTCTCCAGATTCCAAACTGAGTGAAACCAATCCGTGTTACATGTGCTTATGTCTGAGTTCACTTCTAAAACTCCCATCACCAGCTGACCGGGGTCTGTCTCAGCCAAATCATGTAGTTTACTTCATCTTTGTCTATTTGAAGCTTTAGGAACTAATACTAATACTTTTTTCTGTAGCTTTTGAATACATATCGGAGCTTTGCAACAGATTCAGAGCGAGAAGGGATCTCTACAAACTTACAACAGACAGAGGAATGGCTTTATGAGGATGGGGATGATGAGTCTGAAAGAGTGTACACTGGAAAACTGGAGGATCTTAAAAAGGTTAAGCTTCTACCGTTTGCAAAATATGTTTTTGCAACTGTTTGCTTCTTTTATTCTTCTCCTTGTTCTGAAATCAAAATATTTTGTTTGGTCGACTATAGTTGGTGGATCCTATTGAAAGTCGATACAAGGATGAAGAAGCTAGAGCCCAGGCTACTAGGGATTTGTTGAAGTGCATCGTGGAGTATAAAATGGCTGTCAAGTCACTTCCTACTAGTGATGGAGATATGGTACCCAACCTTATTTGATTGATTAACATATTTATTTATTTTTTGAGATTACCGAGTTATCATTTATGTTTTCCTCGTGCTTGCAGGTCATTAATGAATGCAACAAAGCAGAGAAGTGGCTCAGGGATAAAACTCAACAGCAGGATTCTTTACCCAAGAACACTGATCCGCTACTGTGGTCAAATGAAATCAAGGCAAAGGCAGAGGCTCTAGACATGTAATGCTCTCACTGCTCACATCACTGAATCAAACTTTGCGTTATTTGTGGTTCTACCTGTCTGATAGAATATAATAGACCACAATGTCCCTTTCAATAGGTTTTGTTGTACATCTAGGATAAGAAAGAGCAGACTAAGCATATGCTGTCCCTGATAAAGTCCGATTGCACTCTAACCGGCAGCATGATTCTAATTTTCTATCCAGTCTTAGTCCAAAAAGAAGATTTTCCTGTCATTACTGAATCTGATTGACCTGCTTGGTCATCTGTAAGGTCAATTAAACCCCTCAATGCAAGTGGGTTTAGCCGTAAAAAAGCTGCAACAAATAACCATGCTGGCATAAAGTGGACCTACATCATGTGTGCCTTAACTGAATCACAGACACGCACGCACATTGGTTTATTGTGACGGACCTCCACATTAGGTTGATTTTCCATCTTCATCATTACTGTCTAATGCCTTCTTTGTTTTGTCTATTATCAGGACGTGTAAACACATTTTGAGCTCTCCTCCAAGGCCAGAAGACAACCAAGGCACGGATGGACCACATACTGCTGATAGCATGCACACGGATTAAGGTGGTGGTGCCACCACTCTTCCCTTAGTAAATTCTCTTGCCCTTTTTCATTGACATAAATACTAGTGATTGTTACATTCATATTTTTGTGAACAAGCTGTTGAGGTAAATTACTAACCAGTTGATATTGATATTTCAACTGCGGATTTGCTTGTTTGAAATCAAGATTTTGTCCTTGTTATGGCTCTTCATATGATACAGGAAATGTACATGCCTGTTATTAGAATCATATCATTGAGGGCAATTAGTTTATTGATAATTTTTTCTCTTTTTTCGGCAAGTATAATATTCCTAACATTAGGGAAAGAAAGGTAGAGGCAGATTTTTTCCTTAAATGTATGATATACTGTTGTATCAAAATATCATGCCTTGTTTTTGATATTGTCTTCGTTCCTCGTATTTGTGAAGTGCTCTGCACTTTTTGTGTGCCACAGTTGTGTACACAAATTTTATGGGGTGTGTTTACTAAGAAACTAGTTCAAGGTGAACAAGTTCTTCTGAAGCTAAGTGTGAAACCCATATTATCAGGTGTGCTTTTATCATTTGTGATTGACAACAAGACTGCGACTAGTATTGTAATATTAGACACCAAAATTTTGTCAGTGGTCTAGCCAGGGAATCTTAAACTGGACTGCATCACTGTCAAACTTAACAGCTTAACCATGTGCATGCCCTGAAAGATTTGATTGATGCATACAGAGATTTGAGAAAGTCGACTGACTGGTCGGTATCAAATTAAGCTAGTTCAAAAGATTTTAATATTAGCTCAAAACATCATTATTTATCAACGCTAAAACAAGGGAACAATAGAATCTATAGATGTCTTGGCTCCAGTGGTTCTGCAGCATTGCCGCTGATGAGTCTTGAGTGGTGGCATTTGAAATGCCATGAGTTTGGGTCTTTAAGTGAGGTAACTCTCAACTGGCATCCGTTGGTCAACATGGAGGTGCCTGGGCAGCCTCTTCTTCAGAACCGTTTGCCTTCAAGAGGCGCTCCACTTTACCTTCCCACTTGTCCAATCGCTTCATCGCTCCCACCACCTGTGGAAGGAAAGTAAAACGGACTCGATGTCGCTATACAGTCGACATACATAGAACTAGATGCTTGCCACAATAATCTTAAAAGGCAGTCACAAGTCATGTTACGGGTGCTAAAAGACATCCCCGGGACCAAAGGTGGGTTGTGTTGGCCTAGCATTACATAGATAAGATTTGTTGGTATGTCTTAGCAGGCGGAAAACAGAGACTAATAAGCACTCTTAGACATGATAAATTATTGGCTGCTCGACATTGAGACTGATCATTATTCATTATCATATACTCCAGAAAGTAATAGCACCTTTTTTTCTGGCACAAAGGTGGTAATCAATAAAAAAGCACAACATCTTTTCCTGGGACAAAGGTAGTAATCAATAAGAAAACGCAACATCACGTCTCACCCTCACATTTATATTGAAAACATAGATGCATTGTGTTCTAAATTTTGCAAATGTGTCCGTCAAAAAAGAATAAGTTATTGAAATTGATAAGGTTTTGCAAATAATGTAGACAACAGAAAAAAGACAGTATAGAAAGTAGAAAACTGACATCGAGAATCAGACAAGGATTTCCCATCTTCCGTTATAGCAATAGGCAAGTAGAACCAAACTAAAAGGCTGGATACGGTCATTCCCCTTCCGACTACTTAGAATTTGACACATTAAGAATCGTCGAGAAGTTCCATAAAAGAAAAACAGAAATTTGTAGGTAAGTTAGAAAAAAATGTAAAATGCTCCCTAAAGTATAAGAGTGGTCACAGGTTTGCGGAAGTGGCAGAGTCAAGTTTCATTATCAACTATAGTGAAATGATTTTTCATTATCCGCCGAGTAATCGAAACAAGAGGTACATTACAAAGAACATTGATACCTCTTTGCTCCAGTCGGTTCGATATGTGATCCATAGGAGAATGGCGGTTTGCATCGCTGTCCCGCATATCATCCCTGACTATATTCCCTGGTGAACCCAAAATCAAAAAAGAAAAAAAACTAATCAACCACGTTAAGGCAGTACTGAATTGTATGACTAACCTTTGTGCGGCTAAATCTTACTTGTATTCTTTCATATGTTTTGGTTCAGCATAATAACATATAAAAGGTTCTGTGATACTCTGAAGAATCATACGTATGGACGATGAAACCTCAACTGCCCCACTTTGTTTGTTTTCATCTCACATGGCAATTACTCCCGTCACACTAACAGTTGAACGATGATATATTCTAAAAAGATAAGGCGACACCATTTGTTTTGGTTAAGCTTCTAGAAAATTACTCAAAATGGAAAAATATAATTAGTAATCAATTGCGTATATTTGATTTGAAATGGACCACTCCTTATGTATCCTAAAACATGTTTGCTTTGGCCAAAACTGACATGCATTAAGGCTTGCTTCTTTGAAAATTGTAATTACCATAAAAAATAGAAAAACACATAGCACTGCCTGCATGAAAAAATCATATTTTACCTTAGCACGTTGAACCTAAAACCGAGAAGAACACCTACAGGTACCCCAACTCCGTAATAACATCCCACATTAATATACGCAACCAACGTTCGCCATCCACACCCAACAGCCACACCTTCACATTTCAGTTCAGAAACGCGTACCGTATTAATGAGAAATGCGTTGAGTAATGGTCATGGCATTTATGAGAAACACACAGTCGTGTACAGGTGAAAGAAAGAAGTCCTACAAGACCAATATGCCTTAAATCATGTGGGCAGGTACCCAGCATAAAAGATAGGTGCAATGTGCCTCTACGTACTTATCATTGCGCTTGACGACTATTCATGACAAAAGGAGGAGATATCTTTAGCATGCGCTAACCAACTTGCGAGTTTATAAAAACACATGGTACATTTGTCTGGAAGAAGGTTATCAAAGAACAACCATTTTGGTAGCTAACAAAGTTTGGTATATGTTTACTGCAAGTCTTGTCAACAAAGACAGATACACCATTTTGGTATACGATGGGATCTAATAAATGTTTTTAATCTTCACTGAGTTCAATATACTACCTCCTGTCCTAGGAAAAGAGTTATCCTACTTTCTTTCTAATTAATTACTTGAATAATTTTAGTTCCAATGGGGGAGTTATATACGAGAGAACAGGCAAAGAAACTTTTTTGGAATAACCGGTAATATCGTAAAAAAATCAAATGGAAGGTAATAGAGAAGACGAGATTATGATTACCAGAAAGAACGGGTTGAATGCCATTGAGGATGAGGGTAAGGCAAAGGAGTGGACAGAGGTCGGAGACGGCAGCAGCAACAGTTTCGCCTTCAGTAAATGCATAGCTGAAAATGTGGCGCAATGACAAAACAATGACAGCGGCAACAGTAGAAATAATGAAGGAGATTGTTGTTACTACCAGCACTGAAAACCCTGCTGATTTCGGATTACCATAACCAAGTTCATTGCTTACTCTCACACTGTTAAAATAAATATCAGAAATAATTAATCTAATATGTTTTTCGTGATTTTAAAGTAAAAACTGTCGAAGAGATGAGAAAACAACTGAGATCAATGTATAATGAAGGAGATTGTTGTTACTACCAGCACTGAAAACAACTGAAAGGAAATAAAATCTGCTCACCTTGCAGCTGCATCGAAGCCAACAGAAATCATGAAAACCCAGCCTGATATTGTCGTGCTGCACATATATAATTAGTTCATTAAATAATAAACTAAAGAGTTAATGTTATACTACTTCCGTCTTACGTAAAAAGTTAATATTACTTTTTTATTTTTAAGTATTTATTTTTATTTTAATTGAAAAAATACCAAAGGGTGTACATAGATCTATATGCAATTATCACTTTTATCAATTAAAACCACTCGACCCACTAATATTCATTGGAATGTGGAATTTTATGTATAACCTAAATATTGACTCTCTCTTTTAAAAAATCATCATTAGAATGTTGTATATATATAGAACTTATAATATAAAAAAATTAGTAAAAAAATAGTAAGATTTTGGTTGATCATGTATTATCGATTATGTATCATGGTTAAAACACCTTTTGATTTATCTTTTTTATCAACAAAATTATAAAAATCTTTACTAATAATTACGGTCAAAATAGTTGTTACTATGATTTAAGGTAACTATTTTCCATTTACGTTATCCACTGCCTCTTCTTTTGTTCCATTACGACTTTTTTTTTCATTTTCTTTTTTATGTGACAGTAAATTCCATTGTTGGGCCTTGTTTAATTTCTTCATTATGTGTCGCAAAGCTTTAATCATGGTTTTCCACTGCGTTCTTTTACTTTTGATTGATTAGTCTAGTATGTAGCACTTTCACGCCTCATCCTAATTTTTTTTTACCATTAGTCATCACGAATATGTTAATTTTAGACCAGGAACAATAATGGTGAAAACCCAATTTTATCGATTATGCATAAAAGTAATTTGATGAAAATCGTAATTTTCCCTTTTTATGTGAAAAATATAATTTGCATCTCCTTTCCAATGTGAAATTTCATCATTTTATTCTCATATGAAAAATACAAATATCACGTATTCTCATGTGAAAGATCCAACTTTCCCATATAAGAAAAATACAAATATCACATATTCTCATGTGAAAGATCCAACTTTCCCATTGTATTTAACACGAGTATTGATCATGAAGTAATAAGACTATGATCCCTATTCGTTACAAATAAAGCAGGACACGAATACCCGGTAGGACCATTACTTGATAAAGCAATTAACGTTAGTAACTAAATCGGTGAAAATGATGTAAAAGGAATTCCTTACCAAGAATGACACGAAGCTATACCGCTAATATTTTTTGCTTCAGCGTCCACAGTCGTTGGACCAAATGATGGATCAAACCCATATTTGGTCTTTGGTCCGACAAAATGAGTTCTGGACTATAATCGGGCGTGCAGTTAGTTAACCGTTTCGTTTTAGGCGTGCATCTAGGTCTCTGTCGAAGGTGTGCAGCTAGAGTTACGTTTTAAAACACGGACGTTAATTAAAGTTACGCCTGATGAAGTGTTCACCCAAAATTACGCCTGACGAAGCGTTACAGTAGGAGCAGGCTCCGTGTCAGGCGTTAACCAAATCAACGTCCCAACAAAGCGTCTTCCTATACCTCCGCCTAAGTGTGGGCGTCATCCTAAACCTCCGCCTAAGTTGTAGCTGTGCATCTAGACCAGTTCACAAGCAGAGAAGTTTTGAGGCTGCCATCCAAGAAGCCATGGTTTCGATGGGTGTTACCAAGGTTCTTACGCCGGCAGAGTCATTGGCTGGAGAGATGGTTCGAAGAGAATCTGTTTCTGTGACGTAGAATGATAGGTTGTTGAAGGTAATTGAATTGGAACAAGAAAAGCGACAGAGATTGAAGTTAGGTGTTGGTTCAAATGAGAGAAACAGAACAAGGGAAAGTGGTTGACTTTGTGGGTTTTCTGTGGAGGATTGGAAGATGGGTATGGACAGAATTACCATGATGAATGAGACTTGAGTTCGATGTTGCCATGAAACATATAGAGCTGATGGGTTGGATGTGAGACAGTTGAGACGTAGAGAAGAGAATGCACTGAAGAGTATTGAAAGATGAGTTATTTCGATGGGTTTATGAATGAATGAATTGAAATGGGTGTGTTAATTGTGTTGAATGTGTAATTGCAGGGAAGGAGAATCAATGAGAAAGAAGACAAGTACAAACGGACTCTTCCCCATCGTTAGTTGGCAATACGCACACAAGGTGTTTGTGAAACGATCTGAATGACCATTTATTGAGCCAAGATTTGCAGCTGTTAGCCATGGATCTGGTGGATGTTTGCAAGGGGATTAATGAAAAATTCGAATGCAATAAGGACAGCGAATTAATGTTTTGAGTTAATTGGGTGAGGGTTTTGTTTTGTGATCGAAAGTATAGGAAAGAAAGCTGGGTTAGTTTATTTTTTTATTTGTTGCTTTGACAAGGGTTTACTGCCTGTTGCCATCGTATTGATGTGTGCTTGCCAAAGTTTGCGATAAGTTTTCAAATCCAATGAACATATATGTCCGCCAATTTTTCCAGGCGCTCACCCAATCGTCCGCCTGGTGAGACGGGCGTTCGGCTAGGGAAGCGCCTGATAAACCAGGCGTTATGTTAAGTGTCCGTCCGTCTCATCATTCTCACGTACCAGCTGCATGTGTTAGACAAAATACGAATGGTTGGCTATGAAACCGCCCCATCAGGCGTTCATCTAAGAAAGCGCCCGTCTCTGGGGCGTGCATGTAGGTGCGTCTATCATCAGGCGTACTTTTCGTTAACGCCTCCCATAAGGCGTTCAACCAAATGTCCGCCCCATGCAAGCGTTTTCTTAGACGTACGCCGTCTCAACAAACGTATACCCAGACGTCCAGACAACCGTCCGATCAATTTTACTCGTTAATCCGCTACGTTTGGGGCGGACCAAAAAGTAAAATTTTTACTCTTTGGTATTTGGTAATGGTCTGATAACTGTGGACGTTCTTATATACAATAAAAAAGAGTATTATTTATCCCAATGTTATAGTAAACAACTAAAAATAGGGTAGTAGTCGGTAGGATAAACAATTAGATTTGATCCCTAACTGTTTGTTAATTATCTAACGAGTTAATATAGCAGGAATTGAAGTCTTTATGCATTATTTTAGGGATTTTCTTTTATTTTCGCGTTTAGATTCTGTACTTAAGTCTATTTTTTTACTGGGAAGAATCTGTACTCAACTCACCCCAGATCTAATTATTTTCTTAAGTACTCCAGCTGATGACCACTAAATAAGAGAACAAAAATAAAAAAAATGAACGTCTTTCAAATGTACAGTTCCAGTGTTCCGCCACTCATCTACTTTTCTACTTTATATATATACAGGTAGGGGTGCACATGGTACGGTTCGGTTCGGTTTTTGATCCAGCCATAACCGAAACCGATAGTCTCGTTTTTTTGGTTTTGAAAACCGAGTATTACCATTAAGCAGTTCGGTTCGGTTTTAAACCGGCCGGTTTTGCTAAACCGGAAATATTCAAATTTAACAATTTTTTCATAAATCAGACTGATCCAAAATGACACCAGATTCAGTGTACACAGAACCTTGCAGACCCATTACATGTCGCCATACTAAATGCTAAAACTATTAGAAACAATGTGCAAAATATATCTCTTAAGTGTGCAACATCCTAACTATTACTCCATAGCGAATGATTCATAAATGAGGTATGAAGGACAACATAAACCCATTCAGTTCTAGTCTTCTAGGTACAAGGAGTAGACAAAAAGAAGGGACGAAGCTGGTGTCTGCACAAATATAAGTGACATGGGAGACAAAAAAGAAATGCCATGTCCCTGGTTTGGAGGCAGCAAGAAACTTTGCAAACCTCCATTCACATGTGAACTGTTAACATTCTGACAAACTGTGCTCCCGGCCTGGAAATTGGGAGAGAGATTAGAGTAGAGGTAATATTGACCATGCATCTTGTCAACTACAGATGGATGTTGCAGTCCACCCGCCATGGCTGCACTCTATGTGGTCACCTGCATGGAAAGCATAACTTGATATTGAACTCATTGAGAGATATAACAGGTAAAATTGAAGAATAATCTATATTACTCAAAAAAAAAAACTACCACAGGGTTCCAGGCTAACAAGACTTATTTATACGCCTGATGAGAATACAATTAAATTCTATTGTCAGACAGTGAACTGGATGTGCATCAATGAAGACCCCATACTTTGATGTTGCAGTGAGAAATGACATTCAATAGACGGATAAGTTATGTATCTTATACTCAAATAATCAGCTGAAAGTTATTGGGTAGTTACACACTTCAGCAGACTATCTTTACATGGACAATCCAAAAATAATAAACCCATTTCTATAATCACTGAAGACAACAGTGTGTATGCATAATCATAAAGATAAAGAAGAAACATAAGAAACATTGTGATTCAGCTCATCTTAAACTATTTTCCGCTGATACTGCTAACAGATCAACTTAATCTATTGTGCGCATAGATTAAGTTTGTCAGTTAACCTTTAGTTTGTCAGTTAACCATGAGGCCCAAGATGAGGTAACCTTTAGTTTGTCAGTTATAAAAGATGAACTTAGCTAGTCCTACCAAAGTAATGGAAAACAAATTGGACGATTAAAATGGTCTACAATATCAAACATCCTAAGTCATGAAGAAAAGTAAAGTGTAACATATGATAAATCCAATCCAAAATCAAAAGATAAACCAAGACAAGTATACCAAACCTACTAATCAGAATATCTTGAAAATAATCTCACATAAGATTTTCGAACTTAACAGTTTTAAGTTCCTTCAGTTCATCTCATCACCCAATTATTTTCAACTGATTTAATACTAAATTAAATGCACTCATACCAATAAAAATAACATACTATATAAACCCTAAGTGAGGCAGGTAATAACGTAATATCCATGAAACTATTACATGAAACTACAGAGAAACTCTAATACAAGTTTAAAGTTCAGAAAATTAGTTACCTACCGCATTGAGATCAATCTTCATCTATGTCAATATGGATGAACATCGACTTAACAAGAGAACCTAAAAAGTCTGCAAGGGTCAAATCCATAAACAGAACAAATATATTAAAAAAAGAATCAAAGCATATAGACTAGTGCCATACTACTATACTAAGGTATAAGGATAATGTAATACCCGAGTCGTTATCTTCGGAATCATTCGTTCCTAAGGTAGAAGGATCAAGATCAACCGACGTCCGTAACCAGCTTTGTGTGCAAATCAACGCCTCAACTGTCTTAGGCAGTAATGAACTCCGGAATGGATCAATAACGCGCGTTCCCGTACTAAAGGCAGATTCAGATGCAACGGAAGACACGGGGATGTCTAGTGCATCCCTTACCAGGTGTGACAATATGGTAAACATAGTGGAATTGGTCTTCCACCAACTTAATATATCGAATTGAGGTGTTCTAGGTTCACGTTTTTCTGCTAGATAATGAACCAACTCTGTCTTCCCCTCAACAACACCTTCCTCTTCATCTTCTCTTGTTCTCTCTGCTCGATCACTATCCAAGGCAGAATCTTCATCATCGGTAACTCCGGAGGATTGAGTAACGGCATCACCAATATTTGTAACAGTTGATTCAGTTTTATCATTTGAATAAAGAGACTTGTGCTCTTTGAAAAGATCCTCAAAATCAGTTCTCACATAAGTTGATAATGTATGACGCAATGACGCACCCGTGATACATATATAACTTATCAAGAAGAAAATCCAAACCCTTCTGTTTTTCTCGTGGATCAAGCAAAATAACAATGAACATGAGAGAGTTCATTTTTTCATATCCCCCCAATACTTATTATACTTGTCTCGCATTCTAAGGCCCATGCTAGAGAGAAATGGGTCTCAACTATCTATCCATGTGTTCATTGTTAGATGAATGACACTTACATTAAACAAGAATTTATGTGAAGTAACACGTGTAGAGTAGGAAAACTTGACAGTAGAATCATAAAATACCTTTAGGAATTTCACAAAGGCCCGTGCATATGCCCAATCTTCCATATATGGAGCATGTAAATGAGGAGGAGGAGGGGCCTTCTTCTTGCCTTTCTTTTGAGTAGTTGAAGAATACTCATCAGCATCATAAGTAGAAGTTTCATCTGGATTAGATGCAACAACAACAACGACAACAGTAGAAGTAGAAAAAATTGGAGGATTGGTACTTTCGTTGAAACCGAACTTTTTCTTGAAAGGATTATCATCCCGCGCTAGCCTATCAAAAGCTTTTTCATAGCTTTCAGCTGCATCTAACATCAAGTACACTGAATTCCACCTACTGTCAACATCCAAAACTAAACCTTTTTTGCAATGAATCTTTTCAAGAGCAGCACAATCCATAAACTTAAGAAATCTCGTAAGAGAGCTCAAAACATACTTGACCACTGCCCTAATTCTCTTAATTACCAAATGATACACTTTCCTACCATCCTTCACAATAAGAGCAAGCACGTGAGCAACACATATAACTTGTAAGAATGTAGAGTTTAACACAGTATTTTACACTCGATCCTTTAGAAAATTTACAGCTACATCATTAGCATTAACATGAGCATCCTCCCTTAGATAATCAACAACTACATTATTAGCACTAACATTGTCAAGATTAATAGTAAAAACACCATGAAGGTCCCAACCTAGAAAACATGCTTCTAACATCTTACCAATAACCTCACTTGAATGACCTAAGATTCGAAAGAAGTTAATTACCAACTTGTGCATTCCAATCTTTATAAATGAAGTGAGCAGTTACCACCATGTAGTTTATATTTTGGCAGTTGGAAGTCCATGTGTCAGTGGTGAGACAAACTCTCACTTTGTTTTCCTTGAAGTACTTCTTCAACTTATCCTTTTCAGAACCATACAAATCTAATACATTTCGCGCGATATTCATACAAGATGGGACTTTAAATCTGGATTCAAGTACCATGCCCATCTCCTTGAACCCTTCTCCTTCAACAATTCTAAATGTTTGTTCATCTGTAATAACAAATTTAACCACTGCTTTTCTACATGTCTCTAGACTAAAAGTTACATCAACCAATTTTCCTTCCTCTCCTTACCAACAAGTGATTGTTGTCCTTTATCCTTACCAACATACTTCTTAAACCGCTTTCTTTGGGAATTTAAACTAGTTGTCCCATTCTTCGAAGGGTCAGTTGCAAGTCTTGCCTTACAGTGGCGACATATAGCATGTATAAAAGGTTCGGGTTCCATATCAAAGTGATTCCATACCTCAGAAGTGGTTTTACGTTTCTTACGAAGTGGTTTTGTGCCAATTTTTTCAGTTGCATCTCCAACTGCACTTGTATCTCCAACTGCACTCTGAATTGCACCCTCTGTAGCTGAGCGTTTATTAGGTGAAGGTGGAGGTGAAGGTGTCCGTATTGCATTAGAAGAAACAGATGCCTGCAAAGAAATTTGTGTATGGATTTGAAATACAGATTTACACTAACTCAAATCAACAGCTCCAAATTAAATTTTGTGTATATCTAAGCAAGTATAGAATCTTACTAAAGGTGTTGAATTAGATTCATGCATGATCAGAAATCAAATAGACTTATAAAGTGCAAGTCAGCAATACGAGAAAGTTGGCATTAACTAAGTCAAAAATGGATATTAACATGATCCCCTAAACTGAGTTCTTGGAAATGATATTTACAACAAAGACAGAACTCAAGATGAATAGAGTATACGGTCAACTTGCACAACAACACAGTCAATTACAATCTTCCAAACATGAACGAGGCATGTTCACATTTGCTAGCTAGCATATCACAACCAAATGAGATAAAGAGGCATGTCCACATTTGCTAGAATCAACAATGTACCTAGGTAAAGTTATTCATTAGGTAAGACCATATCCACATAGCCGATGTAAAATATAAACGAAAATCCAGCTCTTAGAATCCCCATACATAGGATTATAGGATGACAGAAGTGAGAAGTGAGAAGTGTATAAACAATTAAATATAGAACAGGAGGACATGGAAGAAATTTATGAAAGAAATAACTACCCTATTGCAGAAGCAACTTATCCGGTGGCAAAGAGCCAGTTCACCACAATTTCAGGTGGCAAAGAGCCAGTTAACCACAATCTCCAGTGCCTAGCAACCGACCCCATCTCACATATGCTTTGTAGGATTCACTAGACAACAAAAATAGAATAGCTTCTTTCACTTGTAAGTTGTAACCAATTATTCCTGCAAAATTAACATACATAAAAAAATGGCTACACATTAGCTTTTCTCCCTTAATGTAGATTTTAGGAAGATGAGCTAAGAAACCTTCACAAGTGAACCAAAAAATGAATAAGATAGAAAACTAATGGCCCAAATTCCATGTTAAAGCTAATCAAGCAGCAACTACCTTAGTTGAAGTCAGCAATTTTAATACTGTGTCGATAAAGAAATAAGTATGGGTATGGCAGATAAAATGACTTCACTCAACAATTTACCTTCCGGAGACTCGATTTTTTTTTGTTTGGTTGTGTTTATTTCTGTTATCATATAATTACTAGAGGAACAAGAATAGTACAAATATCACTCACCAAACAGTGTAGACTACTTTACACTGGTCTACTAGTTTTCACTCCATATCATTATAAAAACTCGGAAAAAAACAAACTATAAATGAGATTCTGTTGGCTTCACAAAATGTTTAGTCATGCCATAGTAACGAAAAAGGTAAAACAAGAAAAACAGGTAAACTGGTACGTCTATGAAATGGTAAGTAGTTTAGTATTGATATCCAACAAATATAAATACACAACTTTTTTCTTTACTTGATTCGAAGCATTAATAAGTCAACACATCACTAGTATATGATTATTATTAGCTGTAGTTTTGGTTGAAATGGTGGGATTAATGTTAGGTCAACTGATGAAGTCTATTTATAATAAAGTGTGGCTTATGACTCTTTAAGTAACCCAAGAGTCACTCCCACTCTTAGCTTTGCTACTTTGTCAAAGGCTGAGTGTTGTACCAGTAAGTGTGTGCTGTGTGTTTATTGATGAGTTTAGAAGTGTCAAGTGTCAACACTCTAATAAAAGCAAGGGTTGACCAAGAAATTAGAAACAATAAACCCACTAAACAGAGCATCATCCATTCTTTCTTATTTGGGTGTTAATATGATGGAACCTAGAAATGGAGATGAAGGGAATGCTGCTATAATCTTATTTTGGACACTTAGATCAACTACTCCCTGATTCTTTTGCTAGCCTAAGGATAGGTCTTGCTAATACCATCCCTAATGACTGCATCAGGCACTAACCACTCCCATGACCTCTGGTTCATGGCTAGCCCCAATTATATAAAAAAATAAAAAATAACCTTTACCCAGTTTATATTAGTAACTAAATTAAACTAACTATCCCTAATTTTCAAAAATTCTCAACTATTTTTAATTTTATAAAACCCTAATTTTTACATTTATAACATTCTAACACATAATATCATAAATTCATAATCAAAGAACAATAACAATAGGGATAATGATACGCCGTACCTATTGAGTTAACAATACTCAGTGATTTTTTCTGCTCTAGCTTCTAGGGTTCCATTGTTGTGGTGGTGATTGTTCTTAGAAGTTAGAACTTGTTAAACTTGATAGGAAAGAAGAAGAAGAAGAAGAAAAAGAAGAAGAAGAAGATGATGATCGAAGAAAAAATCACTGGATTATTCAGTGACCGGTTCACCTATGCCTCTGCCTAAATCGAAGAAGATGGGAAATAAGGGAGCCAGCCAGCCAGGGAGAAAGATTAGATTAGGTAAGTTTTTTACTCAGATCCTATGGTCTGTATTTACTCCGATCTAACGGCATATATTAATTGGTTTAAACCCAATCAGTTCGGTTCGGTTTTAGGTGTCGACCGAAACCGAACCGGGATCAACCGGTTTTCTTAAATCTAAAATGATTACCATTAGATTTTCGGCTTGGTTTGGTTTATTAGTGGTACGGTTCGGTCCGGTTTACCAAAGTTTTTTGATTTTCTGTGCACCCTGTATACAGGTAAGCTTAGAAATCAGAATTTGAGTTATACAGACATCATATCCTCAATTCCTCTCCACCACCAAAAACATAAAACGAAAAGAAGAGTTCACAACCTCGAGAAGAGCTCCATCAAGCTCTCCTAATTCCTCAAGTTTCTAAGCCACCACCGATCAAATCTGAACAGCTTTGTAGTACTCACGATAATCATCAAGGTCAGCAATCCGAACAACAAGACATACTGAACAGCAGTCAGCCATCACTAATGGGAGAACATAGAGTAACCGGCGAACTAGAAAAAATATTATCGAATACTGAGCAGAAAGGATTTGATAGCTTCTTCTCGGCTACTTATATAAAACTAAAGCTCTTATTCTTCCTTGCTGCACCCACTGTCATGGTTTACATGATCAATATGTTATGTCCATGTCCACCCAAATCTTTTCCGGTCATCTCGGTAATCTTGAACTGGCTGCTGCATCACTGGGGAATACTGGTATTCAACTTTTCGCCTATGGTCTTATGGTTCTCTCTCTCTCTCTCTCTCTCTGTTGATTTTCTTTTACTGCATATACTCTCTCTCTCTGATTGTAATCTGATCTTGCAAGCGCAAGGTAGTGTATAGCTTGATAACATTTTGAAACATATTTCAGCTTGGAATGGGAAATGCAGTTGAGACTCTATGCGGCCAAGCATACCGAGCTGGAAAATATGAAATGTTGGGCGTTTATCTTTAAAGATCGATGATCCTTTTGATGGCAACCGGAGTCCCACTCACTATAGCTTACATATTTTCAGAACCCATTTTGGTATTTCTCTGGGAATCAACTACCATAGCATCAGCAGCAGCGGTTTTCGTTTATGGACTAATCCCCCAGATATTTGCTTACGCAGCTAAGTTCCCTATACAAAAGTTCCTCCAGGCTCAGAGCATCGTAGCTCCCAGTGCATACATAGCAGCAGTTACCTTAATTGTACATCTTTTATTAAGCTGGCGCATGGTATACAAGATCGGACTCGGATTGCTGGTGCCTCATTGCTGTGGAGTTTATCTTGGTGGATTTAGTGGGTGCTCAGTTTTTGTACATTATGAAGAGTGAGAGATGTAGACATACTTGGACAGGCTTCAGTGTACGAGCCTTTTCTGGATTGCCAGAGTTCTTGAAATTGTCTACTGCGTCAGCTGTGATGTTGTGCTTGGAGACTTGGCATTATTAGATATTGGTTTTGATTGATGGTTTGCTCCCAAACCCCGAATTTGCGTTGGATTCTCTCTCTATCTGGTTAGTAGCGACAACTTGTAGAGACTGTCAAATTCATAAAAATGTCATTTTATTTTTCCCTGTCTAACCAGGGTGCACAGAAAACTAAAAAACCGGACCGAACCGTACCACTAATTAACCGAACCGAGTCGAACCGAAAATCTAATGGTAATCAACGGTTTTATATTTAAAAAAACCGGTTGATCCCGGTTCGGTTTTGGTTCACACCTAAAACAGAACCAACTGATTCGGTTTAAATCGATTAATATATGTCGTTAGATCTGAGTAAATACAGACCGTAGGATCTGAGTAAAAAACTTACTTAACCTAATCTTTCTCCCTTGCTGGCTGGCTCCCTCATTTCCCATCTTCTTCAATTTAGGCAGAGGCAGAGGTGAACTGGTCACTGAATAATCCAGTGATTTTTTCTTCGATCATCATCATCATCTTCTTCTTCTTCTTCTTCTTCTCTATCAAGTTTTACAAGTTCTAACTTCTAAGAACAATCACCACCACACCAATGGAACCCTAGAGAAAAATACTAAGTATTGTTAACTCAATAGGTACGACGTATCATTATCCCTATTGCTATTGTTCTTTGATTATGAATTTATGATATTATGTGTTAGAATGTTACAAATGTGAAAATTTGGGTTTTCTAAAATTAAAAATAATTGGGGATTTTTGAAAATTAGGGCTAGTTAGTTTAATTTAGTTACTAATATAAACTAGGTAAAGGTTATTTTTGATTTTTTTTATATAATTAGGGCTAGCCATGAACCATAGGTCATGGGATTGGTTAGTGCCTGATGCAGTCATTAGGGATGGTATGAGCAAGACCTATCCTTAGGCTAGAAAAAGAATCAGGGAGTAGTTGATCTAAGTATCCAAAATAAGATTATAACAGCATTCCCTTCATCTCCATTTCTAGGTTCCATCAGATTAACACCCCAATAAGAAAGAATGGATGATGCTCTGATTAGTGGGTTTACTGTTTCTAATTTCTTGGTCAACCCTTGCTTTTATTAGAGTGTTGAAACTTAACACTTCTGAACTCATCGATAAACACACAACACACACTTACTGGTACAACACTCAGCCTTTGACAAAGTAGCAAAGCTAAGAGTGGGAGTGACTCTTGGGTTACTTAAAGAGTCATAAGCCACACTTTATTATAATTAGACTTCATCAGTTGACCTAACATTAATCCCATCATTTCAACCAAAACTACAGCTAATAATAATCATATACTAGTGATGTGTTGACTTATTAATGCTTCGAATCAAGTAAAGAAAAAAAGTTGTGTATTTATATTTGTTGGATATCAATACTAAACTACTTACCATTTCATAGACGTACCAGTTTACCTGTTTTTCTTGTTTTACCTTTTTCGTTACTATGGCATGACTAAACATTTTGTGAAGCCAACATAATCTCATTTATAGTTTTTTTTTTTCTTTCGAGTTTTTATAATGATATGGAATGAAAACTAGTAGACCAATGTAAAGTATTCTACAGTGTTTGGTGAGTGATATTTGTACTACTCCTTTTCCTCTAGTAATTACATGATAACAGAAATAAACACAATCAAACAAAACAAAGATCGAGCCTCCGGAAGGTAAACTGTTGAGTGAAGTCATTTTATCTGCCATACCCATACTTATTTCTTTATTGACATAGTATTAAAATTGTTGACTTCAACTAAGGTAGTTGCTGCTTGCTTAGCTTTAACATGGAATTTGGGCCATTAGTCTTCTATCTTATTCATTTTTTGGTTCACTTGTCAAGGTTTCTTAGTTCATCTTCCTAAAATCTGCATTAAGGGAGAAAAGCTAATGTGTAGCCATTTTTTTATGTATGTTAATTTTGCAGGAATTGTTGGTTACGAATTACAAGTGAAAGAAGTTATTCTATTTTTGTGGTCTGGTGAATCCTACAAAGCATATGTGAGCTGGGGTCGGTTGCTAAAATTGAGGCAAGTCTAAGGTCATATCATTTTATTTGTTTGTCTCTAATGTAGGTTTTTCAGAGTCAAAAGTCTCCTAGGTTCATGAATATTTTCTTGCAATTTGCCTGGGCTTCTTTGTCTGATGTTACTTGTGTCCAGTCCATTCCCATCAAACTGTAGGTGAAATTATTATTGCGACAAACTGTGCTGAAACTTATGAACAGTAGGTGGTGTAGTGTAAAAAAAGTTACCTTCTTGCTTGGAATAGGTTCATCTGGATGGGGCTACTCCCTCTTTGGTTGTGTACAGTATTAAATTAAATAAGTGGTATCAGGATAAGTTGCTTCTGCAATAGGGTTGTTATTCCTTTCATAAATTTCTTCCATGTCCTCTTGTTCTATATAATTGTTTATACACTTCTCACTTCTCACTTCTGTCGTCCTATAATCCTATGTATGGGGCTTCCAAGAGCTGAATTTTCGTTTATATTTTACATCGACTCTGTGGATATGGTCTTACCTATTGAATAACTTTACCTAGGTACATTGTTGATTCTATCAAATGTGGACATGCCTCTTTATCTCATTTCGTTGTGATATGCTAGTTAGCAAATGTGAACATGCCTCTTTCATGTTTGGAAGATTAAAATTGACTATGCTGTTCTGCAAGTTGACCGTATACTCTACTCATCTTGAGTTCTGTCTTTGTTGTAAATATCATTTCCAAGAACTCAGTTTAAGGGATCATGTTAATATCCATGTTTGAACTGATCATGTTAATATCCATGTTTGACTTAGCTAATGCCAACTTTCTCGTATTGCAGACTTGCAGTTCATAAGTCTATTTGATTTCTGATCATGCACAAATCTAATTCAACACCTTCAGTAATATTCTCTACTTGCTTAGCTATACACAAAATTTAATTTGGAGATGTTGATTTGAGTTAGTGTAAATTTGTATTTCAAATTCATACACAAATTTCTTTGCAGGTATATGTTTCTTCTAATGCAATGCGGCCACCTCTACCTCTACCTCCACCTTCACCTAATAAACGCTCAGCTACAGAGGGTGCAATTCAGAATGCAGTTAGAGATGCAACTGAAATTGGCACAGAACCACTTCGTAAGAAACGTAAAACCACTTCTGAGGTATGGAATCACTTTGATATGGAACCCTAATCATCTATACATGTTATATGTCGCCACTGTAAAGCAAGACTTGCAGTCGACCCTTCGAAGAATGGGACATCTAGTTTAAATGCCCATAGGAAGCAATGTAAGAAGTATGCTGGTAAGGATAAAGGACAAAAATCACTTGATTTTGAACCTTCTAGGCTAGAATAGGAAGGAAAATTTGTTGCAGTAACTTTTAGTCAAGAGGCATGTAGAAAAGCAGTGGTTAAATTTGTTATTACAAATGAACAACCATTTAGAATTGTTGAAGGAGAAGGGTTCAAGGAGCTTTGCAGGGTACTTGAATCCAGATTTAAAGTCCCATTTCGTATGACTATCACACGAGATGTATTAGATTTGTATGGTTCTGAAAAGGATAAGTTGAAGAAGTACTTCAAGGCAAACAAAGTGAGTGTTTGTCTCACCACTGACACATGGACTTCCAAATGCCAAAATATAAACTACATGGTGGTAGATGCTCACTTCATTGATAAATATTGGAAGCTTCACAAGTTGGTAATTAACTTCTTTCGAATCTTTGGTCATTCAGGTGAGGTTATTGGTAAGATGTTAGAAGCATGTTTGCTAGGTTGGGACCTTTATGGTGCTTTTACTATTACTCTTGAAAATTTTAGTGCTAATAATGTAGCTGCTGATTATCTTAAGGGAGGATGTTCATGTTAATGCTAAGATGTCGATGTATATTATCTAAAGGAGCGAGTGTTCAATACAAATGCTGTGTTAAAATCTAAATTTTTGCAAGTTAGATGTGTTGCTCACGTGCTTGCTCTTATTGTGAAGGATGGTATGAAAGTATATTATTTGGAAATTAAGAGAATTAGGGCAGTGGTCAAGTATGTTTTGAGCTTTCCTGCGAGATTGCTTAAGTTTATGGATTGTGCTGCTCTTGAAAGGATTGATTGCAAAAAAGGTTTAGTTTTGGATGTTGACAGTAGTGGAATTCAGTGTACTTGATGTTAGATGCAGATGAAAGGTATGGAAAAACTTTTGATAGGCTAGCGCGGGATGATATGCCTTTCAAGAAAAAGTTATGTTTCAACGGAAGTACCATTCCTCCAATTTTTTCTACTTCTATTGCTGCCGTTGTTGATGCTGCATCTAATCCAGATGAAACTTCTACTTAAAAGAAAGGCAAGAAGAAGACCCCTCATCCTCCTCATGTACATGCTCCATATATATAAGATTGGGCATATGCACGGGCCTTTGTGAAATTCCTAAAGGTATTTTATGATTCTACTGTCAAGTTTTCCTACTCTACACGTGTTACTTCACATGAATTCTTGTTTAATGTAAGTGTTATTCATCTAACAATGAACACATGGAAAGATAGTCGAGACCCATTTCTCTCTAGCATGGGCCTTAGAATGCGAGACAAGTATAATAAGTATTGGGGGGGATATGAAAAAATGAACTCTCTCATGTTCATTGTTGCTTTGCTTGATCCACGAGAAAAACAGAAGGGTTTGAATTTTCTTCTTGATAAGTTATATATGTATCACGGGTGCGTCATTGCCTAATACATTATCAACTTATGTGAGAACTGATTTTGAGGATCTTTTCGAGGAGTACAAGTCTCTTTATTCAAATGATAAAACTGAATCAACTGTTACAAGTATTGGTGATGTCGTTACTCAATCCTCCGGAGTTACCGATGACAAAGATTCTGCCTTGGCTAGTCTTCTAGCAGAGAGAGCAAGAGAATATGAAGAGGAAGGTGTTGTTGAGGGGCAGACAGAGTTGGTTCATTATCTAGCAGAGAAACGTGAACCAAGAACACCTCAATTCGATATATTAAGTTGGTGGAAGACCAATTCCACTAGGTTTACCATATTGTCACACCTGGCAAGGGATGAACTAGACATACCCGTCTCTTCCGTTGCATCTGAATATGCCTTTAGTATGGGAATACACGTTATTGATCCATTCCGGAGTTCATTACTGCCTAAGACAGTTGAGGCGTTGATTTGCACGCAAAGCTGGTTACAGACGCCGGTTGATCTTGATCATTCTACCTTAGGAACAAATGATTCCGAAGATGTCGACTCAGGTATTACATTATCCTTCTACCTTAGTATAGTAGTATGTCACTAGTCTATATGCTTTGATTTTTTTTAACTGTCTGTTATGTTTATGGATTTGACCCTTGCAGAATTTTTAGGTTCTCTTGCTAAGTCCACGTTCATCCATATTGACATACATGAAGATTGATCCCAATGTGGCAGGTAACTAATTTTATGAACTTTAAACTTGTATTAGAGTTTCTATGTAGTTTCATGTATTAGTTTCATGGATATTACGTTATTACCTACCTCACTTAGGGTTTGTATAGTGTGTTATTGCTATTGGTATAAGTGCATTTAATTTAGTATTAAATCAGTTGAAAATAATTGGGTGATGAGATGCACTGAAGGAACTTAAAACTGTTAAGTTCGAAAATCTTATGTGAGATTATTTTCAAGATATTGTGATTAGTAGGTTTGGTATACTCGGATTACATTAGTGACGTGAAATTGTGAATCATGATCTTGATTTATCTTTTGATTTTGGATTGGATTTATCATATGTTACACTTTATTTTTCTTCATGACTTAGGATGTTTCATATTGTAGACCATTTTAATCGTCCAATTTATTTGCCATTACTTTTGTAGGACTAGCTAAGTTCATCCTTTATAACTGACAAACTAAAGGTTACCTCATCTTGGGCCTCATGGTTAACTGACAAACTAAAGGTTAACTGACAAACTTAATCTATGCGCACAATAGATTAAGTTGATTTGTTAGCAATGTCAGCGGACAATAGTTTAAGTTGAGCTGAATCACAATGTTTCTTATGTTTCTTGTTTGTCTTTATGATTATGCATACACACTGTTGTCTCTCAGTGATTATAAAATTGGGTTTACTGTTTTTGGATTGTCCATGTAAAGATAGTGTACTGAAGTGTGTAACTACTCGATAACTTTCAGGTGATTATTTGAGTATAAGATACATAACTTATCCGTCTATCAAATGCCATTTCTCACTGCAACGTCAAAGTATGGGGTTTTCATTGATGCACATCCAGTTCACTGTCCGACAGTAGAACTTAATTGTATTCTCATCAGGCGTATAATTAAGTCTTGTTAGCATGGAACCTTGTGGTAGTATTTCTTTTTGAGTAATATAGACTATTACTTCAGTTTTACCTGTAATATCTCTCAATGAGTTCAATATCAAGTTATATTTTCCATGCAGGTGACCACATAGAGTGCAGCCATGGCGGGTGGACTGCAACATCCATCTGTAGTTGACAAGATGCATGGTCAATCTTACCTCTACTCTAATCTCTTTCCCAATTTCCAGGCCGGGAGCACAGTTTGTCAAAATGTTAACAGTTCACATGTGAATGGAGGTTTGCAAAGTTTCTTGCAGCCTCCGAACCAGGGACATGACATTTCTTTTCTGTCATCCATGTCACCTATATTTGTGCAGGCACCAACTTAGTCCCTTCTTTTTGTTTACTCCTTGTATCTAGAAGACTAGAACTGTATGGGTTTATGTTAGCCTTCATCCCTCATTTATAAATCATTGGCTATGGAGGAATAGTTAGGATGCTGCACTCTTAAGAGGTATATTTTTCACATTGTTTCTAGTAGTTATAGCATTTAGTATGACAACATGTAATGGATCTGCAAGGTTCTGTGTACACTGAATCTGGTGTCATTTTGGATCAGTCTGATTTATGAAAAATTTGTTAAATTTGTTAAATTTAGGTTTAGCAAAACCGGTCGGTTTAAAACCAAAACCGAGTCGGTTTAAAACCGAACCGAATTGCTTAATGGTAATACTCGGTTTTCAAAATCAAAAAACCGAGACTATCGATTTCGGTTATGGATGGATCAAAAACCGAACCGAACTGTACCATGTTTACACCTACCTGTATATATATAAAGTAGAAAAGTGAGCTGAGTGGAAGAACACTGGAACTGTACATTTGAAAGGCATTCATTTTTTTATTTTTGTTCTCTTAATTAATGGTCATCAGCTGGGGTACTTAAGAAAATAATTAGATCTGGGCTGAGTTGAGTACATATTTTTCCCAGTAAAAATAGACCTAAGTACAGAATCTGTAAGAGGTAATGGTGTCACGTCAGTTCTCAGATCATATGTACTTTAACAGAGGTAAACGTGAGATAATTTAACATCATATCACGCTCATAGTTTATTATATATATATATTAAAACATATTTTTATACTTTTAAATAAAAGTTATAAAGTTGGTGTGGCGGTATATTTTTTGGCCTCCATAGAATTGATAAGGGTTCAAATCCCACCCCACTCATTTCACTAGGCTATACTATAAAATTATATGGATATATTACAAAGTCAAGGGTTCAAATCCCATCCCACACATTTTACTAGGATATATATATATATATATATATATTAAAAAGTCCAAAAGAGCGGAGTCTTGGGAGGTCTGGCGATTCAAAAAAAATTATTTTTATAAATTTGATTTTTGGTTTTCTTAAACGTTTTATGACAATTAATTTCCTTTAATAGTTATATTATATTTTACCTATTTTGACTGTTATGAAGGTTTAATTATGGATAATTAATCAAAATTTATTTTCATTATATTCGATTAATTCTTTTAAGCATTAAAAAGGCTGTTTTTGGAAGAGAGAAAAAATTTATCCTGATTTTGAGATTTCTGAACAAATGGCAGAAAGAGTAGTTGTTGGTTCGATTTTTCATAATACATAGCAATCGAATAAAAGAGTGATCAACTATTTTATCATATAGGATTTTCGACAAAACAAACTACTAGCACAATCAAAAAGCAGAATCGTAAAACACCTTAAAGAGAACAACCTAATCCGTGATTCAGCTGTTTAAGGTTTAGTCTTTGTTTTTTTTTGGTGCAATTGTTTCCCTTGTTTCCAACAGGTACCTCTACATATCAAGAGTAAAAATATAGATTAATAAAACACTAATGATTAGATGGTAGATATATTCAGAAATGATTCCCTAATGCACAAGGAAGTTTAGAAGAGGTAGGGGTCGAGGTAGGAAATTATGGCCTCCACTGTTCTTTGCAGTTTGCTGGGTAGTTCGGGGCAAACGGAACAGAAGGATAATGACACACAAGAAAGCGAGGGAGGCAACCACGTTGATAAATGAATTGAGGAGCTCTCAGTTTATTTGGAGTGCGAAAACAAATCGGCTTAGAACAATACTGTTTAGGGACCTTGTTACACACCTGAAAACAATTTGAAACAGTAGTTGTAATTTTATTTTACTTTTTTTGAAGCATGTTGTAATTAATATTAACCTCTCTATTCCTCTTGCATGGGGAGTAATCTTTCTATTTCTTTTCAATCAAATCATAACCTTTTCCCCTCAAAATAGAGATATATTCAGATAATGGCTACAGATAAGCGAGTGATTCCTAAATGTGTATGTAGTTAGTGGGTTTTCTTAAGGAACCCACTAACAATTAAGGAACCAAATCAAAATGATTTGCTTTTCTAAGCGACTAAAAAGAACCTAAAAGCATTCAGGCTATTACTTTCAAAAATTATGATGTTAGAAATGAAATTTTAGCTCTCCATTTAGGAGTAAATGATTACGATAGAGATCTTTCTTGGGTTAACTGTAACATATTCAGACAGCATGAATCCAGTTACAATACCATTTATATATTTTCCACATAAGTCACTCTATTATTTCGAACTTTTTGGTTTAAAACACTACTTCATGATGGTATTAGTGCTGGTTTTGTCATCCCGAAATAGCTAGACTCTAGGTTTTGATAATTACTGCCACAGAGTGCATTACCTTGACATTGTTGACAACTGAGATAGGGTAACCGTAAAGCAGAGAGAACTATCTGAATTTTGGGGTGGTGGAAACATAAAGCAACACAAATATAAGAAAACAGAATCGAGAAGATGAAACAAAAATATGACTTATTGAAAAAGTTTATTATGACATTACTACTTAAATGTACAAATATGAATGGCCAAATAAAGCACAACATCATATGATTACATGTCCAAGTTTAATCTTCAGCATTTTGATTTTTTTTTTTGGACTAATTTTCTTTCTTGACTTTTTAAACCCACAATTCTCCTGTCAGCAGAAAAAGAGGCCCATGAGATGCACTAATCCAATTCAGCTTAAACGGGTACTTAAAAAGTGTACATGAGCAAATGAATTCGAGCTTGGCCTTTTATATGGTATTAAGGTTTACTGGTGGGATAGATAACTACACGCACACCACTTATTATTTATGATTTAAACAAGAAAAGAAAACAGTTCCGGATTGAGCAGGTAAACAATGCATGCTTGATAAGTGAAGAATCAAGTACCACTAGAAGTACCTTTTTGTGATGCCTATAAGCAATCTGACCAGATAATTCTTGCCCGTTTTTATTGATACAAACCTGAAGAAAGATTGACAAAGAATTTGAGAACAAGTAAACAATTATGGATAAAGACAGACTATACATGATTCAACTACTACTCTACCTGGTTTATGCATATCAGCAAAATAACATCACAAACAAGCGAATGAAAAGCAGATAAAAACAGGGATATAACACCAAAGGATTTAACTGAGATTTAGTTGTAGGGCTGTGTTTGTTTCTCTAAGAGTGTATTGCAGCATTGCATAAAATATTCAGCCAGAGCCACTCCCGTATAAGGGGCGAGGTATTGTAATGTAGCAGGTGAGTTTGCCGTTTCGGCTACCATAATAATATAGTCCATTGCCCGACATTCCTGGAAAGTAGTCACTACCTGAGCTACAGAAGATGCTTTTTGACCAATAGCAACATAAAGATATACTACATTATGCCTTTTTTGGTTGAGAACAGTATCCGTTGCTACTGCTGTTTTACTGTACATTCTACACAATTTATGAAACTGTCGTAGGCTCCTAATAGATAGAAGCCATCAAATTTCGAGTCACTTATGAATATCAACAGCCAACTAGTGGAAATAAATTTCCTCTGTTATTTGTTTACATCTCACGTATAAAAAAGACGTCCTTGGTAGTAACTGACAGGTAGAGAGGTGAGGTTCCCAACTGTGTGAGAAGCTACCAAAAGAAAAGAAAAGATTCAAGTTTCTGAATAATATAATTGCTTCTCATTACCTTTTTTCCATCTGCATTCGTATACCATGACCAGTAGAACGATTATTTGCCTGAACTCTCCTCTTTCCAGCATCCTTTGGATGTTAGCAGAGCTTTTGGGATTCACCCAGTTTGCAGAATCTTGTACTGCCTCTTTAGCATTTGATTTTTTCACATTCTTCCTGCTTCTTTTTGGTTTCTCAAGGATTTTCTTACCCTTTCCAGAAACTTGAGTGGCAGCATCTTTCTGGCCAAATTGACTCCTGAAGTAAGATAAACAAAAAAGTTATAACAAGTACATAATTAATTCTTCTAAACTGGTAAAAAAATTCACTACAGATAGAGAGATGAGTTTACATGTAGTCAATGGCTGCTGCTTCAGATTCCTTGTCTACCCGGTTCTCCTTTGCAGCAAGGGGAAAAAAGTTAGGTAACCGTTCACGAACTAATCTCCGGATTCTCGGATCATCATTGTAAAAATATAGGTAAGCAGGAGGTTGCCCATCTTTATTGAAGCTTTCTCTAATGGCCACTTTTTGAAAAAAAGGTCTGGAGGTGCCGAGACGTATACCTTTGTCCTTTGCCTGATTTACATTACTATTTTTCGTGGACTTGAAGTACTCTTCACAGAACTCATCAAGAGCAGGTGTAGAATTTCAACACACTTCTGGGAAGTAAAATCTTTCCACAAATCCTCGATTTTACCTGAATTTGCCTTCTTTTGTTGCCTTGCCACAGGTTGGCTGGAACTAAATTGTCTCTTTCTACTAGTTTCTACAACCACAGGAGCATCTTCATGTTGAACTTCTCCGGTAGACACATCATCTGAATCAAAATCAGAATCAAGTAGCTGGAATTTTCTGACAGGACTGAGTGGAAACTTTACTTTTTGCTTGCTTGCATCCAAACTCGTAGAAGTTGAAGCATTTGATCTTGGTGTTTCTTTGTTGGCTTTGGGATTAGTTATCCATTGTCTGGGTAAGGGTTTGCGAGCAGGTAATGCGAGCTTTGAAGTGCTTGCTGCAGAAGGATTTTGTACAGCTGAATGTGTATCTGTCATCCACCAAAAAACACAACAGGAGACATCAAGGCATTAATATATAGATTCATACAAGAAAACCCATCAAATGGGAGAGATAGTATTATCTGCAGTTCCACAAATGAAATCCAACGTTAACCTGCAGTTTCACAAAATGAGAAACCACTGTTTACCATAACGGGTCGCTGCTTAATAATCAACAAGACATGAATAAATAAACCTTAAGTGCATCTGTAATTAGTATTACCTAATGTAAACTTATCGGAAACTAGTACCAACTTCCTAGGTTCAATTTACCCCAAATACTATAACTCCCTAATTCAAAGCTCTTATTAAACCCTAGAAGAAAAAAAAATCAAATCTTTAACTATCCACAAACTTTCATGAGAAGCTTTTATCTTGGAGGAAAAAAATCCCTAATTTTTACTCGAATTCTTGATATTTAAATTAGACCCACAAGAAAAGAAATATTTTTTTTTACCTCTGGGGATATCTTCTTGCGAAGAGAAATCCTGGATATCATCATCAATAGTTGAAGATATAAACACAGACTCTTGTTTATACTGATTATTAGACGAAGACCCTCCTCGTCTAAGGCGTTTCAGAGCAGGACGAGACTCTTCAACGTCAGGAATTGGGGTTTGTTGTTGAATATTTTCTTCTTCCTCTTGGGAGCTCAAATCGATTGAATCAGGAGGTAGAGGTCCGTATGGAGCTTCTACTTTTTCGTCCTGAGGAGGTATCTCAGAATTGAAATCTAGATCTAACCCTAAAGAGAAAGTTGGAGCTCCAAAATCCGCCATGAAAGAGAGAAATTTCGTTTAAATTTTTTGAGAAATGGAGGGAATCAGAAGAAATTTGGATTATTTCTAAAAAGACGGATTCTTTTTTCCGCGGGAGAATTCTTTGGACCGTTTCGGCGGGACACGAGAGAGAAATCGGCGTATAGTCGAAATAGGCCAGGCCGCCCAGCATCAATAGAACGTTGTATTTGCGAGAAATGTTGGGAGTCTTGGGACGGTTGACGGGGTAAGTCCCATAGCAAATCGGATTCCATCTTTTGAGTTATATACCACCTCAATAGTTGGAATAAATCGAAAAAATTCAAATCTGAAGGTGAATCTAACAAAACATCAATCTGTTTCGTCTTTACTATTCAACAGATTAAGTAGGATAAAAAATACTATAATTATTACTAACCATCCATTCAATTAAGTAGGACCCAATCCATTTAATCCTGACCATCTATTTAATTAAATAAGGTAAAAAATAATATAATTTTAAGTTATGTTTTTTGTCATTTTCTAATAGATTGAGCGCAATTTCAAATTACATTAAGCGTCAAACAGACTACCTCCATCGCTTGGAAATCGTGCTTTCTTTCATAAAACCTTGGAACATGCCTTGGATAAAGTGTGGATAACCACTATTTAGAAGCCAATAGACTTGAGATTACACATATTTTTCAAGCTCAAAATAGCTTGGATTCTACCGTAAGGCTTGCTCATAACATCTATATTCAAATTTCATCCAAAAGAGATATAGGAAGTGTCATTCCTATAGGTATATATAAATCTTATGTAGATCATCAAGTAATGAAGTAGTTTGAAAAAAACACTCTCCGTTTCCTCTCCTTCGATAGGAGAGTTAAAAAAAATAGCGTTGTTTGCTCAGATAAAGATAATACTCTCTCTTTTCTCACCTGCAATAAGAGTTCAAAAAAAACTAACGATGTTTGCGTATATCGGCTTCCATGGGGTGCAGATGTGAGCAAACCTTCTTTAGTCTTTCATCCCCCTTTTCTCTTTGTTGATTTCTCACCTTTAGTGTTCCATTTGGATTTTTGTTTCCTGTTTTAGGTTTAAGTTTTCAAGAAATTTTGGTTTGTTTGTTCCCCTGATTTTGTTTTGAGGTTTTGATTCATGGGGATGTTAGATCTTCTTTGTTTAAATGAAAAATCTCTCATGTTTCTACGATTCATACACATTTCATCTACAAACCCATTTATTTCGGTTTTACTTTTCTTTTTTTTTTCTTCTTCTTCAGCAACCACGAGATCAGTAGTAGCAACAACAAATCACTAGTTTTAAATACGGCAGAGACAACAACAACAATCCCTACATCAACAACAAAAATCACAGAAGCGGCAACAACAATCACAGATTGAGCTCCACGATCAACATAAATAACATCTGATTCAAATAGAATAAACAACAAGACTATATTACTAATGAATACTCATGTTTTGGATTCTTTTCATATACTTTGTTATAAGAAAATGGATCATTTTCATGGTCTTGCCTCTTATCTGTTTTGCAGGTGTGTTAGTAGGTTTGGAAGAAGTTAGTTCTTTCAAATCGATGTCTTCGAACTCCTTGACCAGGAACGATCTTTTAGGTGGAAGAAATTAGTTTTTTGTAATACAAAAAAAAACCCTAAAAGATGGATGAATCAATTTTTGATTGTAACTCTCATGTTTAGTGCAGGATTGTTAATTGGTTTGGAAGAAATAGTTGTTTCCAAAAATGTCATTTGAACCTCACAAGAAACTTATTCAAATAATTGTATTGATCGGTATTTTTCTTTCTTGTAATCCTAGACTTTTTAGTATGTTTAACTTTCAAGTTTGCTTAAGTTTCTTTATTGTTTTCATAAAATTATGTTGCTCACATGAACAACCTATTCTTGCTAAAACTTATCTCTGTAATGATCCTTGTAAAGTGATGTTGGGATGTAATTTTGTTGTAATGGTTCTTATTTATGTAATGATCCTTGTAAAAGTGATGTTGGGGATGTAATGATCCTTATAAAATAATAATCTGGAAAACGAGGCCATATAAATTTTATGTAGATCATCTAAATCTTCGATGTTAATATTTTCTATTCAAATCTATTTCAATATAATCTTTTTTTCCCTCTTAATCCTCTTTTAATCTTTCATTTTATATTTTCCCTGTTTTAGACCGTAGTTTCCTTCTGAAATGTTATCTCTTTACATTTAGATGTCTGGAGCAACATGAGAACTTCCCCGGACCTCCATCTCGTCTGAAACCAACCCAACCCGTCATAATTCGCTAACGAATTGTTAATCAGACGACTTTAACATCTCAAATATGTAGAATCTGATAGCCTCGGCTCGATCAACATTTTTAGGTATATAACCACCGAACCGCCTGTATGAGTTGTTCGTTTAAATAAATCCTATCCATGCATTATTAACATATATAAACCTACTTACCTAAGTTGTAAGTTCTTAACCAACAAACAAGGTATTGAAATCCTGAATCGTGAAGTGGCTCGTTTTTCATTTCAGATATCGAATCGTATGTTGAATCATGATTCAAAAATTCATGGTCAATTACTAAACTCTTTATGTTAATATGAGTTCTTATAAATAATAATAAATTACATGAAACATTGAACAAAAATCACATATTGATCTCTAATGTATTAGCAAGTAATAAAGGTAAAATCAAACACAAAAAAATCATTGCACGGTGATTAAGAACTTAGTATACTACATATTAAGTCTTGAAATTGATCCATCCTAACCAAGTTTTTTATCGAAAAAAATTCCCACTAAGAAACATGAGATTTGGGCAAGTCCACGATTCAGAAAAGGTTAAAATCTTTGACCGAAGTGAAATCAGACTGGATCTTAGTATGTTCGATTCAGATCAACGATTCGACTCGAAGAGGGATATGCTGACACAATTCATGCGAGTCTAAAAACTATACGGTAACCCTCACCAGTCGAACGTTCCTTTTCTTCCCCACTCGTTAACACATCCACCATGATCCATAAGCAACCTCACCACCACCAACACCTTCTTCTTATATGAGATACCACCAACACTTTGTTATGGACATGGGATTCGTGAATGGGTGGATAAAAATCTATGATAGGGTTTCATGAGAAAGGATGCATCATGTTTCTTGTAAAATCAGATTTGAATCCAAAAACTATTTTTGATCAAGATTTTAAGCGTAATTCATACAGTTAATTTTGATGATAGTATCAAGAAGAATATATATCAAAATTAAAGGACTATTTTGGTTCATTAGTGATAACAAATAATGATGTTAATTAATAAGGTTAAATCATAAGGAAATAATTGTTATTTTCTTTTTATAAATTAGGGTTTCTACGTACATTTGGATGTATTGAAATTAGAGATTATATATATTTGGATGTAATTTTAGATGAATCTTTAAAATGGGTTTGTAGTATACTTGTATATATATATATATATATACACTACCCGTGAGAAACTAAGGAAACCATTATTTTGTATGGTTCTTGCTAAATATTGAAAGGGAATCTTAAGCTTAGTTGAAGTATTCCCGGTCAGGTTGGGTTGAGTCATCCCGTTAGACCGTTTTTCACCAACATAACTGTCATCCGGTAAAACCAATGGCAAACCATTCCATACCGATTGGATAGTAGGTAGATGTCAGTTTTCTAATTCAGATATCGCCTATAACAGTTCAACTGGCAATTTTGGCCAAAATCGTCACTGACGACCGTTATGCAACACTAGATTATTCTTTCTCATCTTGATTTTCTAACCTTTAGTTATCGTGTCCAATTATTTTTATTTAGTTTTAAATATATTTTTTTAATTTTTTATATCATATTTGATCGTGTTCAACTATTATTTTCTAGTTTTTCAGCTACTACAGGTTAAGCAGGTTTAAGTTAATGATTTCGTCCACAAATAAACAGTTTTACGAGGGGAATCTTTTGTATGTCAAAAAATTCTCTTTAAGTTATGCAAATATGTTAGAGCAGTGCTCAGTTGAACCCATGACCATTGGTATGTCAAATTTTTCGTCAAGGTTAGATGCCAAAACTTACGCTTGAATTGCTTTCTAAAGTCAGGCTTGGATTGTACATGTGTAGGGTGGAATACTTTAAATTACCTCTAAAGAATTAAAGGCCAAGACTGAAGATCACATGAAGAAATCATCCGTCATTAAATGTTAGTATTTGAAGATTTGATTTCCTTTCTATGATTATCACCCTCTTTATCTATCCATCTATCTCTAAAAGAAATGAAGTATCAACGAAAAGTCTTGACTTTAGTACAAAAGGCTTAATTATTGGAATTGATCAAAGTGTTGAAGGAATGTAGTACAAGATTAGTGTTCTATTACTTTTTGTATGATTTTCAAAAATAGGCTTGTCAACCTTTCGAAAACTCACATCCGGTCTACATAGGATGTATTTTAGTCCTCACATTTGATGTTTTAAAAAACAAGAGATGCAACTTCCCAAAACTGTTTATCTTTCTAAAATCAAAGCTATAAATTTTAGAAATACAAATAGAAATTATGTGCTTGTTGATAGACTTTCGAAAAATTGAATCTTTAGTGTTTGGAATTTAGACTGTAGACATGTTTTGCTGCTCGCTGCCAAGGTTCCAAAAAGCTGAATTACCTAACTTTTGAAAAGTGACCTTTAAAACTCTTTCATAATAATTTTCAAAAACAAAAGGAATCATATTCGAGATATCTTAGATCAAAATCGTAGTTTATTTCTTAAAGGTCATGGTTTGATAAATACCTTCGCCACTCGTTATGCGTTCTACTCAGTTATCTTGGATTTGTTACCAATACTGAAATTTGATCCCACTTGCACCTATGGGATGCTCATCTTGATTAAGTCAAGTATATAACTTAGATAAGTTAACGACAACTATATGGGATCTATATTCTAGCCATGTAAGAGTTGTCTATAAAACTAACTTGGGAAAATATTGTTTTTAATGATTATTGCTGCTATACTTAACACAAATATTTATGAGCTTTCTATAACTCAGGGCTTTCCATAGTTTCTAGTGTCCTTATATAGTGAAATCCATTATACGCAAACAACTATAAATGATGGTAAATCTATAGTATATCTTAAACATTAAAAAGTGTTAGGTTTTCAAGTATACCATATAGGAAACAATATCTTTACCATTAGTGCAAGTGAATTATTTATGGTTGTATATCCTAGAAAATCTAGCTAAGTAATTCATATGGAAAAAAAATACAAAAATTGTGTGTTTGTTTTCGAAATTTACTTAACTTCGACATAAAACAGGGTTAGCATAATTCTTAAGAATATAATGCGTTGTACCTAAGATTTGAGGGTTTTACACTAAAACCATAGGATTTGTTCACTAATATTCTATGTACCCTATAAGATGCACTTTGCATGGTAGTCCTTGAAGGAATCTTATAACATTCACATAAGAACTGTGGTCGAAGAATATAATTCGAATTTCGTAATCCGTGGTGAATTCAAATTATATTCAAGCACATATCTGACTTGATTATATCAAGTTTAACATTCCTTTCTATCTTTTTTTTTTTTGGAAAATGATCAAATTCTGGATTAGTTGATGATATCAACTCTATAGGTCTCTTGAAGAGTCCTTAAAACACTGAAAATCCTTGCTTTAGTAACATAATTTTTTTTTCTTAATCTACAGTTTAAGAAAAACTTGTATGTTAATAGATCATAGATTTTGTTACGATGCTTATTTTCTGAAATCATGTAATTGCGTTAGCATCCATAAAGATGTCAAAAGCTTAACTATTTTTTTTTTTATTCGTTTTAGGTTTTTCTCCAACATGGTTTATTTGACAAGGTTTGGACGAGACATCACGTGAATGACAATAAAGCAATAATCAAATGTTGATATTATGCTCATTTTCCTATAACCAGATTTTATTTAGCATGGTGGACATAACTCAAAGTCACTTATAACCGATCGATATCATTCTTTTTACGTTGGTTTTGTCTTTTAATTTTCTAGAGGAGAAATAAAATCCTGGATTTGAACAAGTTTTATTTGGTCTTTGGTCTTTCTCCATTAGTAAACTTCACTTCCTTGCTCATTCTAATACTTTTAGCTCCTTTTTGGATGATTCAACCTAACTAAGATGAATAATATAAAAGAAGAGTAGTACAAGTAATATACAAGAATTATAGCAATTATAAACATAAATTTGACACTAAGAGTATGTGAGTTATGCACTTATCAGGTGGTCATCCAAGGGGGAGTTATGTGATTAATTTTGATCGTTTGGTAGATGCCTACCCTTAAATAGGTCATTTTGTTAGACCAAATCAATATAACCTTTTCAAAAATCCGAAAAACGCCTTCCCACGTTTCTGCTTTCTTATTGAGTTTTTTCTTCGAAACCCCAAAATCATCCATGGATTCTCAATTTGACACCGTCTAACCTCAGATTACCAGCCCTAGAGACTTACCTAGGGCTGTCAATGCTTAGATCTATGTGATACAAATTTAATTCATGGGATTATCCTCCTTTCTTTCGACTGATTTTGTGTTGTGTGGTGTGTTAGTACCAAAAAGCTGCTCTAACACGTGGCAGCAACGTCAGCGTAGCTCAGTATTTCCGCTACCCACAGTGTCCCGATACACCAGTCCAAAGTGCAACTAGTCCGAACCATGGACCACACTCAAAGTCCGAAGCCCGACAAGAAAGCCCGGGCCATGCAAGAAAGATAAGCCTAGCGCTCCCGATGCCCCGATCTCCAGTGGCGTCATCAGCGATGTCATCGTCCCGATCCCGATCCGAAGTAACGTAATCAATGACGTCATCATCATCCCGGTCTCGAAGTACCGTCCCGGTTTCGAAGTGACGTCATCAGCGACGTCATCATCATCACGTATCGGTCCTGTTCCAGCTGGTGGCCGATCCATCTCGTCCCGACCGGTCAATCCCGATAGATTTGGGCTGAACACATGGAAGCATTAGAGAGTGAGAGAGTAGACAGGTGGTCACACAAGGAGTTGCCACGTCACCAACACCTTTGACACGTGGGAGCATCATCATACAACACATCAAACGAGATTACACATAAAAGAAAAGGAAGCAGGAAAGAGAGGGGGAGGCTTCTTCTTCCGGGAAAAAACCTTCTGCATCTGGATTCTCAGAGCTTGAATGAAGCTTTCTGTATTTGTAATCATAAATTAATCAATAATCTCCTTGAATACTTCACTACCCGTGGAGGTAAGCCATTAAGGGCTGAACCACGTTAAATCCGTGTCCAATTTCTTCTTTTCTTTTGTGAATTTGAGTGATGATTTTGTTTGTTTTGGGTGTGAGAATTTCTGCCCAAACAATTTGGCGCTAGAAACAGGGATTGAAGAAAGGATTTATCCTACCTGAGATGGAATCTTCATCAGCATAAGAAAACTCGGTTACACAGAGAGAAATGAAGACAGGAGAGTGAAAAAGAGGGGATTCTCTTTTTCTTTTCTTTTCTTTTCGTTCTTTTTCTTCATCATCTACAGTTACAAATCACCAACAATTGGTTCATCCTACCTGACGTAACATCACCAACAGTTGGATCACAAAGAAAAATCAAACAGTAGCATCACCAACAGTTGGTTCACTTTGTTCTTGACCTACATCTTTTTAAATTTTTGGCTTCAATTGTGTTTTCAAACATTTGATTTTAAAATAAATCAGGAAATTTCCTTTTGAAATTTGGTTTCAGAATTTTCTCTTACAGTTGGAAAAGAAGTTTCTTTGAGAAAATCCGTTTGAAAGCAAATGAAACTGAGGTTTTGTTTTGAGAAAATCATGTGCCAACAGTACCAAAAGCTTTATATACAAAACCCATCTTATTGATCATTGACCATTGAATCATATTTTTCCTTACAAATCTCGTCTCAAAATGGGTTTTCCTTACAGTTTCATGACCACTGAATCATATTTTTCATACCCATTTGATTGATTTTTGAAATTTAGAGTAGTTAAAACTTCAAATTGATTTCGGAAATTTTTCTCACCAATTTAATTTGGTTTTCCTTTATAAATCAATTGCTACAGTATGAATGCATATGTAAATGATTTGTGTGTGAATGGATAATGAGTGCAGGGAAGGAGTTTGTGTGTGAATGAAAATCACACCCAATTTGATGCAGGAATCAGTCATAAAATTGCACAAAACATGCTTGAAAGAATGCATGAACGAGAAAGTCAACATTCCAAGGTGTAGAAAGAGATGATGGTCAAGACACTAATAATCAAGAAGAACACAATCTAGTAATGGAGACAAACAAGAGGCAAAATGGGTCATCTCCACCTCGCACAGAAGTATTTTTTTGCTGCAATACCATGCAAGTGCTGTTCTTACTGCTTGCATCTACTCTTTGACCAACATCATCAATACTGCCAGAGATATGAGTCCTCTCTGCTCTAGGGGACAACAATAACATAAGCATTCCCTGATTGGCAATGAGCTAAGTATCACCAACTTTAACTGTAAATGAATGTTACCTTAGAAGTG
>JAJJMC010025232.1:2696680-2762541 GCA_023531435.1 Papaver californicum | reverse complement strand
AAACGAGATTACACATAAAAGAAAAGGAAGCAGGAAAGAGAGGGGGAAGCTTCTTCTTCCGGGAAAAAACCTTCTGCATCTGGATTCTCAGAGCTTGAATGAAGCTTTCTGTATTTGTAATCACAAATTAATCAATAATATCCCTGAATACTTCACTACCCGTGGAGGTAAGCCATTAAGGGCTGAACCACGTTAAATCCGTGTCCAATTTCTTCTTTTCTTTTGTGAATTTGAGTGATGATTTTGGTTGTTTTGGGTGTGAGAATTTCTGCCCAAACATGGTGTTCTTTACATGTTCCAGTTTATGCTACCTTTTCTGAATCAACGATGTTGCGACCAAGATCTTTACAATTGCTAATGTATAAGCTTGAAATCTGTATTTATTTCCTCGATTCGACCCTGATGCAATCTGAACTTCATTTGATTCTGATGTTATTGATTTCCTCTGATCGTTTTATTACTTCCCTACTCTCATGGGAGGTGACAAGATCTGCGGTGCTTCCTCGATTCATTAAAGTTCAACAAAATGACAGTTGATGTGGCTAATTTGTAAACATACTTCACAATTATTCTGTTGTTTTAAGGTGAAGGTATCTTTGATATTTCCATGCTGCTAGCTTGCTCCGGTTTTAGATTGGATTTGAGCTTTAAGCACATATGTCAACCAAACTTTAATACAAAACGAATCTCTATCATTTCACATGCCTTCTTCGCTTGTTTGCTGCTTATATCATTACTTTCATTCCTATATGGGGCCAAAAAATCAACAATTTTACTTGTATGCAATACCTGTTCGCACCTAGTCACATATTATATCAATGCCGAGCCTGTTATCATGCCTATTACCGTTCCCGTCATCTGTTTTTTTAGATGCTCCATCTCCCTGGCCTCTAGTTGGTTGGATGTAAGTTTTAGTCTCTTTACCTATCTGCACCTGATTGTTCGTGTTTGGTAGGTACTCCTTTTGTTATTAGTGCCTGATATTTCCTTTGAAGTTTGGTGGATGTTTCTTTGCAAGTTGTTTTGGACTTGTGTTTTAATTCATAATTCTTGGTTTGTATCCTGAGTTGGTTCCGGTGTTTTGACGTTTAACAGAGACGTATTGAAGACCTTTTATGCTGCATACATGGGGTCTGGTTTAGATTATCTATTTTTTAAGGAGGATGTTGATCTTACAGCTGATTTATCTCTTGAAAATCGATTGAATTTACCCTAGCAACTTCAGAGCTCGGCAATGACGATTTGTGCTTTTCGTCCACCTCATTTCAAACATTCTGGACTTCTTTCCTTCAGGTTTCTACTTCGACTGAATTGTTCTCTAGCCTCTTCATATTGGTATTCATGCAGCTTATGGGATGGGTGTGTCGACAAACTCAATCAATATCCAAAATAGCTCTACAACATCATCATCATCACTCATTTTCAGGTTTAAGGCAGGCTTATTGTGATATTGAAGGTACCAAATAAATGTGTATATGTATCACATTATCTCCCAATATGACAACACCTTTAGAAGCATTACATAAGCTTTATCGCACACAACACTACCACCGTTATTATGGTTTCCTACAACCGTAACAAAATTGGAACCTAATATTAATATTGAAATTGAGTACTATCACCATAATGCAACGAAGGAAGCATCAAATCAGCAACACTGCAGCGGGGATAATCCCATGAAAATTCCCAAAGGTATCACATGAATGAACAGTACAACCAAAGTGTAATTCTCCATGGGTCGGTAGTCCAGTCCTATCTAGTTTGTTTTGGTTTTTTACTTCGCAAGAAGAAAATTTATTTTTACTAGGTATATTCAGTAGTATGTTGTATTTTAGTTATCTATAATTTGTAAACTTAATTAGATCATAGTCTAATTAGGTACTGTAGTTTAGTCTTGATCTAGATAGTTAATTTAGATCTCCGTTGCTTCCTCACTTTGCTTCTGTTTCTAATAGTACTCATCCAGCTAAAGACTCAAGTCAACAGATTCATTATGGATCAAGCAGAAAAAGAAGAAGAAGATAGACAAGTAACATACGGGCAGTACGCCGTAACATCTGGATACAAAGGCTTGACTAGCACCTCGGAACAATTACAACAAAACCCAGTACCAACAACCACGTTCCTATTGATATTATCGCGTCCACCAAAAGTACAACTTTTCTTGTAAAAAGCAATTATCGAAGGCCTATGGACCTTCGACAAACTAAACCATATCCACCTCACAATTCCAACATCTACCCGCAATGTACTTTTGATCCGGAGACAGCTACTCACAGTATGCTTTTGATCGTTTTAGAAAAGTGGTAAAATAGTTCGTTCGCTAAGACTTGTGAAGATTTTTTATAGACCTAATTTTGATTTAAACTAGAAAATAAGTAAAATATTTTAATAATATTGGGAAGAACTGGAACTCAGGATTCCACCAAAATCACTTTTGAATGATTTCTACAATGATTCTTTAACAATTATAGCTCTTTTATTGACTCTGTTTCTTCGCCAAAAGTAGATTTCTAAAACATTAACTGTAAATCACAAGCATGGCGCATCAAAAGCACTTAAGTCCCAGCATACACCATCAAACAAAATCACAACTAATTAAGAAAAATCATAAATCAATTAAAAATCAACGCAAAAGTCATTAAGAATCAAAAATAGTTACCATTCATTTATGAAATATGTCTTATCCATTTTCCCAGTGGTTGGGTTTATCTCATCATGCTCAAAACACTTTCAAAAGATTGGTACATGGCTAAAAAGTGCTTGAGAAGAATAAAATAAGCTAAAAATAATAAAAAAGGAAATCTGCAACGTTTTCTAGGCGTTACAGATTAACTGTTGCAATGGAGCTTGAAGATAAATGTTGCAAAGCGAAGATAAACGTTTTAGATCGGCTGAAGCAACCGTTGCAGCTGAAGATAAATGTTGCAAAGCTGAAGATAAACGTTGTTGTTCTGTTGAAGAAATCGATGTCGTATCCTTGTTTTTCACTAGCAACATCACTTTCTTTTTCTCTTGTTTCTTCCCAAGCCACCCCACCTGATTTTTCTTCCTCCTCTTTGCTATTTATAGTTTCCAGAAACCCTAAAAACTCATCCTTAATCGATAAGGACTCAAAACTCAATCCAAAACCAACTCTAATTCGAAATAATCCAAATCAGATGAGAATTCTTTTTCCGGCTGTAACACGGATTTCCACCCATTTTCACGGCTTTAAACTCTTGTAGTTTACGTGTTTCATCCTCTAATGATTGTTGCTTCATGTTGATAAGGTTTAAATTCTTTAAAATCCCCCAAAAATCGCTTTTGAAAATCACAGCTAACTCTCACGTAAAGAAAATCTTTTCCCGCATTTTTTGAATTTTTGAAATTGAAAAGCGTGCCCCATATCCAGAAGTGGGGTGCCTTTAGCATCTTGCATGGGTGCCTTTATCAACTTTTTGAGCTAATTTTTCCATAAAATGTTTATTTCCCAAAAATACCTACAAACACATAAAATGATACAATAAATACAAAGTTTAGCACTAACAAAATAGATAATTGAAAACAATTTAGACACAAAAATGTGTCTATGAAATACCCCCAAACTTATTATTTTTAGAACAATCTAATCTAAAAATAAAATAACAATCTAACTCCTAATCTGAAGGTCAGTGTCAGGATGAATCCTAATGGATTGAGATACGCTCCCACTAGTCTTATTCCTTATACTAATATCGACTCAGCTGGTATATACAAGGGTCCCAGAGATTGATTTATTGAAAATAAAATAATTATTTTTATATTATTAAATATATTGAACTCATGATTGGATCAAGTGCATGCTCCTTATCAACATCTTACATGATAATTCTCATGGATCCCGTGTTCCACGCTTGCTTAGGCGACGGAGACAGGGAAACACACACATATTGCTATCAAAGTGTCAATACTCAATTTTTTTTATATTTTTTTTGAATCATAGTCTAAATAATATCAAACACTCTACTCCATCCTAATGGAGATAGCAATTCGATACTGGTGCCCCACCAAATCACTTAGAGAAACACAACGTTATAAAAATAAAACCAGAAGGTGACTTCGAGATATGGTGACGACTATCATGTTATTTCTAACACCTGAACTAGGCATCCTTTTATGAATAGACCATTTAGCTGGGCACACCAATTCCTATAGAAAAAAACCTAACTTTCCATCTACCTAGAATGGTTAGTGTCATCCTGAATTGTTCACAAGTTTCTAGAATATGGAGTTTCATATTTCAACTTAAAAGTTTCTCCCTTACCCCCAAACTTAAATTTAACATTGTCCTTAATGTTCTAAAAATGAATGATTAAATACATGAACAAGGAGAAACTGTTACCAACCGAAGGAAATGAGTTAAGGAAAGAAATTACCATATCGCATGAGCACGGGTTACCTCACAAGAAGTGCTAAGTTTAAAGTCTTCGGTCAGACTAAGAAAGAATTAGTCACCTCATAAAATCATATAACAATAGCCGGAACAACTGTGGGTCATCTGAATCAAATAATGTTATCCAAAATAGAAGGAAAATACAGCGGGACAAGAAAATGATTAAATCGAGCACTCCCTTATCTAGTTTTCTGTTTAAGAGAACTATTTTTAATTGTGGTTTAGGTTCAAGCTCTATAAAAGGGTCTAAAAAAATATTTTTATTGGATGGATTTTCTCGTTGGCAGGATCAACATGATCAAGTTGTAAAGTCTGGAAAAACTCAACCAAGAACTTAGAAGCACATAATAATAACCTGAATAATTGTGGATCCTCAAAGTCAATTAGATTTGACTCACAAAGTTGACTACTATGAAGGTGGTCATTCTTAAACAAATGTGTCGATTCTAATTTCCTAAAGTAATTAGGCTTAGTCTCAAACTTAAATACTGACACATTTGAAATTCAAACGTTCCAACAATTGGAAGATAATTTTTTGGTGGGAAAACAAAGTCAATCTTGGTATTATTTCCTAGGTAAACCACATCGACCAGAGGATGAGTTTCTAACAACTGAACTTCTTTCTGGACATCAACAGGATCAGGGAATCTAGTTTGAAGATGATCTTGAAAAATGGTAGAGGTGCAAATGTCAAGCCCCAAGTGAGGGACTTTAAGCAGGGATACTTGACAATCACAGGAATCATCGGTACCCCCAAACTTCGAGTGGACATTACCCTCAGATGGACTAAAAACTATTGGTTGGATTCTAGAATCCTTAAGGTCAGAACTACACGCAACTTCCTCTATAGAAGGATATAAGGTGGACTTATAATTGGTAGAAGTTTAAACTTAGTTTTCTATATATTATAAGTGTCCATCGAAGGTTCAGAATCTAACAAAGTATTCACCTCATTAATAACACTATCATCGTTAACATCAAACCCAAAGTGGTCTAGACATTTCTCTAATGGATCTTCTAATAGAGTGTTTGGTAATGACTACTGAACTAATGTTCCTATCATGTTCACCTCTTCAATGCACGTGTCATCTAGCTCAGTTGGTTGGTTACTGATGTAGTTTAAAAGTGGTAAATAAAGATTCGTTACTCAGACTTGTGAAGATTTATTTTAAATCTAATTTCTAAAACTAAAAGTATGAAAACTCAAATATTTTTATAAAGATGGGAGAAAACTGAGACTAGGATTCCACTATTTTCCAATTTCAAAGTGATAATAATTTTAATCATGCAATTCTAACATTTTAATTTGATTCTAAATCATTGCAAAAATAGATTTTCAAAACAACAACTGTATAACAAAAGCATGGAGCATCTAGGACCTAAGCCAAGGCATGCACCATCTAACGGAATCACAATTGCTTAACAAAAATATTTTAAATCAATTTTTAATCAAGGCAATTAATCATAAATAAATTGCATAAATTAATTAAATAATTACCACATAATTGTTGGAAAAGTATCTTCCTCCATAGCCTCAGAGATGAAGTTTATCCCCTCATTGTAATGGAAAAACCCTCAAAAATCGATTTTATAACTCAAAAATTGCTTACAATAAGAATGTAAATGCTCACAGACACTCTGATACGGTTATAGGTGTTGCTGTGAACACTTCGCACCGTTACAGAAGGTATTTAGAATTAATATGCAACAAGAAACAAATTTCTATTGCGGTTTGAAATAAAGGACGGACTACTGTGTAATGAAGGATTGTTTCTTGGTGTAGTATGCTTCGTGTTCTTGATGTGCAACAGCAGAAATTTGAACTTCCTGTTTACGTGATTCTCGTGATTGTGAGCAATTCTAAGCTTCCCAATTGTTTTCCCTCCTCTCTGGACTGTCTAGCATCCTCTATTTATACTACCCATCACCAAATCATCCCAATCTTTCCTTTAATTCTCAATTGATTCATCGATCATGACTTTCCAAAAACTTGATTATTTTCTTTCCTGATTTCGATTCTTTCTCTGATTCTTGATCCTATTAAGAGAAGAAGATCTCTTTCTCTTTTTAATTCTTTCCTTTTTTCACGCTGTTCTTGAATAGGAAATTTTCCTTCCCGCCAACTTTTGACTTTTGAATTTTTGGGTGTGGTTGCCCTTAACCAAAGTGTGGGTGCCTTAATCCAAGTTGAGGGTGCCTTTAACATTTCTCCAAAAACACCTACAAAGAAATAAAAAAACATATTAAATACAAAATCGAGTACCAACAAAATATATAATTGAGATTAAATCAGACACAAAAAATGTGTCTATCAGTTACTAATATCAAAAATATTCAACTCAATAGTCATATTACTAAAATGTAAGTTCACAATACCATTTCGACAGTTAATGATCGCACTAGATGTAGCTAAAAACGGGCGAACTAATATCACATGTATCTGATTCTCTGGGTCAGGGACAGGTTGGGTGTCAAGGACAACTAAATTCACTGGAAAAATAAACTTATCGACCTCAATAAGAACATCTTCTATGACACCACGAAGAATTTTCATAGACCTATCAGCTAATTACAGTGTTATCTGAATAGGTTTCAAATCACCAAGTCCTAGCTGGAGGTACACATGGTACAGAAGTAAGTTCACACTGGCTCCTAAGTCAAGAAACACTTTCTCCACATGGTAGTTACCAGTTGTGCAAAAAATGGTTGTGGACCCTGGGTCTTTGTACTTAGGAGTTGTATTGTTATGGATAATTGAACTCACATGACTAGCTAAAAAGGTTTTCTTTTGTACACTAAGCTTTCGCTTTTGCGTACACATATCCTTAGGGAACTTGGTATAAGTAGGAATCTGCCTAATTGCATCTAATAAAGGATTGTTGATAGTGACTTGCTTAAAAACCTCCAATATGTCGTTAAAATCGGATTCCTTCTTTGTTAGTGCTAACAGTCATTGGAACGGGGTAATAGGCACAAAATCTGGCTTATAATGAACTTCAACGGGCTCTTTAGAGACTTCATCAGTCTTTTCAGCTACTGGCTCAGAAAGGTGAACTACAATATGTTCACTATCATGCATGTTTACCTTGTTGTCTACCACTTTACCATTCATATAGGTTCTAATTGCATTCACATGATTTGATGATTTCTCACCAGAAGATACTTCATGAACTCCTCTAGGATTGGGTTTGTTATGACTAGGAAACTTACCTTTTTTCTCTTTCTCTATAACAACTCAGCGATTTGACCAACCTGGGTTTCTAAATTGGAAATAGCCTGACTGTTATCCTGAACAATCTTTTGATTTTCTTGTAAACTTTGGTTGACTGACTGCTGAAAATCTTTAGTGTCCTGAGTTAATAAGGCGAGAGACTCTACTAAACTCATGATCATCTTATCTATCGAATTCTGTAATTGTGCTGGTCCAGAAGGATTCTTAGTATAACCAAAACCTGGGGGAACCTTAGAATTACTAGACTGACCTTGACTCTGGCCCTTAGACCAAGAAAGGTTAGAATGATTTCTCCAACCAGGGTTATAGGTTTCTGAATAAGGGTCAAACTTCTGATGATTATTAAACTAGTGTTATTAAAAGAGCATGGGCGTGCTCTTCAACAGTCTGTCCTTCCCAAAATAACTTGGGCTTAATTCCACAACTAGATTGACCCAGTTCTAAAGCTTCTAACCTTTTTGATATAGCTGCTATTTTGGCATCTGTTTCAAAAGATCCTTCTACCCTATTGACATTTCCTCTACTTAGAAGAATTTTTTTCTGGGGCTCCCTACTATTTTTCCATTGCTGGATTTTTTAGGCGATTTCATTCAAAAATGTCATCGCACCATCGGCAGTTTTATTTTCAAACCCACCGGTGCATAAAGACTCAACCATTGTTGTTGTCGAATAATATAAACCCTCGTAGAGGATTTGAACTAGCCTTATTTTTTCTGAACCATGATAAGGACATTGTGATAATAAGTCATTAAACCTTTCCAATTACCTATATAAAGATTCTCCCTCTTGTTGAGCAAATGTGCAAATATGCTGCCTAATAGATGATGTTTTTTGCCTAGGAAAAAACTTTTGGAAAAAGTTAGATGTAAGTTGTTCATATGTTTCAATGGACTCAGAAGTCAAACTATATAGCTAAGATTTGGATTTGACTCTTAGTGAAAAAGGAAACAATCTAAGTTTCAATGTTTCATCATCTAGGTCCTTAATCCTGATGGTACTGCATATTTTCTCAAAATCCCTAACATGGAAATAGGGGTTTTCATTTTCTTTCCCTAAGAAGATTGTGAGCATCTTTATGGTCCCAGGTTTTAACTCATAGTTTGCTTCAGTTTTAGCTAACTTGATACATGATGGACGGGAAGTCCTAGTCGGGTTCAACAAAGCTTTTAAAGTTGTCATTGTTGGCGCTATCAAAAGACTAGAAGTAACTTCTTCAGACAGTGTCAAGTTCTTAAAATTGAAATTTCCAAAAGCAGGGCCCTCAAAAGAAGAGTCTTCGAGGTCCTCGTTTCCTGGAATAAAACTACTAGGTTTGTCACTAATCAAACGACCTAGAGTGTCTCTTTTCCAATCTCGCTCAGCGATGATTTCGAGCGTTCTTGGCATACAGTAAACTAAAAAAATAATCTTAATTGGAAGGGAATTCTAAACAATCACAAGCAAGGATGACTCAACCAAATCAAACCTATTGAATCTAGCAAACAAAAATCATGATTGCTCCACTTAGATTGTTTCTAGACCAGCTTCTATTCTTTCAAAAGGTAACTAGTTACAGTTTTTAAAACCTCTTAGAACGATCCGAATTAGATTAAGTCGAATAGAAACAGGATAAGCTCTAAGGAGCTTTGATAACCCTGTCTTTTTGGCAACGTTCCCTTGGGTTACAAGGCGGCTCGAATCTTCTTAAAATAATCTTCATGAACTTTGAGTTAGGCTAACAGAGTAACCAATTAAGTCCTTTTGAATGACTTTCCTATAAGCTCGTTACCATATCGGTCTCTTTCTCGTCAAAATTTTAAGCATAGGTTCGCTCTTAGTAACGTGTTCCTAAAGCGATCAAGAAGGAAACGGTGATGAAATCCGAGTCCTTATCTTGTATGGCCATTTCTTGCCCTTTACTAGAAAATAAATCCATATTCAATCCTCAACATATAAGCACACGAAGGAGTCCATGAAACCCACTGACAGGAGATTCGTGGATGGTTAGGGTCTTACCTCCTTTTCCAGACGGGCGATGAACCGTTAAAGTCGACTCAGGCTACCGACTCCTATGTCAATGTACGACCCCGAGGGCTGAGACAATATCGTAATTCTCGTGTTGCATATTCGATAATACCCTTCTGTAAGGCTTAATAAAATAATAATGTCCAAAAGTCCCAAAAAAAGAAAGACCAAAGTCCAAAGAAAAAGTCCAAAAATAAAAGAAAAATTACAAAAATAATAAAAGATTTCCTAATACAATTTTCTGAAGACAAAAATCAATAAAACCCTAAAAATTTAAAATAAATAAAATTAACTATAAAAATAAAATAAATTTGTCTTGTTTTTCCGTTCTTTTCGATTTATCTTTGACTCCAAGTCTTTAATCAATCAATGTAATCTTTGGCTCCAATTTCTTTTTGATCCAAAACCTGTAATACAAAGAAAAATACCCAAAAACGTAAAATAGAACAAATAAAAATCTAATTGAGCTAACTAACCGAAAAAAAAAACTAAAAACAAATCCCCGGCAACGGCACCAAAAACTTGATCGTTTTAGAAAAGTGGTAAAATAGTTCGTTCGCTGAGACTTGTGAAGATTTGTTTTAGACCTAATTTTGATTTAACCTAGAAAATAAATGAAAGATTTTAATAATATTGGGAAGAACTAGAACTCAGGATTCCACCAAAATCACTTTTGAATGATTTCTACAATGATTCTTTAACAATTATAGCTCTTTTATGGACTATGTTTCTTTGCCAAAAGTAGATTTCTAAACATTAACTGTAAATCACAAACACGGCGCATCAAAAGCTCTTAAGTCCCAGCATACACCATCAAACAAAATCACAAGTAATTAAGAAAAATCATAAATCAATTAAAAATCAATGCAAAAATCATTAAGAATCAAAAATAGTTACCATTCATTCATGAAATATGGCTTCCTCCATTGTCCCAGTGGTTGGGTTTAGCTCATCATGCTCAAAACACTCTCAAAAAATTGGTACATGGCTCAAAAGTGCTTGAGAAGAAGAAAAGAAGCTAAAAATTATAAAATAAGAAATATGCAACGTTTGCTAGGCGTTACAGATTAACTGTTGCAATGGAGCTTGAAGATAAATGTTACAAAGCGAAGATAAACATTTTAGATCGGTTGAAGCAACCGTTGCAGCTGAAGATAAATGTTGCAAAGCTGAAGATAAACGTTGTTGTTCTGTTGAAGAAATCGATGTCGTATCCTTGTTTTTCACTAGCAACATCACTTTCTTTTTCTCTTGTTTTCTTCCCAAGCCACCCCACCTGATTTTTCTTCCTCCTCTTTGCTATTTATAGTTTCCAGAAACCCTAAAAACTCATCCTTAATCGATAAGGACTCAAAACTCAATCCAAAACCAACTCTAATTCGAAATAATCCAAATCAGATGAGAATTCTTTTTCCGGCTGTAACACGGATTTCCACCCATTTTCACGGCTTTAAACTCTTGTAGTTTACGTGTTTCATCCTCTAATGATTGTTGCTTCATGTTGATAAGGTTTAAATTCTTTAAAATCCCCCAAAAATCGCTTTCGAAAATCACAGCTAACTCTCACGTAAAGAAAATATTTTCCTGCCTTTTTTGAATTTTTGAAATTGAAAAGGGTGCCCCATATCCAGAAGTGGGGTGCCTTTATCATCTTGCATGGTGCCTTTATCAATTTTCTGGGTGCCTTTATCAACTTTTTGAGCCAATTTTTCCATAAATGTTTATTTCCCAAAAATACCTACAAACACATAAAATGACACAATAATACAAAATTAAGCACTAACAAAATAGATAATTGAAAACAATTTAGACACAAAAATGTGTCTATCAAATACCCCCAAACTTATTATTTTAAGAACAATCTAATCTAAAAATAAAATAACAATCCTAACTCACTTTCGCAGGCATCGCGATTGCACTTAGAGTGTGCAACAAGCCTTTAAACCCATATGTGTCCCTATCGGATGAGTTTTGTCTCGCGAGGGTTTACAAGAGGTATGCCCACAAAACCTTTACTCCAAACCCTAGCTACATGTGAACGATTGAGGGTAAGCACTAAACAAAATATTTAGTTGGCATACTAAATTCTTCGGCTATGGGAATCATTACCCTATATAAGTCCAATTGCCGTACACGAGTTTGCACTCAGCATATAAAATTCATATATAAGAAAAAAAAAGCTCTACTTATATAATTGTTCAACCACGATACTCAGAATCTATCAAAGTTCAATCACATGGAAATATTTAAAATATAAATGTGGAGATGATGAAGTTTGCGCATGTTGACTAAGGTGAACGGTGTTTCCCATATCTGTTTGAAGGTCAGTGTCAGGATGAATCCTAATGGATTGAGATACGCTCCCACTGGTCTTACTCCTTATACTAATATCGAATCAGCTGGTATATACAAGGGTCCCAGAGATCGACTTATTAAAAATAAAATAATTATTTTTATATTATTAAATATACTGAACTCATGATTGGATCAAGCGCATGCTCCTTATCAACATCTTACATGATAGTTCTCATGGATCCCGTGTTCCACGCTTGCTTAGGCGACGGAGACAGGGAGACACACACATATTGCTATCAAAGTGTCAATACTCAATTTTTTTAATATTTTTTTTGAATCATAGTTTAATAATATCAAACACTCTACTCCATCCTAGTGGAGATAACAATTCGATACTGGTGCCCCACCAAATCACTTAGAGAAACACAAAATTATAAAAATAAAACCAGAAGGTGACTCCGAGATATGGTGACGACTATCATGTTATTTCTAACACCTGAACTAGGCATCCTTTTATGAATAGACCATTTAGCTGGGCACACCAATTCCTATAGAAAAAAAGCTAAATTTCCATCTACCTAGAATGGTTAGTGTCATCCTGAATTGTTCACAAGTTTCTAGACTTTGTAGTTTCATATTTTAAGTTAAAAGTTTCTCCCTTACCCCCAAAATTAAATCTAACATTGTCCTCAATGTTCTAAAGATGAATGATTAAATACATGAACAAGGAGAAACTGTTACCAACCGAAGGAAATGAGTTAAGGAAAGATATTACCGTGTCGCATGAGCACGGGTTACCTCCAAGAAGTGCTAAGTTTAAAGTCTTTAGCCGAAAGAATTAGTCACCTCATAAAATCATATAGCAATAGTCGGAACAACTGTGGGTCATCTGAATCAAATAATGCTATCCAAAATAGAAGGAAACTACAGCAAACCAAGAAAATGAACAAATCGAACGCAGGATCAACAGCATCAGGTTGTAAAGTCTGGAAAAACTCAACCAAGAACTTAGAAGCACATAATAATAACTTAAATAATTGTGGATCCTCAAAGTCAATTATATTTGACTCACAAAGTTGACTACTATGAAGGTGGTCATTCTTAAACAAATGTGTCGATTCTAATTTCCTAAAGTAATTAGGCTTAGTCTCAAACTTAAATACTGACACATTTGAAATTCAAACGTTCCCAAAATTGGAAGAAATTTTTTTGGTGGGAAAACAAAGTCAATCTTGGTATTCTTTCCTAGGTAAACCACATCGACCAGAAGATGGGTTTCTAACAACTGAACTTCTTTCTGGACATCAACATGCTCAGGGAATCTAGTTTGAAGATGATCTTGAAAAATGGTAGAGGTGCAAATGTCAAGCCCCAAGTTAGGGACTTTAAGAAGGGATACTTAACATTCATAGGAATCATCGATACCCCCAAACTTATGGTGGACATTACTCTCAGATGGACTAAAAACTATTGGTTGGATTCTAGAGTCCTTAAGGTCAGAACTATACCCAGCTTCCTCTATAGAAGGAAATAAGGTGGAATTATAAATTGATAGAAGTTTAAACTTAGTTTTCTATATATTATAACTGTCCCATCAAAGATTCAGAATCTTACAAAGTATTCACCTCATTTATAACACTATCATCGTCAACATCAAACCCAAAGTGGTCTAGGCATTTCTCTAATGGATCTTTTAATAGAGTGTTTGGTAATGACTCATAAACTAATGTTCCTATCATGTTCACCTCTTCAATGCACGTGTCATATTTCTCAGGTGGTTGGTTACTAATAGTAAAAATATTCAACTCAATAGTCATATTACCAAAAGATAAGTTCATAATACCATTTCGATAGTTAATGATCGCATTAGATTTAGCTAAAAACGGGGGACCTAATATCACAGGTATCTGATTCTCTGGGTCAGGGACACGTTGGGTATCAAGGACAACAAAATCCACTGGATAAATAAACTTATCGACCTCAATAAGAACATCCTCTATGACACCACGAGGAATTTTCACAGAACTATCATCTAATTGCAGTGTTATCTGAGTAGTTTTCAAATCACCAAGTCCTAGCTGGAGGTACACATGGTACAGAAGTAAGTTCACACTGGCTCCTAAGTCAAGTAACGTTTTCTCAACACGGTAGTTACCTATTGTGCAAGAAATGGTTGGGGACCCTGGGTCTTTGTACTTAGGAGTTGTATTGTTCTAGATAATTGAACTCACATGACTAGCTAAAAAGGCTTTTTTTTGTACACTAAGCTTTCGCTTTTGCGTACACATATCCTTAGGGAACTTGGCATAAGTAGGAATCTGCCTAATTGCATCTAATAAAGGAAGGTTGATAGTGACTTGCTTAAAAACCTCCAATATATCGTTAAAATTGGATTCCTTCTTTGTTGGTGTTAACAGTTGTAGGAACGGGGCTCTGAGCACAAACTATGGCTTATAATGAACTGCATCGGGCTCTTTAGAGACTTCATCAGTCTTTTCAGCTACTGGCTCAGAAGGGTGAACTACAGTATGTTCACTATCATGCATGTTTACCTTGTTGTCTACCACTTTACCATTCCTATAGGTTCTAATTGCATTCACATGATTTGATGATTTCTCACCAGAAGATACTTCATGAACTCCTCTAGGATTGGGTTTTTTATGACTAGGAAACTTACATTTTTCTCTTTCTCTAAAAAACTCAGCGATTTGACCAACCTGGGTTTCCAAATTGGAAATAGCCTGAACAATCTTTTGATTTTCTTGTAAACTTTGGTTGACAGACTGCTGAAAATCTTTAGTGTCCTGAGTTAATAAGGCGAGAGACTCTACTAAACTCATGATCGTCTTACCTGTCGAATTCTGAATTGTGCTGGTCCAGAAGGATTCTTAGTATAACCAAAACCTGGGGGAATCTTAGAATTACTAGACTGACCTTGACTCTGGCTCTTAGACCAAGAAAGGTTAGGATGGTTTATCTAACCAGGGTTATAGGTTTCTGAGTAAGGGTCAAACTTCTGATGATTATTAAATCTTTTGTTATTATAAAGATCATGGGCGTGCTCTTCAACAGTCTGTCCGACCCAAAATGACTTGGGCTTAATTATACAATTAGATTGACCCAGTTCTAAAGCTTCTAACCTTTTTGATATAGCTACTATTTTGGCATCTGATTCAAAATATCCTTCTACCCTATTGACATTTCCTCTACTTAAAAGAATTTTTTTCTGGGGCTCCCTATTATTTTCCAATAGCTGGGTTTTTTAGGCAATTTCATTCAAAAATGTCATCGCATCATCGGCAGTTTTATTTTCAAACCCACCGATGCATAAGACTCAACCATTGTTGTTGTCGAATAATCTAAACCCTCGTAGAGGATCTGAACTAGCCTTATTTTATCTAAACCATGATGAAGACATTGTGATAATACGTCATTAAACCTTTCCAAATACCTATATAAAGATTTTCCCTCTTGTTGAGAAAATGTGCAAATATGTTGCCTAATAGATGATGTTTTGTTCCTAGGAAAAAACTTATGGAAAAATGCAGATGTAAGTTGTTTATAAGTTTCAATAGACTCAGAAGTCAACTATATAAGCAAGATTTAGCTTTGTCTCTTAGTGAAAAAGGAAAAAAGCTAAGTTCCAATGCTTCATCATCTATTTTAATCCAAAACCTTAATACAAAGAAAAATACCCCAAAACGTAAAATAAAACAAATAAAAATCTAATTAAACTAACTAACCAAAAAAAACAACTAGAAACAAGTCCCCTGCAACGGTGCCAAAAACTTGATCGTTTTAGAAAAGTGGTAAAATAGTTCGTTCGCTGAGACTTGTGCATATTTGTTTTAGACCTAATTTTGATTTAAACTAGAAAATAAGTAAAAGATTTTAATAATATTGGGAAGAACTGGAACTCAGGATTCCACCAAAATCACTTCTAAATGATTTCTACAATGATTCTTTAACAATTATAACTCTTTTATTGACTCTGTTTCTTTGCAAAAAGTAGATTTCTAAAACATTAACGGTAAATCACAAGTGTGGCGCATTAAAAGCTCTTAATTCCCAGCATACACCATCAAACAAAATCACAACTAATAAAGAAAAATCATAAATCAATTAAAAATCAATGCAAAAGTCATTAATAATCAAAAATAGTTATCATTCATTCATGAAATATGGCTTCCTCCATTGTCCCAGTGGTTGGGTTTATCTCATCATGCTCAAAACACTTTCAAAAGATTGGTACATCGCTCAAAAGTGCTTGAGAAGAAGAAAAGAAGCTAAAAATAATAAAACATGAAATCTGCAACGTTTTCTGGGCGTTACAGATTAACTGTTGCAATGGAGCTTGAAGATAAATGTTACAAAGTGAATATAAACGTTGCAGATTGGTTGAAGCAACCGTTGCAGCTGAAGATAAATGTTGCAAAAATGAAGATAAACGTTGTTGTTCTGTTGAAGAAATCGATGTCGTATCCTTGTTCTTCACTAGCAACATCACTTCGTTTTCTCCTGTTTTCTTCCCAAGCCTCCCCAACTGATTTTTCTTCCTCCTCTTTGCTATTTATAGGTTCCAAAAACCGGAACAACTCATCCTTAATTGATAGGGACTCGAAACTCAATCCAAAACCAACTCTAATTCGAGATAATCCAAAACAGATGAGAGTTCTTTTTCCGGCTGTAACACGGATTTCCACCCATTTTCCCGGATTTAAACTCTTGTAATTTACGTGTTTCATCCTCTAATGATTGTTGCTTCATGTTGATAAGGTTTAAATTCTTTAAAATCCCCCAAAAATCGCTTTTGAAAATCACAGCTAACTCTCACGTAAAGAAAATCTTTTCCCGCCTTTCTTGAATTTTTTGAAATTGAAAGGGATGCCCCCTATCCAAGTGGGGTGCCTTTAGCATATTTCGTGGGTGCCTTTATCAATTTTTCTGGGTGCCTTTATCAACTTTTTGAGCCAATTTTTCCACAAATATTTATTTCCCCAAAAAACCTACAAACGCATAAAATGACACAATAAATACAAAATTAGGCACTAACAAAATAGATAACTGAGAACAATTTAGACACATAAATGTGTCTATCAGCTTCATTGTCATGTTACTGAAGATTTTTGGCATACCGTTTTATTTTTAATTGATGACTGTTTGGGTATCATGTGCCCTAGTGTAATAGCTCTTTAGTATTTTAATAAATTTCATGCGTCAAAAAAAACAATTTCCTAGGAATTTGGATGTCATTTTGATACCCATAAAGTATGATAAAACAAAATACAGATTATCTTCGCTTATTTTAAAGTGACTATGTATTGGCTTTTTGTTGAAGAAACTATTATTTCGAGAAGCTACCAATCCATGACACAAGTCCTCAATATGTTGAAGAAGAATGCATACTCAATAAGATAGTTATTCAACGACAACATTGATTGTGTAACACAGAGAATACTTTATAAACTATGTTATTTCTCCAAGAACACATTGCAATCTTCTGCACTCGCGAAATTAGTTAGTCAAATTGGAATTCTTCGGTTCTCAGAATTGTAAGCCAATAATTTTTTGAAAGTACTCATCATGGGTACTATCATCATACAAGGGGCATTGTACTAGACTCATCATGTTGTAATATTTTTCATCCGTCAAGGTTTTAACGATGCAGCATATGCGTGTCAAAAAACTGTTCGGAGTTTCACATATTTCAGGTTTTTACTCTTTTAAGTTTTCCTAGAAGATTGTTGTGATAAACACATTGGTCATGTGAACAATCTAGGATAAATATAGAGTCATATGTTTATTTATTAAGATGCCCTCATGTCTAGACCTATACAAATACATGTGTTATTCTTCTGTTTAAACACACATTAATTTTAAAAAAAAAATCTCTTATCCTTCTCTCTACTTTGTGTCTCTATCTTTACTCAAAATAAATTTTTTATTTTTAAAGTCATTTATTACGTAACAAGTTTGGATATTATGTGTATTGTGATTGAATAAAAACAAATGTTGTTTTCTTACTTCTTCACTTTGACATACCCAAAATCTTCTTTTGTCTCATCCTTATCCAGGGCCACCCTCCAATCAGGGCCCTCAATTATCTAGGTTGATAATTAAGCCATGTACGATACAGATATAATACAACCCTACTTCTTTTTGCTTTAGCACCACCGGAACAAATATTTCTTAGTCTTGTATCACCACCACAAATAGCTCTTCCATGTAATTTATACAACCTTTTGCATCGACTTGCCATTAAAATTACATTGTTGCCATGATATACTCTCATTACTCCATTTTCAGTAGAGTATCTCATTCCAAAATGATTTTAATCTAGGTAAACTAATTAGATTCCATTTCATCAACGACACATGTCTAACATTTGTGATTGTTTGAATTGAGCCATCAAACAATTTCAGGAGAACTTCACCAACTCCATGAACCAACAATCTAGAGCCACCCCCCGTGTTGACAAACCTGTTGCAATCTTCATAATTGTTATGTAATGAACGATTGTTGCAAACATGCACAACGGTACCACTGTCCAAAATCCATCCTCCCTGAAATATAAGGTTTGCAGGCGTGAGTAGGATATTATATTTTGATATCGTTATGGCTGTGGTATCTTTAGAAAAGTTAGTTGAATCCTTCTTCCTTGGGAAATCTCTAGCACAATGCCCTTGTTGACCACACTTGTAGCAATCACCTTCAAAAACCGTTCTTTTACCCTTTATTACTACCAACTCTCTTCCCATCAACTACAAATGCACTTTCAGAAATATTACTGACTCAATCTCTTTTTCGCATCACCTCCTTCGCAGTCAAAGCATTGCATACTTCTAATGTAGCAAACGAAGAACGACTAATAAAATTTTGTGATAAATTTTGAATGATTCAGGAACTTTCCAGATCAATTGTAGAGATTTATCTTGATCATTCAAGTTCTCACCAATAGCTTCAAGTTTCGATATTAACGAATCAAAGGAAGAAATATGAACCATCACCAAAGTTTTCTCTTCCATCCTCATATCATATAAAATACCTTTAATATTATTCATAGTTTTGGCCACAAACAAACTTTCAAGAGACTCCCACAACTATTTTGTTGATGTATCAATGTTGGTTGCAGCATGACCTTGTACATTCCTTGTGAGATGCAGACGAATCTCCAAAAAACACTTCTTATCCATCTTTCTCCATACATTATTAATATCGTCAATCATCTCCATATCGTATGAATCTTTCTTTTTTTTGTTCCTTCATCTTTGGACCCTTTATGGCATCATCCAAATCTAGCACGACAATAAAATCTTTTACATTCATCTCCCACAGACTGAAATCAGAATCCCATCAAACCTTTCCATACGATATGACTTCAATTCTCTATATTTTTCCATTATAGTAACAATGATAAGTGCTTACACATTTAGAGTATCAATTTCATGATGGTATTTGCTAGGTTTCTTGTGAATTATTTATATCACGTTTTTTTTTGTTTGGTTATCTTTTAGTAGATGGAATCATCCAAAATGAGTAAATCGGCACTTAATTGTGCAAGAAAAAAAGAGATACAAATAAAGAAGAGCCAAATACCAGGTGGAACACGTCCAAATCCATGATTTCTTGTTATCATCTCGTAGAGAACGAAGAAACAAAGCCAACGACGAAAGAATGAAGTCATTCCTATGGGGAAGTTATGGGCAAAACGATAAATTAACCTTGTCGGTTCCCCGGACTGACAGTTGAATGAGTGATTAATGGAATGTATAAGGGCACCAGACCATTGGCTAAGGGATGCCAAATTTTAATAAAGGCACCTGACAGTTGGATCGGGGTAACACCTTCATCATATCTTTCTTCACGCGATTAACAGAATAAATGAGTCCAAGAGAAGAATCAAGTGTGTGATGAAATATGGTTGTGGCTAATCGAGATGGAGAAGATTGTGGCAAAAAGAAGCTTTCATTAGAGGCAGTGATAGTTGGTGTTCGTGATGAGCTTGAGTTATGGCAGTGGAGAGATTGATGAGTTCTGATCGAGAATTGATGAGCCTGTGGTGATGACGAGCTGATGATATAATGGCCATTCATGGCAGCAGTCAAGATAATGGCAGCAATAGTGACTGAAATGATCGAGTTTGCAGAGAAGATGTTGCAGCTATTATCCGTGATGGTTGATGTTGTTGATGATGATTTAATGGATTTTGACATGAAGAAGAACTCGATCTTGGCAGTAGAAGACGTGAGTGCTGATGTTTTCAATCTAGGATAAGTTTGGAAACCGAGTTGGTCGATGGAGTTGATGCATAGATGATTGATTTTGAGTTGGTTTGAAACTATAACGGATGTGATCGTTGATTATGAAAAGTTTAGTAATGAAAGTAAAGAATGGTTACTCGGTGATTGATGGTTGATGGAGGTTGTTGAAGTGAGTAATGGGTTTCAATCAAATTCAGAGTATGAAGGAGTTTTGAATGAGAAAACAGGAAACTATGGTCGAGTTTAGAGTGGTATAGTTGTTGTGAGTAGTTGATGCTCAAGTATGCTAGTAGTGAGGCGAGAGAAGATGGATGTAGTTGCTGGAAGTTGGAGGCACTGAGAAGAATGGTGGCTATGATAAGTTTCTCGGCAGTTGAGGAAGTTAAGGTTTTGAATCCGAGAAGAAAGCTAGGATATGAAGTTGGGTTCCCTCGAAATTGAATTGCGACAAAGTTTAAAAGAAATAAAACAGGGAAGGATATGGAATGTTGCTGTCGTTGATTAATGAGGGAATGTATGAGTGTTTTAGGGTAAAAAAATATAGTGCAAAAGAGTACTTTCAAGTAGGTTCGAGAGATCAAGATCGAACAGGACGAGCCTAAACCAAGAAATGGTCGTTCACGTCCTGCTTCGATCATAAAGGTGGAGAAGATTGGGTAGGTCTTAGGGGAGGGAAGCGAAGAAGGTTGAGAAATCTCAGTATGATGAGTAATTGTAGTGTGTAAAGAAAAATGTATTATCTTTGGGATGAACCGTTAATTCTGTATAGCTTAGTGTTTTTTTTTCGTTTCGAATAGATGAAAACCATCTATTTTATAGTTCAAATGAGACACACTGATTTCTCGTAAGTGATGGAATTATAGAAAAAATAGAGGAGTAACGATTTTGGAGATTGTAGTGGAGTCATATCCAAAAAGCAAGGAAGACTTGTATGACCACTACTTCTCATTCTCTCAACTGCCTTATAAATGTCCCACTACTTATTACCTTCTTATTCGTGGATGTGTTGCCACAATGCATGATTTCTATAGACCGTCAGACCAATACCCCAATGAGACTCCCTCCATGTGTTGTATTTGATATCTCGTAGAATGATAGTGTAATCGTGGACCACTACCGTTTTGATTAGGTTAAGTCAAGTCAAATGACTTGCTAAGTCAGTGAGGCAAGTTGAGCAACTCACTGAATTGGTAATTAAACTGATCATTGTCAAGTCTGGTAAGTTTAGTGGTCATGTACTAACTTAGGAGTAACATGGTTGTTTTAATATCCAGAAGTCAGCTTAGAAGTAGCAAGGCATACTAAAAGTGGTTAATATTAACACTGCAACAAGCTTCCTTATCAAGAAGGCTTATTGGATTATCATACAAGACCAGCATTGATATTAGGACAATACCAAAAAAAATTGTATGTTTCTAAGGGAAGTAGCTAGCAAAGCTAGTGCTAGTTCATTACAGCAAAAGATAATATGCTAGCGTTTTAGTGCAAAAGCTAATGTGCTTCCGTTTTTGGTGCAAAAGCTAAGGTGCTAGCGTTTTGGAGGCAAGGATAATACATTAGCTACTAGTTAGGAAGCCATTATTTTAGTCACTAAGGATAAAACACTACTAGCTAAGGAAGCCAGCGTTTTTACCAGAATGGCTAGGAGGATAACACTTCTAGTCAAGGGAGTTGGCATCAAAGCTAATGCTAGGTCAAGAAAGTAGTGCCAAGGAAGCTGGCAGCGCCAAAGAAGCTGGCATCGCCAAGGAAGTTAGCGCCAAGGAAGTAGCACCAAGAAAGCTGGTAGGTCCAAGGAAGCTATGCCAAGGACACTTATGAGGCTTGGACGCTTCTTGCTAACAAAGGAAGTTTACGCCCAATACGCTACTAAGGATGGGATGCTTCTTGGCCTAGGAGGCTTGCGCCAAAGTCAAGGAAGCACTTGCGCCAAAGTCAAGGAAGCACCAGTGCCACCGTCAAGTAGGTTAGCGCCTTTACCGCTGGTGGGATGTTTGGTAAGCCATGGAAGCTAGCTCTAACGCGCTAGGTCTAGGAAGTTAGCACCAATGCGTTGCTAAACCAAGAGGATGGTGCTTGCCTGGTGCTAATGCGAGAAAAGACTAGGGTTATCCTAGGTCAGAGGCATAATGCGTCTTTGGAGGCATTGCTCCTTGTTTGTGGCGTGTCCAAGAGGAACGACGCATAATTAGTGGCTTGTCCTTGAACGAAGTGTTATAGTATCATATTTTAAGCTCACAACAGCAATTTGTGATGTGTTCTTTACGAATAAGGCGTTAAGATAAAATGTATTTTGGGGATTAAGCATTATCTACTCACAGACTTGATAGATGTTATTGGAATATCGATGCGCATTCGAGTCGAGTTCAAGGAATTCAACTGTGGAATTTGTGTGACTTCAGACTGATTCGATATGGCATAAATATTGTGAGTATTAAAGAGGTTACATGATCATTTCAGAATGCATGTAGTCATTTGTAGAGACTATATTCCCAAATCTCTTACGGAATATAAGTATTCTTAATTCTCTTGCGGAATATAAGTATAAATACGGTATTTCGTATTCCGATGTTGTTTTCAGAAATACGCGCGGATACTTCTATATTCCTGCAACTAGGCAGAAGGGTGATTTTATAATTCTACCATCATCAAAAACCCACTATATACAATAAGATTCAATAAGGTTACAGGAGTTTGAAATAGTTTAGGAAACATAGGTTGTTATCAACTTCGATAATACATGATCTAGAGGAGATTGAAAACTATAAAATGGAAGAGTTAGGCTAATTCTCGATATACCTATACCTACCTCTCACGCCTGTCTACACCAACACTAAAATAACCTCCACCAGTTCATATTCACATACCACAATAAACAGCTCCATACCATCTGCAGTTCATCCACCGCGCACTAATCCACACACCATTCACTTCATCAGATGCGGTTTTGGTTTGATAGTTTGGTTTGAGTTCTAGTTTTAGTTCTTTTTCTTTTGGCATGAATTCCGTCATTATGTCTAACTAATTTTTATTGATTATGAATGATTTCTATGTTCCGGACGTGAAGCTAAATTAGTCTTATCAATTTGGAGTTTTAATTATTTATCGATTGTCTTTTCTATATCTAATGCTTATGGGTAATTCTTAGATTGTTTGGGATGCATACTAAGTTAATCTCTTGATTATTCTATCGCTAGTAGAGAGTTGTGAGATAATTGTAATAGTCTCTTAATTCTCTACACAGGTAGAAATCGTGAGACCTTGCAGAGGGATTTGTGGAGCAATTGCGAGTAAAGATTACGTTTGGTAACAACAAATGAATCCCTAATCATTCTTTCTTTCTTATTATTTTATTATTATTATATTTAGTTAATTAATTCACAAACCCCCATTTTTCCGTATTTTATTTTAATTGTGCTAATCTAAATAGCATATCAATTACACAACTCTTTGTGAGAATCCTTACTACCGTTATATTACTAGTTAATTAGTGGGAAATATATTGATTAATTTGTTGCACTTACGAAACGCATCAAACACCTTCTCGACTAACCTTGCTCTGATACCACTTGTTGGGATTCTTATGTCTCAATTAAGATGTTCTAACGATGTAACAACAATATGAAGTATTCAAGAATAACAAGAAGAAGCAAACGATTCGAGAAACAAAAAATTTCACTAATTCTTTGAAAAACTCTTACAAAATGTTTACCTCACAAGAACTAGTCACTCAAAGCTCTCTCACAATAAGAACTCTAAAATTCCTATTTTCTCTCACAAACAAGATGCATGATTAACTCTCTAAGAAGAAGATACCTATAAATCTAACCCTAAGGTCCCTTTTGTAGGTTACACAATCTTGTTCCCAAAAACTTCATATACTTGTTTCTAAGACCTCTACCTAATTTAGGTAAGTTAGACAACTTAAACTAGGAAACCACATAACTTAGAAAACATCTCAAATAATATTATCGACTTACGGAACAAAAAACCCAATACGTCATACTTACCAATATTATGTGTTATGTTATGCTTCGTACTTACTCATACATGTGTAATGTTATGTCAGTGTGGCGATTAATCTGATACAACACGGCATATCAAACTACCGTGATGTGCCATACTGTGCCAAACCGTGTGACATACCTTACCGTGCTCAAATTTTATTAAATTGTGTTATACCATAAACGCGATGGCATGATACACCTTCACAATACTCCTGAAAACAAGGTTATCTCACTTTGACTTGTAAAGAAAAATACTTTTCCTTCTCCTTCTTCGTAATCACACGGTTTAACCAACTGCCACTATCGCTAAAATCTTGCCTAGGGCCATATTATGCACCCACCACCACCAAGAAAAACCATTGCTTCCATGATTGTCTCCCAATTGTTGTTGCTATTTGTTTTCACAATAATTAACAATACAACACCACATATCTCGATTCTACCACTAATGTCACCATCGTTTCTTTAGCAAGCACTTAAGTTTATAATTTCTACCACCATTAACTTTGTCGTCTTGACAGCCATCTATCGCAAGGTCTGGTACTCTGGTTACTATTAACGTTCAAGCACTTCTGTTTTCCTACCGTCCAAACCTGAAGAAGGAAACCCTCAGTCCCTTGGAGGATGTCTAATACAATTGGAATGATACCGGTCCTGCAGCCTATGATACTACACTATGTATCTAAAGGAAAATCTTTTAGGCTCATGTGGTGCCACCACATCGCTCCTCTCCTCACCACTGCTGGAAAACTTATTACGCCACATGGACAATCACATGAATAGACACGTTTCTTAACAAGAGATGTGAAGAAAATTCAAAAGGAAAAGAAAAAGTAAATGAATCATAACTAATCACTACCAAGCTACTTCCTCAAAGGCATATGAACAAGACCATTGCCACTTACTTGTCAATACCTACTAGCTACCAACTCTTCTGAAGGAGATTTTTTCCTGATCGGTCCCATTTTCTATCTGAATTACATAAGGATATCAGTGGAAGATAAACAAAATCATAGCATTTAGACTACCAACTCTTTCTAAGGAAGACTTCTTTGAATTGGTCCCCATGATCTATAGAGTTTTGCAGGAAGGATATCAGGGGAAGATGTATAAAACCCCAACATTTAGCTAAACTTTGGACCACAAAGTAGACGTACTACAACCCTAGATAAAGGGCTTGACAACGTCCATATATATATATATATATATATATATCTAGCTAGTTGTATCATTTTGCCGGTTGCTATTTTTAGTTTTGAAATGGTAAAGTTTTGTAATTAGTAATTTTATTTAAGCAAACAAACGTATTCAAAATGAATCAACAAAGATGAGTTTTGGTTGGCTTGATAGAATCACGACAAACAAATAAAAATTATAAAATGACAAACATGTTTGTCTTTTTTATATAGAGTACAATAACTTAGAATGACTTAAGTAAGACTGAGAATTGATCAAAGAGTATGTTTTCTGTTCATATGCCCATGACCATGTGTTTAAAAAGTTGTAACCATTATTAGACCATAGACTGGTTGAGTCAAAAAATAGCTCAGCAATCAGCAAAAGTATACATTTGTATATTGGCATACTAGCTTTTCCTTCAACTTTTAAGAGCAAAACATAATTTAACTTAATAATATTTAAGAATGACTATGGCCAACAATAATGACTGCTGAATTAGCCAGGTAGGTGATATTTTTGCGTAGCTATAAAACGACTGAGCGTAGCTACTGCCTCCTCGGTCACTGGTTCATACTACCTTCTGAAAGGCCCATACGTACAAACAGCCGTCAAACAAGGAAAATATAATCATCAGTTTTGGATCAGCTTTGATATTTTAATAATTACAATCATGTCGACATCAATAGTTATAAAACAATTGGGTAAACTTTTGTAGTGAGATCTCCCCCATTGATCTTTAAATAGGGGACCAGATGATCCTTGGTATTAAGCTACGCCCCTCCATATACAAAATTCTGAGTTTCCCTTGGTGGGTGGGGTGTAGATGCCTGGAATTTGATCGCCAAATAAGAGATTGACTGATATAGAATGATTGACCACTGTAAATCACAGTTATCGTAGAAACTCATTGCCACTACTCCGAAAAGCAGATCCGATGGGATTCACTCACATCATCAGCTACCCACATGAGCGTATCTACGTCCCTTAAGTGAGTTGAATTTACATTCCCCAGGGACTGCTTTTCGCTTCGGGACTCCGTAACCTGAGACTTGGACCTACGTGTGCTCATCACTATGAATTTTTATGATGGTTTCGCGGAAGAGGGACGCTAAAATCTGAGTAAGAACCCACTTACTTGTTAAGTGGAAGATAAACATTATTGTATAATACGTGATCATTCTCACCGATGTTATAATACTACCTTCGTTTCAGAAAAAGAGTTACTATCACTTTTTCAAATTAATTTATTTTTAGATTAAAATGAAAAAATGATGGTAACACTTTCCTAGAAACGGAAGGAGTATTATTTACTATAACTCGAATTCATTTGAATCTTTCTTTCTATTCATTTCCTTTAGCTGTACTTCTGTTAATGCCATTGATCACTCTGTATCCTCATTCTTCACTGGTTTGTGTATTTGACAATATTGTAGCAACATTATACAGAACTGATTAAGCGCCAATAATATTTTTTAATAGTGGTTGTAATGTTGTTAGATTAAGAAATATGAGTAATATAAATAAAAAATATATTTTCCAATTTGTTTGCTCTGTCTGTTTTTTTCCAAAATACAACAGAAAAAAAAGGACAACAACAAACATACAAACAAGTAATTCATAAAAAAAAGTTTTAAACTTAAAAGTATGGTCTTTATTAGATCAACAACAGGGAATTCGATCTAGGAATAAAGTGTTTCTTCATTCCCTAAAAGCTCGAACCAACAATGCTGTGGTAGGATTTAACTGCAGTTAACAAAACAAGTGCTAACGAAATTCTGTTGCTGTTTTTTTTGGCAAAGCAAAACCTCTGATCACGATTTTTATGTACAACTAGAACAAAACACTACATATATGTTTTTTATTCTTTCTTTTTCGCATCCTCGTCAACTCCAACGACATTAAAGAACTGTGCATATATGTCATGATGGAAGATGAAGATGTCCTATCGATTAATCGCCTCAGTTCACCTCCGGGATACTCGATAAAGCCGGTCTCCAAGACTCATGAGTTTTGATCAATTGGGTAAGAATCTGCTCCATAGATAACCCCTGTACATCAATTTTCCCTAGCAATTCTTCCAATTCTTTCTTTGTAATCCTAATCTTAACTTCTGTAGACGGACTCATAACATTCTTATGACACTTATTAGTCTCACACGTAAACATACTCTCGTCTTCCATTTTCTTTCCTGATAGCATATTTACCTTCTGGTTCGATTTTCCACTGCACCGTTGTGTTCCTTTCGTATATGCGCTCTCCGATTCAAGACAATACCAGTCATCACCACCCCATGACATAGATGATTCACGTTTACAACAGTTCCCCATCTTTCGCTGGATGCGTTCTTTTTTAAGTTTTCAAACGAGAAGAAGTTGTTTTCTTGCTAGTTTGTACGTTTCCCTGCAAGTTTATCTAGTTGTGTTTTGTTTTGTTGAAGAGATTAAGATTTTAGAAAAGAGAAGCGGTCTATATATATATAGATAACAACAAAAGGGAGAGATTAGAAGAAAGATTCAACTGAACAATCCAAATTGCTTAGTCAGATGACATGTCATGTTACCGGGACTGATTCCATCTTTTTTTAATGGTTGCTGTAGTTGGTGCCTTGACTAAGTACAGCTAAAGCCATGGGATATCTACTGATGAGAGTGGCTTCATGGCTAAGGAACTGGGACGGTCCCCCGGCTAGCTAAGTCGGCTACATTTGTCCCTCCATTACGTGTTGTCTTCAGTTTTTTATCATCAACTTGTGACATAATTATAATTATACATTACTGTTTTAATTCTTCCGATTAGAATAATCTCATACGTATGAAAATATGCTTCAAAAAAAACGTATAATAATATGCTGATTTCAATATTCTCATTAGCTAGCACTATGTCGGTCTAACTTACGATGTCAAAGGATCAATTTTACTACGAACGATGTCAATCGATGTAGGGTACGTTCGTCGCCGCAAAAAAAGGAGGCTCGTGATCGCTTGACCGTACAACATGGCTCGTGGGATCTCATAATTAAACAAGATCGGTGAATAATCGAGTGAAATTATTCAATTCGGTCGGTTATCGATCTCAATCAGTGTCTGCCAAGTTCAAGTGACTGTTGAACCACTGCCAAGGATCTCTACGGATCGATTTGGGGTGTAGGGTTTGTTCTGCCTGGATCTAACTAAATATCCCCGTGACTTTTTTAGGCACTTTTTCTTTTGAAGCATTTTACTATTTTAGCCACATAACTATGGATGTCTTTTTTTTAAAGCATGAAAGGTATTTATTAAACACGATTAAGTTATCATGAAATCGAGCAGTCTAACGTAGAAATTGGTATTTGGTACTAATTTGGTGAAACTATTAAAGAACACAATGTTATAGCCTCTATGGTTCAATTTATAAAAATTTAGAATCTTAGGAATTTTATATAGGGTAAATATGAGTGGTCTTTTTTTATCTGACTATATTGGGACCTATAAGAATTATTTTAGTCCTACCATCAAAAGTTAAAATAGAGATTATGATGTAAATGTCTAAACCCTTTATCCAACTATTAATGATAATGCTTAATTTACCTCATTATTAATTAGTGTTAATTAATTCAATCAGTAGTTGTTTAATCACGTTAGTTGTGAAATCAACTAGTGTTAAGTAATCATCAAAACTTATAAAAATTTTAGGTTTTTTTTAAGTTAATCAACCCAGACTCGGTGGATACAGTGGACAACATATGGCGATTCTGGATTGGTGTTCTTCGTGATTGAAGAACACCAAATCGGTGGATATGCCCATTAACATAAGAACAATTCTTAGAATCGGTGGATTTGGTTGTCATTATCAAACGATTCTGGTACACTTTTATAAAAGACAAATTTCATTCATAGTTTAGGAAATTAGCGCATTGCATTACATAGTTTAGAATATTAGCGCATTGCATTACATAATCTAGTACACATATTCTTAAAGCTTGCACACCAATACATCGTTAATGAACCTCCGAGCACGTTGGTTTAACACCGCGTATTCCCTCGCGTGCATGAATATTTTTCCCCATTTCGAATTCGTCATAGGCTATGGAATCGTTCGACCTGAAATTAAATCAATTACACGTTAATATGTGAACATCAAGCAATGAGAGAGGGATAAACATGCTGAATTACTCACTTTCTCACTATTAGAAGCTTGAGGATGATGTTTGTGAACAATTCTTCTAATTTTACGGAACTCTCGTATTTCACTTTTGATACGGTAGAATCTAAACGCTAGGTCTCTCCATTTGCGATGGTTAGGGTTCCGGGTGCGGTCATAGAAGAATTCTTTAACTCTCTTCCAAAACATCGAATAAATTTCAAACGGACGTTCGCGGAAGACGGGAATGAACGACTTGACGAGCTTCAAATCCATCAGGTTCCCAATCCATTTCCCCGGATCTATTTGAGTAGTGGAGGAAGTGGTAGTGAGTAGAAGGTGTAAGTTTGGGTCAAGTTGGGACAGAGATAGAGGTCCTTCTTATATAGAGGAAGTCCCAACGACTATTTTTTCCGAAAAACTCAAAATTTGGGTGAAATATTCTGCAAGAATCGTTAGATATGTAAGTCCACATTGAACGATTCTGGGTCATCGAAAATGTCAAAAACTAGACTTGATAGAATCGTTATATACATAACTTCATATCGAACGATTTTAAGCTATAAACAACAAAAATTGGTATTTTCTCTACTTAGAATATTTCGATATGGTTGGCCACATCAAACGGTTCTATCGTCAAAAAGCAACAGAAAGTTTGGTTTTTTCTCTACTTAGAATCGTTTTTTATTGTTAACCACATCAAACGATTCTAGGCTAAAAAACCAACAAAAAGTTTGGCTTTTTCTCTGCCTAGAATCATTATATGTGGTTTTTCACATTGCCTCGCTACTCTTAGTGGGTTGTACATTACATAGACTCCAAGGTGAAACAGAGGTCAATGGTAAAGTTATTCCTGACACCCAACCATCTTTCCTTCCGCAAATGTTTCCTTGTAGGGTTTAAAGACAACATTCGTCGTCGTCAAGTTGTCCAGTCGCCGTCCCAGCTCAAGGAGGTCCTTCTCCTGATTCTTCGTCATGATGTTGAAGGAGTATTTGTTTCCAAAATACTCACCGTCCCAATTTCCTTTCACACCGGCCCTCTCAGCAAACTCTGGGAAGTACAAGTATATCCACACTTGCATTAACATAGGAATATAGGTTAGAATAAGAATAATAAGACAAATAAAGCTTCATAACTACACCCCTTGAATTACCTGGAGAAGAAACACATTCCCTCTGATTTGTGTCCGGTCTACCCTAGTGCACTTTCTCATCTCGTTCAAAAAGCATGCAAGGCAAGCACTGACCCGAGAGTACTCATGAACCATGTCCAATGGTTGAACTAACTGGATGTAGTTGGCGTTCACCCGAGAACCAGAAACATCAAGGAAGATAACAGATCCCAGGATGTGGAGAATATATGCGGTGGCGGTAGCAGTGACATGATAAGGGGTCAGCTCACCACTTTTATGAAGACCCAGTGTTCCCGAGAACTCTTCCCTAAGGTGGCTGAGATGAAATATTCTATACTTTTTATATTTTACCACAGTTATCTCCATCGTGGTTCTGTCTGCATTCCAACTAAACACCTTAGAAGTGATCTCGTAGATGTCTTTCCAATCTACCTCATTCATGTAGTTAGACCCCCTTACGGCTTTACCTCCAATGCTGAGACCCGTGATCAACTACACATTGTTTGGGGTTATTCTTCATTTCCCCAAACGGAAGATGAAGAGTATCTGTTTCCGCATAATATCTCTCGAGGAAAGCAAAAACAAGGGGTTTGTCATACCAAACCACGGAGTTCTTGAATCCATACATCAACCCCGTTTCTTTGACGATCCGTTGTACTTCGGGTACTTCTCCATCCAGTGGCCATAACTCCATTTTGCTAAATGGTGATGGTGTTTTGGAAGACGCACGACATCAGAGTGATGCTAAATGACATATCACGACAAATTAGAAAGTGTATTAAGCTTAAATAAAGGTAAACGATATATACAATAAGGTTAAGATACCATGGTTGCACAAATCTTAGCAGCCCAACTGTGCTCGTACCCCCATAGCAACTCTCCTTCGTCACCCGATAACCCATGAATAGGCTCATCGGGACCGCGATGATAGGCATATTTTTGTGTCTATATTGCGCCCGAATATCTGCTTCGATAGTACTCGATTTTACACTTTTTATGTCTTTTTATGTCTTTGTAGGTATTTTTGAGAAATGAACATTTGCGGAAAAATTGGCTCGAAAAGTGTTAAAGGCACCCGGGAAAAATGGATTAAGGCACCCACACTTTGGATTGGGGGCACCTCCTTTTACATTTCAAAAACCGATTTTGGCGGGAACCCTAATCTTATCGAAGAGAAACTTCTGATGACTATTTGTACGTGATTTTAGGGATGTTTGGTACTTCTATTTGACCCAAAGACAAGAAGATATCAAAACAAGATCAAACACATCAAGCAATAGTGATCATGCCGTGAAAATTGCTTCAAAACCGTATTGTAGCCGGAGAAGGAAAATTCACGCTGTAACAAGATCAAACATGTATTCAAGTTGGATTTGGACTCTTCTTTGAGTCCTTATCAATTAAGGAAGATCCATAGGGTTAGAAAAGGCTATAAATACCAAGAGAAACCAAGAAAATCAACAGACAGAATCGCCGGAAAAAGTAGACAGTTGAACTCTTTTTTCTGCTGCTGCTCACGTGAAGAAGAAGGTGAAGAACAAACAAGTCCAGCGAACTGTCGTTCATTATCGCTTGAACTGTCGCTGCTTCAGCTGCTTCAACAGTTGTTCATCTGTTACACATATTACATGTCCTTCTTTCATGTACCTTGTTCTGCTGCTGTAACACGCTGAACCACTTCACTGTAACGCTTATAAGCGTATCAAATCAGCTGTGTTACTTTTTTTAAGCCATTGTAAACACTTTTTGAGCAATGAAAGACTATTTTGAGCATATTTTCTCTACAATGAGCTAATCACCATCACTGGGATGACGAGGGAAGCTTTTTCTCTAATAATTAAGTGGTATGTATTTAATTAATTTATTTATGCAATTTATTTATGATTAATTGCCTTGATTGAAAATTGATTTAAAAGATTTTTATTAAGCAATTGTGATTCCGTTAGATGGTGCATGCCTCGGATTAGGTCCCTAGATGCTCCATGCTTGTGTTATACAGTTGTTGTTTTGAAAATCTATTTTTGGCAATGCCTTAGAATCAAATTAAAATGTTTTAATTGCATGATTAAAATTACTATCACTTGATTTATTGGTTAAAAGTGGAATCCTGAATCCTAGTTCTTCCCCATATTTTTAAGTCATCTTGATTTTATTCTGTTTTGTTTTCTTTAATTAAAATTAAGTCTATAATTAAACCTTCACAAGTCTGAGAATCGAACCTCTTTTTACCACTATATTTATCACATCACGCGACTTAGCAACATCTCATCCCTTGGCAAGTATACTCCCTCTTCTTCCTTCTTGGCGCTACATCTTTATCTCTTTGTTGTTCTTGTAGTGGTTTTTGTGGTTGTCGTGGTGGTCCTCCACCTCGTTCTTCTCCGTCATGGCTTTCACTATCTTCCTTATCTCTTTGCTCTTCACGTGGAACTCTATCAGAATCTGTATCAGACGAAGAAGAAAATTCTTCTCTTTGGTGCTCTACTTCAGTTGGTTCATTGATGGAGACCGCTTAGCTTTTCCCGCCGAACCCCTACGGTGTCTAGCCGTCAAGTTCTTACCGTCCTTTCAACGAGGTCCCAAGCTCTCAGGAGAAGCAAGATCACGTTTTTTCTTAGGTTTCTTTTCCCCTTTCTTAGCCTTTCCCTTATCCCTGAAGAGTACGACAATATACAAAATTCAAGGGGATTTAGAATTCGAATAGTGGAATCGGTCATCACGATATACGCATATCCAACGATTCCTAACATTATAATTCTAGAATCGTTCTATGTTGGTTTCGTATCTAACAATTCTAGGGTAAAAAACCAACAGAAACACTGGAGTTTTCGTGTCCAAGAATCGTTCGATAGGGATGTCCACATCCAACGATTCTGATAGATATGCAGTTTCTTGTCGACCCAGAATCGTTCAATAGGGATATCAACATCCAGCGATTCAGATGAATGTTCAATTTCTTGTCGACCCAGAATCGTTCGATAGGTATGTCCACATCCAATGATTTTGGGTCGACGTTTCCTAACTTGTCAGTTGCACTGGAATTGTTTGACGGGGGCATGAACATCAAACGATTCAAATTGGAATCGTTCGATGTGGACATGACCATCGAACGATTCTGGTTTTCATAGAAAACCAGAAATCAAGAATTTTAATTTTTGAGTGTTGACATGTCATTGAAACCTAATTTAGAGTGATGTGATGATAGAAAAGTACCTTATTCTATCCATTATGTGTGTGACAGTTTAAGTTTCTTCGTCTTCCTCCTCTGTAGCCGTTTTGTTCTTCGGTTTATGTTTAGTTGCTTCTACAAGTTGTGGATTGTGCTTCCATTAGGTTGAGTTGATCCTCCAGTGAGATGCTTAATTTGTTTTGGCATTTTCATTATATAGAAATATCAAACGATTAATCTGTCATGTACCTGATTGTACAATGATAATGTTAACCTCTTGATTCTAGGAATCAAGCCTTCTGGTTCCTAAGAATAGAGCCTTAATCGATAAACTATTTGATTATAATTTTCATCAACCGTTTCATTACAGATTCACTAGCATATATAGCTAGGTTAAAACAACTCTATTTTGGCACCCATAAAAATCTACTTATAACTTATGAACTACTAACAATATTAATACCGGTACTGGATATGGGACACCCTCTTCTCACCATAGTAGGTACATTCCCCACTCCTTGGAAACATCCTTGTCCTCAAGGATAAGAACTGAGCTGCCAAGACCTCTTCTCACCATAGTAGGTACATGTTGTAGACATCTGTGGCTGCATCTTCCAGAGCAGTAGAGGAATAAGAGAAAAAGAAGGCGCAAAGAGACACGCCCACTGTCTTCAAAACACACAACAAAGGAAAATGACCACACAAGGCAGGAGCTGCTTCCCGTAAATTCACCATTGACTTGTACTTGCTTGTGTTGTCATCCCCATGGTAAACTGCAGGTCCATAATCTTCACAACCTCAAGCTTGATATGAACTCATAGCAACACCCCTTCAAACTTCAATATAGGCCAAGACTCCACTGCCTCCAGGAATACGAACTTTAAAATTAGAGTATATGTCCCTTAGCTGCACAAGAACTTCAGTGCAGGTCCTCAGTACACATATGATCATTATGAGAAAAGTAAGCATAAAAATTTCAGTGAGAAATGATCATGGAGAAGACCCATTTAAACTTTTTTCTTGACCCAGAATATGCAGATGAACACCATCGAGCTGAGCATCATAGTTTATTACAACTTTCCACCTCATAGAGATTACCAACATCAACATTAGCACCTTTGTATTTTGAATCACTATGAACCTCAGACCCCATAGTTGAAAGCAGCAAAAATACTCATGTTGAGCATAACACCAAGACAAAAAATCAAACATGGCAGAATGTTGATATACCAGGACCACTTCTTCTAGAAAAGCAAGAATTCCATAGACCTCAGGTGCAGGTAATGAAGCATGGAAAAGTAAACCCATTTTTAAAAGGCACCTGACAGAACTACTTATACGATTAGTGAGACGCATCACAAGAGAAAAATCCTGAACCCAATTACAATCACCAGTTGAACTGACCCCTTTAATCATTTGCGACACTACCTTTCCATCAAATGAAGACCAAGTTCTAGCAATATGGTCAAGCAATTTACATTGATCTTTAAGAAACAACGGCACAAGACGAAGGAAAATCCAGAGTTGCAGAGACAAGACCATATGGTTCAGTATGGCGAAGGTATCACACGTAATAAACCCAAAGAATGCAATCCTTCCCAAGTATTTGGACCCGCTATAAACTCTAAACAAATGACCGCATAGATATTTATAAGCATTCTGAATTTCAACCATTCACATCCACAAAGACAACAAGGTATACTTGGTTATTCTACTTTTTTGTGGCATTTTTACAAATAGCTTACCACCATCACTACGGTCACCAGAATTAACAAGAAGAACCACATCGGAAGACTCAATTACCACTTCTATACGGTACCCAAGTTCCAAATTTAGCTCATACACAGTTTTGTCATCGTAAGTACCCATTCAACCCATTATGAAAAATCAAACAAGAATTAATTAAGAATTTTGAAATGTTTCTGACAAACGATGAACACATCCCAACAGGTTCAATTACTTTACCACGATCAAATAAGCTACAAGAAAAATCAAAAGAAAGATAAAAACATTCCTTACCGAGCAACTTCCCGGTGAATAACATCTTAGAGTTGTAAATTAGGTCGCTCACTTCCAAATTTGTAGAAGAACCTCCATCCTTTCTGCTACCATCTTCCTTAGGTTTAACTGTATCAAACTGAAGAGACTCGTATCTAGGTCTAGGAATTGAAAATTTAGTAGAATGTTCATCCACACCTCTCTGATTCAAATCAATATGGTTTGAGGGAATTCTTGATGTAAGGGTTTCTTCATGATTTAGTGATATTGAAATTGAAGAGTGAGAAGAAGAAGAAGAAGATTTGATTGGAGTGGTTGCATCTTCGTTTTCGATAAAGAAAAATGGAGGAATCAACTCTGATTCGAGAGAACCATCTTCTTCATCAATACTGATAGGAATTGAGTTTGCCTCTTCAGATTCAACAACCTTGAAATCTCTAATTGATTTAGTAGATTCTCCAATTTTTGATTTCGAATCTAAAAACCCAATTGAAGATGCAATGTTGTTGATGCTGGGGTTGGGAATGTTGAAAAACTTGAAAAGCACATCAAAACTGCGTTGTATCCTATGCAAAAATTGTTCAAGTTCTGGAAGTTCTGCCATTGAAATTTAACCCAGGAAAGTGAATCTGATACCAATTGTCATGTACCTGATTGCACAATGACAGGGTAGATAGTGGTAACCTCTTAATTCTAGGAATCAGGCCTTCTGGTTCCTAAGAACACAGCCTTAATCGATAACTCAATCTATTTGATTATAACTTTCATCAACCGTTTCATTACAGATTCGCTAGCATATATAGCCAGGTTAAGACAACTCTATTTAGGCACCTTTACAATTAAAAATTAATAAGAAGCTACTAATAACATGTGAACTACTAACAATATTTATACCAATACTGGATATGGGACACCCCCTTCTCACCATAGTAGGTAGATGACATAACCGTTTTTTAAATCGTCCGATTATTGAAATGGAGAAAAAGAGGGATAAGAGAGAAGAAGAATCGTTTGATGAAGTGAAGTGAAAAATAAATTAGAATGATTAGTTTTAGTAATGAATTTATTTTTAATTTATAATTTTAGGTTCTTATAGAAGATAATTTAATAAGGTAATTTAATATTTTTATATAAATTTAAACATTTATTATCTATTAATATGGAAAGACATAAAATTAAATATGACCAAAATAATTCTCATAGATCTCAATATAATTAGATTTTTTTAGTTTAAGTCCATTAATTTCAGATCCATTGTAACAAAAATACTTATCGGATAATAAAAAGAATCGTAAAAAAAAAAAGCAACTCTCACAATAGTCATGGAGTGCTGGGGCCAACCCATTGCAAGAGATGCTTTTCTTTTACGGGTTTTTTCAATGTTCGAAACATTAATTTTTTTTATTCAATCTTTTTTAAATATACTTTTTCGTTTTTCAATCCACTTTCTTTATAGTTTTTTTTTAATTATTAATCTACTGTTTTTTCATCTTGATCTTTTTCTATTCCTTTGCTCTGGTAACGACGGAGAAGGCAGAGAAGGTAACAAGTTTTTGTTTACGTTTCCAAAATTAAACTTAAACTCTAAACTTTTCTCATCATCTATTTAATAAAATTTCTGTTGAACACTAACAGATTTGTAGTGAACCTTTCACAATTCTGAAGAAGTAGAGGAAACACTCGGTAACCAATTTTCAATCAAATAGGACCAAATAAAGGGTTCATATCACGAAATGGATTGTTGTAAAAAGAAAGTTCACAATTAAAGGATGAATTGTCATCAAAAAGAGCTCATTCCATAAATGAATATCAATAAAAGATAGTTCATCCCTTAATCACGAGGAATGTGAAAAGTCACCACGAATCTCAGTGAAAACTGATAAGCATTTTACTTAGTATCTGACTTTGAATTTTGTTTTATTGAAGCGTATCTGGCTTTACATCCTACTGGCAGTTAACTGTGTATTTTCACATATCAACATTATGTATCTTAACTCTTTTACGTTCTAGGTTAGCTTTCATATAACCATGTAACATCTATGCACTTATATGGCTTTAGTCTTTATCTTATCAAGAAGTTACAGTTTAATGTTTATCATATGCAACCAGACTCTTATATACACAAATGGAGTGCACGTGTGTTGCACGTCGGTAAACAATAGATTTTTTTATCCACATTTTCCATGTTCGAAAATATACGACGCTACAATAAAATGTTTGCTAGATAATTTTCAGAGGATGAATCTAACAATTAAGGTTAACTAAACACATGGTGCTTGCAATAATTTTTGAAGTCATGTAGCATTTCCACAGATCTGTGTTAAGATTGAAAACACAACAATTTATATAACATTAATCCCATTGAATAGGGATAAACATTTCCAAGCTCTGCAGAGGTGCATCTGTTTAGGTCAAAAAAATCACATGGAGTCCATACCTCATAACCTGAAACAAAGGACTTCCCATGTGCTTTCACTTAAACTTAGCAATCTAGAAATTGAAAACATCATTTCATAAACAATCTTTTTGTGTAGCACTAAGTTTTATGCTCAATGAGATTTTTAGTGACAAAAACTTATAAATAAATACTAAGATGTATATAATCATGCATGCATACACAGGCATAATCTGCATGGGTGAGTTATATTCTTGTTCCTATATGCCCCAGTATGTCAAATTAGAGTTTTGGTTTTCAAGATGATTTCATGTGACCATATCATACTCACTTTAAAACTGTCTGGCAGTAAGCTAACATTATGGACAGGTATTAAAATCGGCCTAATGCAAAGTTCAGTTGTAAACTGTACATGTAGCTGGTTCAATTCAAAATGCTTCCAAGCTAAAATTGGTGCAAGTATAACACGAAGGTGTAGTTTTTACAATTATTTTATTGATAATCGCTATTTTTAACAAGAACCAAAGCGGACCAACTTTGGTTGAAAGTTGGTTGCTTCAGTCTGAACTGTGGATGGATGCTCTCTTCGAACAAAACGAGGGCTAATTTTACCAATAATGTTAAGCAGGGGAAGAAAATGAAGTACCTGTATAAAGTTTGAAAGAAGTAGGCAGTGACCTTTGCTTTATAACCCACCAAATTTCTGATTTATTGAGACTATAAAGTCCAGGATCTATCACGATTGGTTTTCCTCTTTTATGATAAAAAGAGAATAACAACATTTATATTTAGGGAAGATTACAAAAAAGAAATAACAACATTAGCATTGTTTATATTTTGCTGTTTAACAGCATCAAAGAGTCAGAAATGGGGAAGCCCGAGGTTCTAGAAAGCATATGATCAACTCCACATATTTTCGTGCGTTGTTATGGAGATCACCAATATTAAGCAACTAATGATCTCAAGTATGAGATGAATTCCAACGACTTGGGTACATTATAAGTCTGACGAAACCTTCTATTCTTGTTCATCCAGTCATATCGTACCTTCTTCAAAGAATAAGCTCAGGGTAAGCTCTATTAAGATAGACTAAAGAAACCTATGTAGATAGAAGAAAGCAAAGACAATAACATGATATATAAGTGTCTATACGTTTGTATACTAAAGAGTAAAGACAATAACATGATATATCATAGGTAGTAAGGTTCTGCTGAGAACATGGACTGTATGGAGATCTTATTAATCTGTTCAACCGAGGATTAGATGATCACAAAGCACATCTTGAGGAACTTTTGCTTGTTGTACAGAGTAGCAAAAGAGAGAATGCACTTGCCATTGGGTATCCTTCGTTAACTTGTCGTTTTCTGCTGAATGTGCTCTAACTAATAGATGGACTAATTTACTATTAACTGCAGCCTTGTATGTTAATCTCTGAAAATACTTTAAACTTCCATGTCTCTGCCATAAACTTGAGATCACATTTGCCATGATTTCAAAAAATTTCCTAATTTCAATTTCTTCTTCAGAGAATTATGAATACAGTTCAACCCTAGCCTCAAATATGCATTGCAGTTATTCATGTGACATTTTCTCTAATAGGTGTTCATGTAAATTTACCCTGATTTTAAAAATTTGAACTAATTTTAATTTTTCAATTTACAGAAAATCAATTAACGGATCCAAAAGAATCAACTAACCTTTTTATGCATTCAAACTCTTCAAATCGATATTTTTTATCAGTTCAATCTGTGTTGGTTAAATTTACTCGACTAAAACCCTAATCTCAAAAAAAAAAACATCTGAAAAATTAAATTAGGGTTATAAATCGAGTAAATTTGGTTAACACAGATGAATCGAAGGTGGGAAGAAAACTTCGCGAGTTTATTAAGGATTAATCTGGTACATAGCATCATCGTATCCATCATCTACTCAGAATCCCATTTTCGTCTCCATTTTCGACTCTCAGAGCTGCAAAAGAAAGAAAGAAAGAGGAGAAGAATTCGATCTCTTCTGAAACAGAGGTTCATATATATTTTCTAATTTAGTCCCTAAAAAGCTATTGTACACTAACTAAAGCTCCTACAATATTTGATAACTATATCGAAATCCATTATTATTTGGACGGCTAGTATTAGATCCGACGGCTTTAATTAATCCAATACTTTAAAATCAGTCCACCCAATGGCTTTAATTAGATCCTTTTTCCGTTAGGCATTAATTACAAAGAGATACTTTTTCTGTTAAGTATTAATTACAGATAGATCCTTTTTCCGTTTGGTGAACCATGTTCTGTTAAAAAGGTTAACAAATCTTTGTGGGCCTTAAAAGAGGGGGAGACATAATCCAAATTCCCCCTTCTGTGTCCGACTAAACCATTCTTTCTCTTTAGTATTGCATATACCAATCAATAAATTTCCGTCTCCCTCCATGTTTGCTTCTTCTAGCTTAGTATAAAGTTAAAAACTTAAAAAAATAGTAGTTTTCCTAATATATCAATACAACCTAATTTATACCCCGACATGTTCCTCAAATTTGACTTTTAAGAAGCAAAACGTTTCACGATTTTGTTTTTTTATTTGATTCCCGAAACCGCTCCTCTTACCGGTGATTAAGGTTCACCATGTAAAAAAAGATAACTATTAAAGAAAGTTCATCCTAGAAAATAAAATTTAGTAAAATAAACCGCAAAAATACAAGGTTCATCTAACAAAATAAACGGATATCCCACATATAATTTGGAAAAATGAATTGCTAAAGAAACTATTTATCTAACAAAATAAACTGCCTTTTTACTTTTGTAAATGAATTGCATCTTCATTTCTGTATTATGAACCATCATCTTATAATTTATTTTTGTGGATGAACAGTAATTCCACGCGTCATTTTGGTAAATGAAATGGTAAAACATCTAGCAATATGAACAAATAAATTAACAAATAATCTAGTAATAAATTGTCATCCCACGATTTATTAATCCTAGTAGTTCATCCGGTAAATGATTTTTCATCCCACGGTTAATTTTAAAAAGTCAACTCATATTTGTTTTAAAAAAAATAAGCAAAATTGATATGTAAAAATTAAGCATTTGAAAAAATTATGGTGGTGTTTGTATTTGTTCCAAAAATCTCGTCAATTTTTTTTTTTCAAATATATAGAATTTGTTAAACTTACAACGTGTAATTTAAAAAGACGTTATTTTATATTTATCCCTCCACTTACACATAAAAAGCAGTTATAACATTATATTAAAAATGTTTTTGTCATCCCATGTATTTTATGGCCAAATAACAATGCTTTGACTAACCAGATTGATTGAACCGAGATATGCTCTCTCGAGGAAAAAGAGAGTCCGTAATAGTGTTTCTAGTTTATCATTTTTCTTCTTCGAAATAGTTCTTGTTATAGTTATTCCTTTGGGGTTTTGTTTTGATCGTCAATCTGAGTATACTATCTTGGTCAAAATAGAGTGAAAGTTTGAGTTTTCAGGAAAGTCTTAGAGATTTCATTAGAATTTTCCATTATTTATCATAATTTGGTATTTTATTTAGTAAGATTACTTCATCAAGAACATTTATCTTGGGTTTAGAGGCAAAGTTTTTTGAGACTCTCCAAGAGTTTAGGTAAGTTTTAATTTTGCATTTACATCAAAGACTATCCTCCTCTAGCACTTACGAGTAACCTCAGTATCCCAATATATTCCTTTGGTGGATGGGGAGTATTTTTTTTACTTAGTTGGAATGTGGCATGTTGATCTTCACCTTCAATAGTAGATAGCCATCAGCTTCGTTAAAATTATTGGGCAGTTTTCAAGGATTGCTTTGATTTCAAGTAGGCACAATGGTTTTTTATTTAGTTTCCATCAAAATTTATTGAACAATTAATCTCAAAGGTTCCTCCACACCATCAGCAGTCGATCGTCACCAACAACATCAACTTTTGCGTTTGTTTTTAGTTGAATTTTTTTTTTCTCTTATTTTCATGAAGTGATGGTCTACCCTTAGTGTTTGAGCGATTAGATATCACTATTTTTGTTGGTTTATCGATGGAGGAAGATTTATTGTGTTACTTATTTAGTCAACTCATCATCTTTGACGACAATCGTTTCTTATTAAAGATGAGGAATTATTGTGTCGTCTGCTCACCGGTATCAATCTGTACGACGATAAGCTTATTTCTTCGGCAATATATAACATTTTTTCGGTTTAGACTTGTGAAATTTGGGATAACCTAATTCCCAATTGGACCCTATTTGTGGGTTGTGTGCTAAGTGGGACAAGTCCCTTAACAACTGTTAATGGTTTGGTTCTACTATGAGTTTCACTTACAACCCATGGGTGGATACATGTGTTCCTATTCATGGGCATCAAATCAGATGGGATTTCTACCTCTTCACAAAGGATACATGTAGCAATATTACCAAAGCTTGAGAGGAGCACGAACGATTGATAGTCAGGAAGATTAATTTTTTCGCATTAAATCCAGGAAGTTACGAACCTACATATCATAATAAGTATCTTACTTATTTTAAGTATTAGTTTTTCTAGGTTCAATAAGATAGGTTTTATTGAAGGGAGTAGATTATGATGATTTATAGTAGTTATTGTGTTGATCATCAATGACTAAGAATTTGGTGGCGGGTTTTATCAACGGGTACAAGGTTTTCATCAGCTTAACATCTATATCATTTGGGTGGGGACCTATTACCTTCATACTTTGCACATACCGGTTACCATAGAAGTTTGGATCCCGGGCGAACCATGTTGAATGAACTTGCCTACTGTAGGTATCCTAGTTCTATTTGGGTCGTTTGACCTTTGCCAAAGAAAAATACATTAGTATTTGTCACTTTGAAATTTTACAAATTTACTAATTTTCTGCTGAGAAAACTGGTTCGATCCCCAACGGCTTAAACTTTTTATCATGGAGGCCTCTTAGGAGGGTCAGGGATCATCTTTGGGTTAACATGAATTCCCTGAAGTATGTTAATCTACTTATCTTAATAGTTTTATCTTATGGGGTAGCACATATGACGGTTGACGTTTTGATAAATGTTGATAGGCTTTTTTACTGCGGTGATTCCGACTGATGATATTAAGTTCCTTCACTATTGTTTCTATGTACATCATTTACTCTTAGTTAAAATGTTAGTTATTAATATTATCTATTGTAATGTTGTGGAGCTTTTTACCACTATTTGGACGGAACAATTTGGATGGCTATCTAACCTAAGAATTGAGAAGTTCTAGTTTATTTTAATGAATTTGCAGGGAAAAAAAATTTAACTATATTGAATCTTAAAAAAAAATGGACTAAAGAGCAAGCGTACTTAACCTATAGGGTCTAAGGGATAAAAACCACGTAGGATAGGAGACGACAATTTTAACTTTATTTTACCGGTTGATCCTTTTTCACATAGGAATATCGTTACTTGTGTTTCATATTTTTCAATTTTAACTTTATTTTACCGGTTGATCCCTTTTCACATAGGAATATCGTTACTTGTGTTTCATATTTTTCTCTTTCTAATACTTTTTTTATAAAAGATTAACAGACCATCCTTAAAAACGTCTAAAAAACGCCTCTCAAATAGTCAAATATGAATTTTATAAGGGTTTAACATTTTCCTTCTAGGGGTATTTTGGAGTTTAACTGTTTTGAGGAATTTTTTGAATTTTTCCATAATCATTATTTAAAAAAAAAAAAAAAGATTAACGGACACTCCTCAAAACCGGCATAAAAAAACCGGCTTTCATATACCATAAGATTCATGTTGAGTTCTATGGTATTTAGATTGGGATCCACCGTTCCACGAAAAGAGTTCACAATTCTCAATTTAGGGATATTTTGGGGGTTTAAATGATTTTAAAAGTTTTTTTCAAAAAGTTTGTCTAGAATACTTTATTTATTTATTTATTTATTTTTCTGATAAATGCTTAAAATCTATCTCATATCGCCAAATGGATACACCGTAAACATTGTTGCCAGATTGGAGATACTGAGTTGATGCCGAGGAGAGGAGGTATAATAGCATAGATTACAAATTAGAAGTTTCTTGTGGGAATTAGCCGAGTCAAATATAGGTAGAGTTTATTTGCTAAGCCAAACTCAAATAGCTAGCTTATAATTTAAAAAGACGAGTTGTTAGAAGTAATAGTGTGAAAGGAGATGGAACTGATATCTTAGCAAAAATCAAAAGCACGTATAATTTTGAACTAGGTCATCTATTAGTAGGACGAAAGAAGTAGTATTATCCTAATTATTTTATGTCATTAGAGAAAATCTAAGCATGCTGATCTTATCATTTTTATTTTTGAAAAGAAAATGTTATATGTTAATTTGAAAAAAAAAATTATACAAAAGATTATTTACTTTTAAGCATGAAATTTACTAGATGACTACTGCAGCAGTATAGGGGTATAGGGCCGAAAAAAAAGGGAAAAAAACTTTGCAACGAAAACAAACGTTAGTGAATTTTTAATGGCGTAATCTTTTGTGACCTTTAAATGCGTCGCTAATTACAAACGGGTGCAGTAGTTCTTTCTTCGCCCGATTGACCCGCAGTTGACCCGTTTTACAGGGTTAACTTTCGAAGTATAAAAACTTCGATTGTCCATCAGATTATTTGAAATATCTTTGAACCCATATAGACCAGAAGCGTAATCTATCTACTGGAAGAGTTTTGAATAAAAACAACTTCAATTGGATATAAATTGAAAGAATCAAGTTTGTATATGGGTAGGCCTTCGACGAATGTATTTGAATCTTTCCAACATATACCCCTGTTGCAATTCCAACTGGCGAGGTGAATCTGGATGAGGTTGTCGAGGATCCTAGGCCTTCTACGAATGCTTTCCACAAGAAAATTTGTACTTTTGATGGACATTGTTGTGTCAATAAAAACTTGGTTGTTGGTGGTGGGTTTCGATGCAATTGATTCGAGATGCTAGTTAAGCTTTTGTATCCAGATGCTGCGGAGTACTGCCCAAACAATAGTTGTCTATCTCTTTGTTTTCCGGCTTTATCCAAAACTTTAAACTGAGTCTTTAGCTTTGAATGTGACTTGAAGTAGTATTCTAATTCCGCCCTTGAAAGATTTAGTGCTAATAAAGGTAATCAAAGGTTACTAAAAAGAAACTGAAACCAAGAGAAAAGCGGAATTACCAACTCAAACTAGACTACTAATTGGACTAAGACTCTAAAAACAAACCGAAATAACGGTGACACTACAAATTAGAACTGAAATAAATTAAAAATAATGAAACGAGACGCTCGAATAGTGTTAGAGAATCCACCGAACCAAGAGGATTGCCTACAGGCAATAAGATATTAGTGCTAGACTATGGTATAAGAGAAACAATCTTCAAAGAGGAACTTTGATTGATCATGTCTTTTATGGTGAAAGTGGCATGCTTTTATGCTGTTGTTGCTGCTTATTTAGATCATTCGGTTGTGTGCATCAGCGATAAGGTTCAATACTAAAGCTGAGATAATAACCTGTTAGGTAAAACATGGATGTCAAGGTCAATCCAGTTGCTACCAATCTTTTTATATGCTGCATGAACTCTAAATCCTAAGTATTGTAATAACCTTCTCTTACTATGATTCTCCCAGGTTTATAAATTTTATTAGGGTATAAAAGCTATAAGCTTCTCAAGACTTGCAATACAGAAGGTGCCCAAAATACATCAGGTTGCTCAGGAAAATGGATGAAGAGTTGAAAAAAGGTTCCCAAATCACAAGCATAAGAATAACTCTAGAGACAAATAATCGTAGCCTCCTGCTGAAGTACCCGAGACATTTCATGAAATGATGGAAATAATTATTAAAGAGAAACTACAGAAGAAAACAGGGAAAGAAAAATCTAGTTGCCAACATGAAATGATGGAAATAATTATTAAAGAGAAACAAAACTTCAACACCAATTATACAGAACAAACAAAAATGAAGATGGCCCAGAGAGAATCTGAGTTTCCAGCAAAACTAACTGAGTTTTCGGCAAAGTTTAAAGCAAAACAAGCTAGGAAAGAAAAACTTGACGCAAAGAAAGAAGCAGACGACGAGTTTCGCATAATAATGATGGATGTCTCCGGGTTGGATGTCGTAACAAAAGAGTGTATCGAACTTAGGAAGACATACATTTTGCAGAGAAGGAGAAACCAACCTTAAAGGATTCTCGGATTAGCTGAAACCTTAAAATTTCCATTATTATTAAGATTGGCATTTTCAGTTTCAACTTTTATGAACTAATAGTGTTATTTTCAGTTTAGTTTTGAATTAATAGTGTTATTTTCAGTTTCTCCTATCTACTCTCCTCCTAAATAAAAAAGAAAAACAAACTACAAACAACTCATTCAAGCTAAATTAAGAAATTCATATTCATAATAAAAGTACTAATAAGGTTCAACACCATAACCAACAACGCTACGACAAAGTCTTATCTAAAAGATAAAAATATTAAGGTAGAACAAAGTCCATAATTCATTCATGTGGGGGGACCAATATTCTCTTGAACATCCCCGCCAAATGGTGCTAAGCATTCAGGTCTCCTCGCCATACACCTTCGTTCGTCAGGTTTTGATATCTCTTTAAGCAATTGTAGAATTGTTCTTTTTTTTTTAACACTCAACAACTCCCCAGCGTCAATCGAATGGCTCAAGACCCTGACCAACAAATTCGCTCGATTCCTTATCGGAGACATTTCGTTATCAATCACTGGCGATTGAACTTCTTCATTCACCAAATCTTAAATTTATGGATCAACACCTACACCACTTCTAGATTCAGTTGATGTTGGATTCAAACCAATTCGTCCCGATCTTGTATCTCTAGACCTGTTCATCTTCAGAATCTGCGTAAAGTTTTCTGAGAATCAACAAAGAAGAACATTTGATGAAGAGAGAAAAGATGGAGTTAAAGTTTACGGCTAAATAAGAAAAAAAAAGAGGGAGTTTGATTTAGATCTTTTTGGTATCTATCTCTCAAACTCTTAAACAATAAACCTTTATGATTTGTTCATAGAAAATTTCATAAGTTTACAAAAAGGCCTATCATAGATTGATTCAGTTGAGTATAATGGGTGGCAACAAAACATAATTAAGTTCCCAAATTTCATAAACAATCATATCAAATCAATTAGTCATAAAATTAACCACAACTCAACTCAAATTAACCAACTACTTAATCAATTTTAACTTCAATGCAACAAATTCTCATCAATTTTTATACCCAATTTACATGTTCCATAAAACCTAGAATTATACCCAATTCCAAAATTACAATTTGTAAAACCTAATTTGTCTATTTCATAATCATATGTTTAATCTTTAAACATATATATACAAATTTAATAAACAAAATAATACAATAAATAATAATATAAACCAATAAATCCATTAAAATTTATAGCAAAGTTTGAGTTTATTACCTTCCTTTGAAATAATCATAACTTCGAATAGTTGGTATCAAATCTGCCAAGCTTTTGCAATTTTGAAATGAGGTTGAGCTTGATTTGGGAGAATTCGGTTTCACAAATTGGTGTGGTGGGCGCTTGTGAGTGCAGTTCGGCTGTGTTGTTGGAAGTGTTCAGGAGAAAAATGAAAGTTTGGAAAGGAGAAGAGAATCAAGACGAACATATATTGCTCCGCCCCATCATGCGTTCAACTAGCTCTCCGCTTGGTGAGACGCGCGTTTGGATAGGGAAGCGCCTGATGATTCAAGCGTATGTCTAAGCGTGCGCCCGTCTTATTTGAAACACGAACCAGATGCACGTGTAGAAAATTGCCTGGGCGTGTGGCTAGGATACCGCCCCATCAGTCGTTCGTCTAAGAGAGCGCCTGTCTCTGGGGCGTGCAGCTAGGCGTGTGTCTATCATCAGGCATTCTTTTGGGTAACGCCTTCATCGAGTGTTCATCAAGTATCCGCCCTACCCAAGCGTTTTCATAGGCGTACTCCCGTAAAACTAAATTTCAACAGACGTATACCTAGTGCGCCCAACGCCAGGCGCTAGCTTAGACGACCTCCCGATCAAATTTTACTCCCTCTCTGTTGCGTTTCAGATGAAGTAAAGAGTAAAATTTTTATTCTTTAGTCTTTTGGTCTAGTCGTCCCACCGTGGATGCTCTTAGGTTGTTCGAACACCATCCGATAAGTTAACCTCCTTTTGGATTTCCCAGCTAACTCCCAAAAGATAATGAAATAACACCCACCCAATAATCTAGGCATACTCGCAATGTAGTAGCATGTGATCAGGCATTACATCATTTTCTATATTTTACAACTAGGAAAAATCTAAGCAAATAATGAGTATCCGGATTCCTGATATATAAATGACAAGAGTATCAAAATTAGGTACTAATATTCTTCTATAATTGTAACTTCAGGGGCTCTGTAATATTGGAATAACCTTATTTTTGGAACTGCATCCTTTAGTTTTTGAAGGTTTACAAGATGATAAAAAGGGTCATCAAATATCCAATCCAAAAACCTCTTATCCCACTAATTATGATAATGGATAGACATCTTTTGGTTAATTAATGTTAATGAATTAATTAGCTAAATTGATGAAGATCGGTGATTGATTAGATGATTAATATAATTTAATTTTATATGATTAATATAATGGCTAGAATGTCCTTGGATAATTAATGCTAATGAAATTAATTGGTTAAAATGATGAATATTAGTGACTGATTAGATGACTAATAAAATTTAAATTTATGGTTTGAAAATCAAAATCAAATCTTTTCTACGTCTGGAAAAATATGAACTCCTAGTCGTAAATTAGATGTTACGACTAGGTAAGGCATAAACCTCAGCCATAAATAAATTTATATGGTTAGCTTTATAGGCGTCGACCCAGTCGTAGATTTGGTATAACCATCTTACGGTTAGAATTTCTAATCGTAAGACAAATGACTATGATTTTTATGGTTGGTTTTGGTACTGAAGCCAACCGTATATGTCACTTACGGTTAGCTTTTATGGTAAACCCAGCCACAAGTGACCCTGAATGTCTATGATTTTTTCCAAAATAATTGATATGGAACACTAATACTCATTCATTCATGCTAAAAAATGAAATTTCATGACATTTTTCATTGAAGGGAACAACATTACAATAAGAGAAAAGACCTAAAGTAGATAAATTAGACATGAATAGTTAAACTTCGAAAAACGAGTCATATTCCATCAAAACATTATAGAACTTTTGATTCCTCAATTTTTCAACAATGATATGCTTATATCGGTCAAGAGAAATATGATAGTATAGTTGTCCTGCAGTTAGTTGAGTTGTATTTTCATCACTGTTGACGGTAGGATACATCCACAATTAGTTTCCACCACAACCGCTCTAAAACTTTCACATCAACTATGGAGTAATTCGAATCTTTCCCTGATCTTCTATGTCGATTGTCGTCTAACGCGATAAAAAATTATGAAGACACAGTTCCAGAAATTATCTGATGGTTGTTCTAAGTTAATGTTACAGTCTTGATCATGTTGTGTGGTTGTCGACCATGCGTGAGCTATGACAACATATTCTCTAGTAGTGAAAGGGGCATCCATGTTTTCCAGTTTTTGGATTATGAATAAATAGGTGTATTTGTTAAGAACAATTTGAGAAACACTTTAAGAAGAGAAGTAAAGAAGTGTGTTTGTTGAGATGATAGTGATCCATATATATACATGAAAGACCCAATGACTAGAAATTTTAAAAAATCAAGTTGTTGGGTAGTAATTTTATTGTTGGACATTGGAAAATATAGCAAGAGCGGAAAATTTAAGTTCTTTATGGCTAAGAATCGGGTATGACGACATAGACGTATACATACCTCATGGGTAGTTAAAGTTAGGTTAGTGTACAAACCTAGACGTAAAAGAAAACTCAGGATCACTTATGGTTAGGTTAAGTTATAAACCCATCCGTTAACTACACCTTTGCTGTTGACGGTTGCATTTTGTAATTTTTCCAACCGTAAAAATGACATAAATTTCAGGAATGGAAGATATACGTCTAGGTCATTTGACCGTAGGTATAACTTCGGGCCGCTTACGGCTAGCTTTGAAGCTGAAGCTAGCCGTAAACCTGACAACATTTGGAAAAATTGTTGACTTATGGTTACGTTTTTATGTACTCGACCTAGACGTAAGTTACCTTGAATTTTTATTTTTTTACTAAGGTTTTTCATTGTATTTGGAATAACACAATAAAAAACTAATAATCATTCATTCAAGCTAAATTCATATCCATAACTAAATAAATATATCCTTCAAATTCATTAATCCATAAATTGAACCATGGGTAAATTGAAAATTCTAAATATCCATATCTTCAACAAAATAAGAAGAAAAAAAATCAACCTTGACCTTTTCCATTACCACGACCTTCACCTTGACCTCGACCTTGACTTTTTCCTTTTCCTTTACCTTGAGGTTTATCTTGAACAATCTCGTCATCTGAACCTCCGTTAGATAAAAAACCAATGAGAGTAGTTGTTTCATAGCTAGAGAATATAGACTTATCTCTATTGGAATCCCTCGTTTCTTCATCATCGCTGTACCGATAGATGTTCAATCTTACCTCACAGTCGTCTTTGTTCCTCAACCTTCAACACTATACCAGTATTAATGCAACCGCTCATGTCGTACACCAACCACTTAACTCGTTCGACCTATTTTCATATCAAAGTGTCCAAACTTTAAATATTAAATACTTATACAAAATTTGGAAAACTAATACAATAAGAAATGAAATAGTATATGTACCACTGTAAGATATCTCTCATTTCAAAAACTTGCTCTCTTTGAGGAAATCGGATGATCCACATTGTTGTTGAAATATGGTATCGCTTTCTGATCCATATTTATCATATAAGGATGACCAAATTTGTTAAACTAAGACAAGTAATTATCCCCGGCTAGTTTCGTTCCATGAAAGGAACTCAACTCATTCGTATCAATTTGGTAGGGGGCTTGAATGAGTATGCTCCAATTGTCAACCGATGCAACTAGGTTGTAAACCAATCTCACATTATTAACTATTAGGCCAGAGTGTGTTATGTCCACCTTAAAGTATGCATCATCAGGAACAATTTTCTGGACAACTCCAATTTGGCGAAAAGTTCTACAAGGGATATAAATGACGACCCTTGTTGGATGAAGCATTGGTCCGTTGTAGGTCGACACATCGGTAAATTCACGAGCATCATTACCATCATCACCAAGTCTGAGGTATGGGTTAAACACCATATCTTGAACTGTCTAGGGACATCTAATTTACCCTTATTTCAACCATCTTAGCTTCCTTTTCCTTTTGTTGTTATCTTAGAAGGGACATCTGCTTCTTGTAGGAGTAGGATAACACCAACTTATACGCTCCTTGTGTAACCTCAAGGTAGGAAAATGGTCGTAAACCCATGACTGTGCAAAAAGAGAATTATATTAAATAAAAATTAATATAAAATTTAAAAAACATTGGAGATGTAACAAAAAAATTACTTGGAGAAGGCCGACATTCCCCGCAATTTGGTGGTTTTCCACCTCGAATTTCTACCAAGACTCTCAAGTAAGAACAAAAAAGGTAATAGTGCCCCACGAGTACTTTGCTACCTTGTTGAACTCCAAATCAAGACTGAGATGTTGCAAGAGCTATAAATAAAAAGAATTCACCATGTTACCTGAAAGATCGGGAAAAAATGATGGTAAGTGTGTACAACAAGTAAGTTGTAGTTGTACGTCTAACTCTTGCTGCATCTATCTCCATCTCCATGGAATTCTCGAACTTTTCCATCAGACGACTCAAGTTTATCTTTCTTGCAATTTTAGCCGCAAAAAAAGTCACCATCCTCTTGTCTTATCCTAAGTCCCTCTCCCTTCGTCTTTTCTCTGGTTCTTATCTCAAACTATTATTTGGCTTCATTCTTGTGCAATCCAAGACATTCAAAGGCCAACTTAAAAATATCTTCAAATAGAAGAGAGTTGTTGAAACCCTCATGCACGGCTTTTTTATCCACGGACACGTTGTAATTTGGAGAGCATCATCCAGAGTGATAGTCATCTCGCTGATCGGAAGATGAAAAGTTGTTGTCATGGGAAAATACCTATCCCTAAAGGAGCAAACAGTGACAACATCGTATTGCTTCTGCGCGGAAGATATTCCGAGCCATAAGACTGAAGCCCGTACAGATGCTACCACCTCTTCGGCCTCTCTATCCAATGACCAAAAATTCTCCCTATGGTGTTTGAGTTTCGGGATGGCTGTCGAATGATCCTACATAAACAATGGTAAAGAAAAATATTAATGATAGAAAATATTAAAGTTTTATATTTAGATTAAATTAATAAACGCCTGACAGACCCTTGCCGGCCATGAATGTTGGTGACCAAATAAGACGATGGCCCAATCCCTTGACTCACCCCAAGATATTCCATTCGCATTGCCGAAAAAAAAATATAATACCATCAATCACTTGTTTTTTTGTAGGAGGAGCTGGCTTCTTTTCTTTTCCTTTCCCTTTAGCATCGGAGGGATCAACCAATGGACGAACACTTGTTTCGACCCTATGTTCTTCTACAATGTCATGTTGTTGTTGATGTCAAAGCATAGGTCGACGTTCATTTATTTATTCTCTTGGTTCATTAATAACAAGTGCACCTGGCTTCCTTTTTGCTACACCCAAATTTTTCTTGTGACGATGGGTTGAAGTAGGGTTATTTCTTAGTGCTACTACTTGCGTTCTTCTCTTCTTTCCCCTCTTTTGTGTCCTAAAACAGTTAAAAAAAAACATGTTCAACACATATAATAAGAAAACAAAACGCGAAAAATTGAAAAACAAAGAAAAAAATGATTTCAAAAAAGAAAATTCAGGGTCACTTACTGCTGGAAATTTTTCTATTACGGCTGGGAAATATTTTTCTGCGGTAGGGTAAAAAATGCTTACCGTTGGCTTTTTGACCATCGACCTAGCCATAAGTAAGGGAAAAAAATTAAGTGAAACTTAGGGCCACCTACGGACAGGAATTGTGGTCGGTTGTTATCCAAGCAAAATTATTTCAAGTTCTTTTACTTCACGATTATAAATAAGAGTATAGTTATAAAAACAGATTCGATCCACAGGGAGATATGGGTTGTTATTCGTATTTGAAAACTTATGTAAACTGGGGGAATTTTGTGATTTAAAACTAAAGTAATTATATTAATTAAGCTAGCAAAGATTGAATAAAGAGAATCAATAGTTTGAGAGTATTGGTTAAGGGTTCATTCAATCATAAGACATGCACTTTAACTAATAACTTAAGTTGTTACTTAATCATTCGTTATCAATAGCCCTAGAGCATCCCATCGAGAACATAATCCGGTAAATTCCTCATGTCATCACATACCATAACGACGAATATGTGAATACTACTCAAAGAACAACCTAATGCAACGTGCTATCAAGTTTAATCCCTCAAGAGCTTTAAGTTCTATGAATTAGGCTAATCAATGCAATAGATATACTACGAGTAATCTATTTAATATAGGTCAAGCTTCCACATGAAATCACACAAAGGTTTTGAATACAATTGGTAATCACAATATGCTACTTATGACTAGGTTTATCAACAATTCCGTATCTCAAAACCCTAGTCTAGCAATAGATATGCATTTATGGTTATTTAGTAGTGCTCGTAAACAAACATTCATACAATCATACGTGGCGATAATATGTATTAGAACAAGAACGATGATGATTTGATCAAGATAACAAAACTAATATATTAATCAAGTAACATGTTTATGATATCCAACTACATCCTTAACCAATAAGAAAGGTTTAGCTCATCATGGATTTTTCAAAATCCATGGAAAATATAGAAGAAAGCAAGTAAAGCGAACCCTAGAAATCGTGATGTTTAATCGCAACTCCAAGCCCTAGCTCCTTGTTCTCCTTGTGTTGTAAAGTGTATTGTATGTCTTCTAGGAGTTTAGGAAGTCTTCTTATATAGTTCTCTTTAAATCTAGGTGTTAGAGTCCCAATGGGACCATGATACCTTGATTTAGAAGTCAAAAACATGTCTTAGAAGTGGCTCTCGTCGTGATACAATCAGTAGTATTAATCCTCCTATTTCTACCGATTGCTGGTGTCCAAAAACAAGAGTTTTCTGATGCCAAAATCATCTATAATCGGTAGTCAAGACACCCTCCTTATCTACCGTTTGTTAGAGCTCAAAATATGACCTTTTCAGTGTCCAAAACTTGCCATAATCGGTTGACTCGATCCCTCTCATATCTACCGATTTTTGGAGCTCAAAAATAAAGTTTTTCTGTATCTGAAACTTCCTATAATTATTAGACAAATTTCCCCGTTATCTCCCGATTATTTTGTTGTGTGTTTCTTTTTTTTCTTTCGGTTGTTTTCCCGTAACCTTTTCATCCGAATTCGGAATGACCTCATTTTTTCGTCGTTCACTTCGTATTTCAATTTACTTCAAGATAGAGTGAAGAAATATTGTATTCGAATGAGTTACATTTGGTCTTTGCTTCGTCTTCACTTGTAACACTTAACTTCCTTGTTCATTTCATGTCGTAATGAACTCCTTTCTTCTCCTTTGGTCGAGATATCTCCAAAAATCCTAAAAATCTCAAAAGCAAAAAAAATCAAAGCATAATGATATGAAAACTAACAAGAAAGCAAAGAATAAGAGTATCAAACTAATGCAAATAAAGCACCTATCAAATTGTTTTTTATGGTTGGGTAATGTTATACTTACGGTTGGCTTTTATAGCTTCGACTTAGCCATAAGTAAGGGACAAATTTTTAACTCAAATTCAGGATCACTTGCGGCTAGGAAACACAACCTACGGTCGACAGGTGATAAAGATACGGTTAGGAAGCAATTGTTACGGCCAGGTTTTCAAATTTCAAACTAGGCATAACAAAATTTATTTACGTTAAGAATGTTTAAGTTCCTAACAGTATGAACAACATTCGTTAACTTACGGTCGGGAGATTATAAACTCCCAACTGTAGATGGAAACAATACTCTTCTACTGTTATGAGATCATCATTTCTCAACCGTATCACTGTGTTTACGGCTAGGAAATGTTGATCATATGTACCCTAATTATCATTTCCCAACCATATCATTTTGTTTATCAAATGTACCCTAATTATGCAATAAAATTGATAGAATATGGGTTTTTTGATCCTACCTTATACGAGCCATTGCTGGAGGAGCAGCAGGAGGTTGCTCTTCTTTTTCGCTGGCCGATTGGTGATGTGGCTCTTCGGGTTCTTCAACATAACTTGAATTCAAATCTTCATTAAGTGCTTGTCGTCTGGTTCGTAAATTAGTTTCTTTTGTCACTTGCTTCGACTTCATCTTGTTTTATAGAAAGACTTTAATCGTCGCTGAATAATTTTTTTGGATCGACAATTAATTGTTGTTTGAAAAGGAAAAATGGAGAAGATACGGCGGAGAAGAAGAGGAGAATAGGAAAAGAATAAGAAGAGAAGATATATTAGATTTAGTTTGTTGTTGTTTTTGTTTTTTTTTTAATTAGATTTAGGTATGAAGAGAGGGTATATTTGACATTTTACATGGCTATTGAGTCCCCACTATCCATATTTAGGACATTTATATCTACTACAGTCCTCAAAACCTAAAGAGTGCAACCCCAATGAAAGGGTTCTAGTGGAATCCAATCCAAACCCCGGACTCCAACATATGATACATATCATTTATTTATTTATTTATTTATTTATTTATTTGATGCAAACTAACAATTCATTAACTAGGTACAATCATACGCAATAGAGTTTAACAAGAAACTTGAAGGTTTTCCTATCTAACTGAGTAAAAAACCCTCTTTGTAAGCATATTTCGCTAATTTATCAACACACTTATTTACAAGTCTATTCATATGATCAAAATAAACTAAAAGAAAAATAATGTCTTCCACCTCCCATGGAATACTTGTGTCTCCTTCCTGGGTTGCTTTTATAAGACTTAGGTAGTCAGTTTCTACAATAATCTTCTTGAGACATGTCATATTTCTACCACGGTTATGTCAACATTTTCACCTTTCTACTGCATGTGGCATGAAAATTTAACTACTTGGTCACTATGAAGTAAACATAGTTGAACTTACTCCATATGTTTATGTTAACTTTATAAACTCTTTTCAGCCTCTAGTTGGAGAAGGAACTTACTCCAGCTTTTAGGTGGAGTAGGAATCATGTTTTCAGTAATAGAAATCTCACACGCTTGCTTACAAATAAAAGTTGGTAGAAATCGGAACCTCTAGAGATGTCGGTGTCTATTTTTACTACAAGAAAACCAGACATTTTTCACCGACTTTTTAACATTTTATCCGACATTTTTGTTTTCGGTTGCTAGCAGGCTTCGTCTTATATTGGTTTTTACATCTTAATAAACTTAGTCTATGAAACTGAGTTGTGAGCTGGTAAGACAAAATTGAATGGATACAGATGTGAATCCATCATCCATGCACATTGAGTTCCGTGTGCCAACACAAATATACAACTGTTCAAAGTCCCGGATACTAGTATAATTTGGCGGCAGATTGTACATGGCTGCTATAAGGGTACCAATTTGCTTGGCATAACAATTCAATGGTGTCCAGTGGTGCAGTATGTTCTGTTTTATATGAATTTTAAAAACCCCTACTAATTCAGTACCAATGCAATAATCTCAAAAATATAAACAATAGATTATGATATTTGAAACTAAAATAGCATACAAAACATAAAGGACAGATGGGAAAAGATAGGTAAGCTTTCTTCAACAACTAGACCAACCTGTTACAATGAGTTTGACATGTTAACAAGGTATGCGTACTCCATATATTATTTTGTTAAACTAAGTCTTTATACACAACAATGTTTTTTAATTTGATACACAAAACATTACATATGCATGTGATAAAATCAGACAGATAGGACTCAAAAGTCAATTCACCGGATTGGTCCTGCTGCGCGAGCTTGACTATTTATACAAAAACGTGAATCCTCAATTGGAAAATCAAGAATGTTGATTATACTGAAAACATCAACGGGTCAAATACAGTTTGTAGAGTTTTTTTGTTATCACGTATGCCTTGTTCTCGGATTGACTTAAAAGTATATGTGAATTTCACTTATTAAACTATACTGAATCGGGTAAATATATCGGACACGTGGTATTGATATTTCTCAAAACGAAATTAGACGTGGTCAAGGATGACCATAAGTTACTGTTTTGCTTTAACTCTGTATTATTGAAAAGGTGCAATGAACCAATAATCAATCAATAATTACTTTTAAACATGTCCAAGAAAAATAAACAAAAATATAGATTTAAATATACATGAACAATAAGACACTTCAATGTTAAGAATAATGCAATAAGCGGACTCCAGGTGATAGAATAAAAATGGAACTAAATATTTATGTAAGGAAATCCCCGATGATTATGTGGCGCTCAAAATCAAATAATTTTAAAAGAAAGATATTTTTAAATTTATTTGGCTGATTGTGTACTTTTTAATTGGAAAACCTTAATATGATATAGAGAAAGTTGTAGATACGCACTGTTTTCCAACTATTTTTTGGTTATTATTTTTAATTTTTAATTTTATTTTGGTTATTCTTTTTAACATTTCTCGTCCCAACAATAATTAGAAAAATGAAACTCTAAGCTCCATAAAAATACAAACATGATCATGTCAGTTGTGTTATTATAAAAATAAATAAAGAACAAAAATAGATGTGTTTATACAGCCGGTGTCTGTTGTGTTATTATAAAAATAACTAAATAACAAAAACAGATGTGTTTATACAGTCATCCAGTATTCCTGTTCAAATCTTGAATATAGACTTCAATTAGGCAATGATTATTATTAGTTTAAGACAACTTTGGGTATAGATCTTTGTAGCTCAATATTCTAAACGGAGATAAGAAATGACCACAATGTCTTCATGTTCTAACTCAATCAGGTCATAGATATACACTCGGATGCATATCTTAATATCTAGTGCAGACATTGTCTTCTAGAATATCTTATTTTCTGTTTGGAACAAACTTTAAGAACATTATTCTGATTGTCGTATTTTTATTTTTTTGAAGCATAAATTTTATTAAATCTAAATAGAGATTATACATAGGTACATGATACGCATAAGATCATTTAGTACAATTTGGTCAAGAAAAATTGGACAGCCTGATCTTAGATTTTGTTGACAAATTATCTAACTGTCATCAGCAACGTGGTAGTAAGTCCATCAGATGTTTAATTTCCTTCCGTATAGTTATATTGAATATCGCAGTGAGCTATCTGGTATATTCTTAGTTTTATCTCTGTAATCATGTCTGAATAATTTTGACATAATTTCTTGTTTTATCTCCACGATCATGCTAAATAATTCTTGTTGTTGTATGTAAGTGAAGCGATTCAACTACATTTTAATCTATTTTTTTCTTTTTATATAAAAATAAAATTAAAATATGCAATATGAAACCAAGACCAAAAGCCTAAGCGTTTATTTAGTAATTATTGATTGAAAATTGATCTCAGGTGAACTTGAATCTGTTCTCATTTTATGCGGGGTAAACTTTTCTTACTAGCTTGATTGAGCATTGAAGTGACCTAAATTTGGATATATCAGGCTTGATTAATTTAAGAATGTTCATCTCAATGCAGATAGATAGGGGTTCCAACTTCCAAGTTCACATTATAAGGGCGCCTACAATCAACTTAAGTACGTAAGAGACGCAAGATAGGATATTCTAACATTCTATTTTCTTATTTTACTATATGTTTAGAGTCATCAGGTGTGTGCCACTTGATAGAAACATGTTCCGTAGACACAATGATACAAAAAATAAAAATTAACATTTAATAAACGTTTTGAAAAATATAAACTAAATTTAGTTTAGAATGGACCAAAAAAAATTTGAAGCAGAATAATGCTCCATCTAAAATGGCTGCCACAGTAACAAATTTGACGCAGCGGTGTGGCATGTTCATTTTGTTAAACGAGGTAAGATGAGCTATGAATCTATGACACTGTTGTTTTGACATGTCTAAAACAGTATCTTCATTGTGCTTAAAATTCATGACCAATATCTGGAGACGGCTGAAATTCTAAATCGCATCTGTCAATTTAACTATCTGATTACCGAATAAGAATAAATTTTCTCTCTCATAAATTTTTTCTTTCAAAAAATTTCTCAAGAATTCACCCTACAGATTAACCAAGTTGCAATTGTATCCATTTTAATCTTCAATTCAGCTTATAAAGTTTACACCAGTATCAGTATCTTGCTGATTACAAAGTTACATTCATTAATCCAAAACGAAAAAAGATTATATTGTCAGTTTCATAACTTTTTGCATCTTGCAAACCCTTTTTCCCTTAACTATCAATATTAAAAAACTATTTTCACTGGATCATCTTAAAACTTCTAAGAGATTCCATATTCAAAAAGATTGAAACCCCCACCCACGAAGCATTAAACAAACTTCTAGAAATTATCAACAACAGAATAACATTTTCCCTAAGTATTTTGAAATAAAAAACATTCACAAAAAGACCTTAACCGTCTGAGAAAATCAAGCTATTGAAGAAGCAAACCACCACCTAAACACATCCAACAAAGGGGATAGCAGGCACCAAGTAGATCTGTATAAGAAAATCAGGAACTATCATATCAAGCAATTTAAAAAGCTTAATACCTATGATCTATTAGATGCTCAAAGGATGAACTTCACCAGTCTTCCCCATCATAGCTATCATCATCCTCTTCATTATATTGATTGTATTCACTGCCAATGGAAGCTGCTGATAGGATTTGGAAACCCTATATAAATAAACCGCAATTGCACAACGTCTAACTAGTAGACAACGGTAAATACGGGTCGAACCCACAGGGAGCGGGCAAATAATGCAATCAGTATCTCAATTAAACTAATAAAAAATAATATTTTTGATTTTCAGCAATTCTAATGAACGAGAAAATAATAAAATAAACTAGCTAAAATATACAATGTGATCAAGTAGAGAGATCACTAGGGTTTTCAATTTTTACCAATTCAATTAAATAAACTCTACTAATCTCTAAAATATATTCTTTGTATTACTCGAGACAAATATCGAAATTAATCTCATGTCTCAGAAGATGGTATGTTAAATTCTTAAATATTGTTTCTCCGCTGTAATTTCTTTCGTTTCATAAGTAGTGATTCTAAAGCATTACATATCAATCCTAAAGCATATCACATCAAAGAACTTAACCAAGGCATGCAATATCAATTGAAAAGCATAAATAATCAAGAAAATCACATGAACGATTAAATACCAAGCTATATGAAGTAAAATCACTAATCAATCAAATCATCATTAGAAATATCATTGTAGAGTTTATATAACTAAATTGTTTTCTATACAAACCCTAACAAGCAATTTAACTAACCATGGAGATGGATTTCTATCTAAACTGCGTCTCGTCTCTTTCCGTCTTCCGGACCAATCCAGCTACCAGAAACTTCAACGCCCAACTCCAGAAAAATCTTTGTCTAATCAGTGACATCTGCACTACTCCCTCTCTTATGTCTCTCTCCTTCTCCAACCCTCTCTCTAATCAATCACTTCTCCCCCAGAAAAATCCGTTAACCTCTCCCTCTCTCACGTCTCAATCTCTCTCACCTCCCTCTCTCTCCTTTCTTTTTCACTAGCCTTCACACCCTATTCTACACCTCTCTCCCCTTTTCTCCAATCCGTTTTCTTTTTCCAGCCGTCAGATCCTCTCTCCTTTTGTTCTCTCCTTTTGCTTTTTATACGGCCCCAAAACAAGAAGCTTCAACATTTGAATTTTGGTCCCACCTTCACATCAAACACCTCATCAGCCTAGCCTACTCCTCTTACAGTTTTCTCTCACTGCTACGCACCCCCTCAATCTCTCACCTAGGCTTCAGTTTTTGTCTCCCTATCCAACAGACTACCGACCCACCTTCTCACTTTCACGTGCTCACAAGACTCTAACCAACTCCACTCACTGTCCGCCTACTCTTAGCCAACAGTCCCACCTACTTTACTTCCTCTCTCGGCTCATGCGCCATTAGAAACAAGAAAAGCTTCCTTTCTTTATTCCACGTCTTATTCAATGTTTCTGCACCAAGTCTACTTTGGTCATATCAAGCAATTCCAACTCCTTATTCTACAGTCTTCTTTATTTGGTTCTGTCGTCGGGCTTCCGTAATAGAGTAGCAAAGTTAGCCAACTCCATAAGTTAAAGCAATTTAGTCTATTTAGCTGTATGTAGTCGCAACTCTGGGTTTTACGCATACCATCTATAAAAGCATAAAAGTAACACATTAGCACAAAATCAAATACTAACAAATATAAATTAAGAGGTAAAAATATATGAATTAAATGCTTATCAGCTGCAGGCCCATAACCCGCTGAATAGGAATCATCTGACGAATCATCTTTATCACTTTCTTCGGCCTCATCTGCAAGTCCTACAGGCTCCCCATTCCTGTCAATCCCCCCAACAGTATCTCCATCAGAATCAACATCCGGTCGCTCTTGCAATGTTCTTGCAAACAATGGACGATTGGCTTTCTCGGCTAAGTAGCGTTCATACAAGGCATCATCAATAGCTTGTGCATCTTGATTACCCGCATCCTCTTCGCTTGAACTCTTCTATGAAATTTCATAACCATGCTCCTCATTCTATGATTCTTCAGAATCACTTTCAGTTGTACTTCGAGTTTTCTTCCATGAATATCCTTCATCATCTTGTTCATCTCTTTCTCATTTATTTCTTTTATCCCTTGCAGCTCTCTTTTTCTTCTAGAGAGAAAACTCAATCCCATTCTCTTGACAAACCCTTTTATATTCAAGCAAGCGATTACGCCTTTCTATCTCTCGTTCTAAACATTCCTTCAACATCTCAATCTCACGAGTTTCTATTGTTAATGCAATTCTTCTCACATGATCAAAAGCATCAGAAGGTTGATGATTATTGTTTACATTATCCTCATTTGGAAAGTCGTGTCTTAATTTAATTGATTTGCACTCTTCATTTTCCTTTCTAGGTAGTTTCTTCTATATTTTGGGGAATTTTCCCTTAATCTCCTTTTATAGTAGGTTAATAGGTGTCATTAATGATCATTTAAGGCAATGGGTAAAATATCCCGTCCCTTCGATTCCCACGCCTATTCAACCCCCTATTCACTATATCCAAAAACATCATTACTCCTCACAAATTGCTACCTCTTCCCTAAGTCATTTGCAAATTTTCAAGATACATCATTACTCTTTGAACCCATCTTTCCATAGCCCTTTTTCGAAACGTTCCATCTTGTTTAAGTCTGTTCAGAATTACCATTAAGATGAATCTTGTTAGATCACCTACTCTTGTATTGAATTTATGGGTACTAATGACATTTATGATTTATTGCAGGTCCGGATTAGGAACTATTTATGGAGAGGTATCATTGTTAGCAGGTGTATGCTGGCTAGCCTACATGGTTTCCAACTGAACAACACCTCACACCTTAACTCAAAAACCAAATTTCAGTTTCCCTCCATAATGATTTTGACTTTTAGCGAACATTATTCAAACCTTGCAAAAACTCACAAAATTAACTCCAGTTCAAATCCAAACTCTCCTCCAAGATTTTGGCTCTGCTTGATTCTCTTCAAAGAGCTTCTACCTTAATGGTTTTTGGTAGTTTATGTATTTCTAGAATTCATTCTTGGCTTAAAGACAAATACATTCATTATTACTTTTTACTTTCCATTGGACAAAGAGTTGTTCGGTTCGTGCTTTCAGATATGGTATAGAAACTTCCACATCAAACAAAATACCTTGGTGTATAGAGCCAGACTGCAGCAATATCAGGAAACTTTCTTGGACCACAAAAGAAAAGTTGTTGCACAAATTCGGACATTCTCCCCCAACAAGGATCAATTTTCCCATCTGACCACCTTTTAAGGTTGACTCCTTACAGTTGAATTTTTTTTACATCTCTATCGATTCTAGGCTGCAAGGTCATTTTCACAGCACATGTGACTATCAGGGACTGTCTCATTCTTATTTACATGTATAAACCAACACCCACAACTCATTTTGAAAGAGATGAACAATATAATTCTATAATTCTTTCAGTCAATATCTTTGTTTATATTATGGAACATCAACAAACCCCCCTAAATACCATCTCTGCTGAAGAAGACATTCAAAACCTCTCTTCTCAAATGGCTGAAAAACTCACTCTCCCTACAGACCTCATTTCAACTCCAACTGAACCATTTTTCATAGATAATACAGTTGTGCTATCTGAAAATGATAACAATTGGAAATGGTGCATGGTAGGTCATGTTTGCAGTGAAACACTTGTTACTAAAACTTCTATTAGAAGTTATATATGCTCTCAATGGCCTTTGGTTCAAACTTTTACAGTAACTACCTTTAGTGGGTTGCGAAACAAGGTTCTCATCAGATTCCTTGTTGAAAGTGATTATAATAAAGTTGAATCTCAACGCCCCTGGTTTACATGTGGTTATCTGATAGTCCTTAGAGTTGTTTCTTCTTCAGGTTGGCCGTCAAATTCAGATATCACTTTTACTGATGAACTCATGTGACTTATATTGTGCAATGTCCCAAATGAATACACTGAATTTGCTGATCTCAAATTGCTTACATTCAAATTGGGAGAACTTATTGAAGCTAAGGATCCTTATGGAAATCATCCTTTGAAGAAGAATGTAAATATCTACGTCAGAATATTAATTCAGAAACCTCTCCCTAAGGGTATTCCTCTTGTCACTAGGGGGAGAATCCAACCATTCCTAATTGAATACAGGTATTTTATGGTCCCTAGGTTTTTTTGTACTTCTTGTCGAATCATTGAATATAAATATGTAAATTGTCCCAGGGCAAAAGCTAATCAAAGGGTACCTCAAGGTGAAGGCAATAATTCTTCTAACTCCAAATATACTTTTCCAAAAGTATCTCGATCGATGCCTTCTCAACCTCAAGTTATTTCTACTGAATCCGTTACTACTCCAACTATTGTTAACTTGGAAACTCAAAGAACATATGTTGTAATGGAGACTCCAGAGGAAAGAATTATTCAGAATGATTTAAACAAAGGCAAAACTGTTGCGTCTACTCAAGATCAACAAACTAATGAAGAAGAGAATCTTATGATGCAAATCAACATGGGCCCTTTCATTTTAAAACCTGGTCCTTTGAAGATCTTTGATGTGGGCTCGGTGTTAGTCTGTCATTCTCCAAGTAATGTCAAAGAAAATCCTACTGATCAGTGCCAACTGAATCAACAAGTGGAACCACCAGTTAATGTAGGTTCATCTCTGTCATTTGCCTTTGGATCGGGCAAACTGGGTCCGATTCGTACCTCTAACTCTGCCAGGCGGTTTAATAGCTCTAAAAACTCAGCTAGTGTAACTCAATTACCCAATTTATCGAGAGAAGAAATTGTAAATTTGACAGCTGAACATGATGCTCTTTTTAACCTCAAACGCAAGATTAATCCTAGAGCTGAGCTAAGAAAGCGCACTAAAGCTTCGAAACCTTCTCTGGCAAGTATTATGGTGGGACCACCTAAATACCCTGATTCTTCTTAACTAGATTACAACAACCTTTGCCCCCCCTCCCCCCCCCCCCCCCATCACCAATTTTGGTAATCTCCCATCCATGAATCAAAGAAATACTTTCATCACCCTGAACTCCCTATGCCAGTTTCAATGAGGCCCCTAGGTATTCGTCTGCTAACAATGATGCTCAAAAGCAATCTCCCCAAGAGGCCACTAATAAGAACTTTAATAGTACTCATAATTCTCTTCAAAGTGGTGGTTCTGACAGCACTCAGCCTAATGGTAGTTTTTACTCTATTAATCGGGTAATTCCGACAAATCCTCATATCATTTCTGATTCTGATAATATCCATCTTAATAACATAAACCAATTCCTTGTCAATAATGTGAATATGTTGGTCTGGAATGTGAGGGGTCTAGGAAAAAAATCAGCTAATAAAGAGCTTAACTTGTTACTTAAAAACATAAACCCAAACTTTTTTCTTTCTGAAACAAAGATGAAGAAAGATATGGAATCTAGGAGACTAAAAAAATATGGGATTTCCGTGTGTTTTTAATGTCCCCTGTGTGGGGAGAAGTGGTGAGTTGGTGCTAGCTTGGAAACAAAAAATTGATTCAAACATTATTTCATCCAACTCTTGGGGCATCCATGCCAAGACTAATGATATCGTTCATTCAAAACCATGTCACATTCAAATCATCTATGGTGAACTAATAACAACCTAAGACAAGATTTATGGACTGAACAGTGTAATCTACCCCCAACCCCTCTTAGTGAAACCTTATTTGTTGTAGGGGATTTTAATGCTCTTTTGGGCCCTGAGGATAAGAATGGTGGCTTAAAGGTTAATGACGATAATGTTTATAATCTTAGGAACTTTTGTGATATGTTTGCTTTGCATGATCCCGGTTTTTATGGTTCTAGATTCACTTGGTCCTATATGCAATCTGGTTCTAATTTTATTCTAGAAAGGCTTGATAGATGTCTCACTAATCAATCTGCTGAGTCTCTTTTCCAAAAAAATTGTGTTAATAACTTGCCTA
>JAJJMC010025232.1:2645719-2696670 GCA_023531435.1 Papaver californicum | reverse complement strand
TGACGTTATCATGCCTAAACCTTTTCATTTCATGGCTATGGGGATTGAGGACCCAACATGTAGAGACATTATTGCTAATTCCCGGTCTGTTAATATTGTTGGGTCCCTAACCTACAAGTTAAGAGTTAAACTCTTAAGTACCAAAAAGGTCTGAGGGATTGGAATAAGTATTTTTTTGGTAATATTCAATATAATATATCTACCACTAAAGATGAACTGGTCCAAATCCAAACTACAAATCCTTCTGATTCTAGCACCACTACCCGCCTCAAAGCCATATTGGCTTATTCGTATAACATTGAGGAACTGTATTGGAAAAATAAATCAAGAGAAGTTTGGCTATTAGAAGGAGACCGTAATACTCCCTATTTCCATAGAGTCACTCTTTACAGGAAAAAAATAAATGCTATCAGTCGGATTAAAAATTCTGCTGGAACTACTCTAACTGATACAGAAATTGTTGGAAATTCCTTTGTGGATTATTTTAAAGATATTTATTCCTCTCACCCTCAGCAACTTCAAGATGAAATTTTACAGGCTCTCCTAGTTAAATTCTCTGAGGATGATAACCAGCATCTTAATACCCCTTTGACCGCTGAGGAAATAAAAAATATTATGTTTCAAATGGGAGGAACCAAGGCCCCAGGGCCTGATGGTTTCACTGGCCTTTTCTGTTAGAAACATTGGGACATTGTGGGTGATGCAGTCTTTGATATGACTCAAACATGTTTTAGAACTGGCCACAGAGCTAAACTGTCTAAACATACTAATATAGCACTTATCCCAAAAGTCCCCTTAGCTTAATTGGTCTCTTAATACACACCAATAGGTCTCTGTAACTTTATTTATACAATTTTATCTAAGACCTTGGATAATAAATTAAAACCATTCATGGATAAGCTTATTTCTCAAAATCAGAGTGCTTTTGTCCCCAAGAGAAGCATTTTTGATAGTAACGTTCTAGCTCATGAGGTTATCTACTATGTTAACCATCATAAGGGAAAAGAAGGTATAACAGCTATCAAGCTTGACATGTCCAAAGCTTATGATAAACTTGAATGGTCCTTTTTTGGTAAAGTTTTTTACAAAATGGGTCTTTCTGAACATTGGATTAATCTTATCCATCAATGCCTTTCCACTGTGTCTTACTCTGTTCTGTTGAATGGTGTTTCAACTGGTCTAATCAAAACTGAAAGAGACCTTCATCAAGGAGATCCCCTATATCTACATTATTTGTTCTGAAACATTATTTGCTCTAACTAACTAGACAAGATCTTATTGAAGTAATTAGGATTTACAAAAATGCCCTGGCTGTTACTTACTTTCTTTTTGCAGATGACTCTCTGCTGTTTTCCAGAGCCACTGCTCATGATTTTCAAAACATTAAAAGTTAGCTGCATAAGTATTGTCTAGCTTCTAGCCAAGAAATATTTTTTGAAAAGTCTGACATTTTATTTAGTTCTAAAGTTCCTGATACTTTGATGAACCACTTATGCTCTATTCTTAATATCCATATTAGGAACATGGGTGAAAAGTATCTAGGAACTCATATAGCTTTTAAATCTTCTAAAGTTCAAATTCATATGATCATCCTTCAGTCTTTTGATGCCAGGATTTCCTCCTGGTACCATAAACTCTTGCCTCAAGCTGCTAGAACATCTCTGGTAAAACATGTTGGTAAAGCTATCCTTCTTTATCAGATGAGAGCTTTCTTAATACCTCTCTGGTAAAACATCTCTGGGACACCTTATGCTCTCCTAAAGCTGAGGTTGGGTTGGGATTTAGGAAGGATGAATTAACTAACCTGGCATGATTGCTAGAAATGCTTGAAACTGATTGATAATCCTGAATACCTCTTAGGTGTTATTTTGAAGGCTAAATACTTTTCTAAGACAAATTTTCTTAATGCTGAGTGTCCTAGTAATTGTTCTTGGACCTTAAGATGCTTACATACTATCAAAGAACTTATAAAACCTTTTAGGGCTAATTGATGTTTGGTACTCAGGTTTTGACCAGGTTTAGTCTTTGGTCTAACATTTGTACAATGTTAGGGCTTGGTACCTGGACTGGACATTGAACCACATTGACCCACATTGACTAGATTTTAATTAATTTTATAAAATAAATTATATGAGTTTACAAATATAACCTTGCTTTTGGCTTAGCATCTAACGGCTACGATGTAACAGGAAATCTATAGTAATGATTCAATCTTCTCTTAACACGTTATATCATCTTCTCTTCTCTTCGTCTTCTCCAAAACAAGAAAAAGAACCAGGGACAAAAATAGAACATCATTAAACTACGTAATAGATTAAATATCATTAACCCTAACTCTCTAATCTTCTTCTGCAACTGAATGAAGTATGAGTTTGGGTTCCTGTCTAGTTGATTTGAAGGTTTAGATGTTGGTGGTGGCTCGATTAGGGTTCGCTGGTGATTATAGGTCTGTAAGACTGAAGAACACAAAGAAGATATTGTGAAGGAGAAAAAGTAGAGAAATTGCAGTTGTTGTTGAGTCAAGAAATTGATTATGACTCAAAAGGGGGAAGTAATTTAGAGAAGATAAATTAGGGTTCTGTGAATTGAGGATTGAAGATGAAAGTGAGTGATTAAGGATGAGTTTTAAGAGCAGAATATGAAGTAGAAGATGGTTATGTTAATATGAAGACTTGATTTCAGAAGAACTAGGGTTTCTCAGATGAAAAGTGAAAAGTTAGGGTTTCGTGAAAATCCTCAGAGAAGATTTGGGAGATGAAATTAATCTTTTAGGAGAAGGATTTGAGATGGATGGAATAAATTAGTTATGAATCGAAGAGAAAATTTGGGGGTTTTAGTAATCAGTGAATTAGAGTTAGGGTTCTAGAAATTGAATTCTGGAATTCAAATTGAGATTATGGAAATTGAATCGTTGAGGATATTGAAGTGATTCCTGAATTGAATAAAATCATAAAATAAAGCATCGTTGAGGATATTCAATTTCTTTACTGAATATTTTTTTTTGAAACATTTTACTGAATTATTTGATTGTTAATGAAGCTAAGAATTGAGTTTTAGAACTAATATTGATATGAATTGTAAGTAGCTACATTTGAGGTTGTTGAACTGAGTTGATCGAATTAGATGAGGATTCTGTATAGGTTGAACTGTTATACTTTGGTTCAAGGAATGAAATTGAATTATAGGGAAGATTTGAATTGCGTTTACAGTGAATGGATGAATAATTTGCAGGGAATAACTGTTTTTGGTGCATAAAATGGCAGAGAAGAAGGATGGAGATCGTTAGGTTAGATTAGAGTCAATACTAGGGTAATTCCTTCCTAGTGAAAGGTACAATAGTAAATGTATAAATATTTAGATTATAAATATATTTAAAATTATACTTAACTGAGCCAATATAAGTTAAATGGGTCAATATAAGTCAACGTCTTGTCCAGGTACCAAGCCCTAACGTTGGACAAATGTTAGACCAAAGACTAAAATTGGACAAAACCCAAGTACCAAACATCAATTAACCCAACCTTTTATCTCATGAATAGTTGGAGATGGTAAGTTCATTGACCCATGTTGTGACAAATGGATTCCTGGTCTGGGCTCTGCCAAGGCGAATCCCTTGATCCCTCAGAACCCCAGTGTTAAGGTCTCATACTTTACAAATCATGATACCAGAACCTGGAATGTTGCTACAATTAATACTTATTTCGACAATGCTTATGCTTAGAAGATTGTTTCTATTCCCTTAAGCCAGTTATGCACTCCTGATATAAGGGCTTGGGATCTTTCTAAGAAGGGTAGATTTACCTCTAAATCTGTTTACTTGGCTCTCAGAGGAGATAGGTCCTCCCGAAGTAATATTCTCTGGAAGAACATTTGGAAACTCAGAGTTCCACATTGTGTGCAAATTTTTGTTTGGAAGGATGCTAAAAATGTTTTACTTGCTAGAACTGTTTTGCAGACTAGAATGCATATGGCTGATATTTCTTGTTATCATTGTGCTTCCTCTGTTGAATCTATTATGCATGCTTTGGTTCTATGTCCCTTTGCTAGTAATGTCTGGTTTTTATCCAATATATGTGGTAATACTTCTGCTTTTTCGGATAACACTTTGCATGATTGGTTTTATTTCTGGCTTATTGATCATAATACTATATTTCCTAATGATATTCATAGTCTCTTTGCCACCATTCTTTGGTCCCTCTGAAGTAACAAAAATAACCTGATCTTTAATGGTAAAAAAGAACAACATTATGCTGTTTTAGGTAGAGCCAAAGCCATGCTTTTAGCTTCAAAACCAAACCTTCATATCTCTTCCCCAATTTGTATCAATAACATAGAAGTGGATGCCCTCACCGTTTGGTTGGATAAAGTGTAACACTGATGGGGCATTTGACAAATTTACTTTGAAAAATGAAACATGTTATGTGATGAGGGATTACTTGAGCAAAGCCTCCTTTTATGCGTCTATTACTTTTGAAACCAAGTCAGCAGAAGAAGCCGAAGCAAGAGCTATGTGGCTAGTACTAAAGAAAGCCATGGAGCTGAAACTCATGCATGTTATTGTGGAAAGTGACGCAAAAATTCTGATTGACCAATTTTCTTCAGGATGTTTTGATGGTAGTCTGAGGACGGATGCAATTTTCAAGGATATTCATCTTTTCTCTTCCCTTTTAACTGTTTGTGTTTTTTCTTTTCAATCTCGGTTATATAATAAGGTAGCTCATAACCTGGCTCAATGGGCCAAAAACAATACAACTACTATGTTTTGGTCTGTGCCTCCAATCTGACTTCATCCAGTTGTTGAGGCAGATCTTTAACTTGTTTTTTGACCATCGTCTATAAAAAAAGAAAAGAAAAAAAAACTACCCGACTACCCGTCCTAACTGAGTTTGGCGTGTTGAAAAAAAGAAAAGAAAAAAAAAAAGCAAACGGCTTTCGCCTGATTTTCGTTTTCCCAAAAATGAAAGCGGAAGAGGAATAAAAATTAATTCAACCTATGGGCTTTAGACGATTAGCAGGTGATTTGTGCCTTCGTGAGCGCAGTCTTTTCCTTTACAGATTTGTCCTTGTCCAGATTTAATTTAGGAGCAATTAGGACTAGCTAAGCATATTTGAACATCAGAACAATACAGCCCATACAATCTAAAGGCAGCGAAACTGTTCGGGATGCTGTATCCAACATTTTCGTTACATCACTAAAATCTCTACTTCTATATCCACCGGTTTTTAGAGCATTGGATTCTACAATACACACGTATAAGACTACAAGGTATTATCGGAACCTACGGTCTGGGAATTGAGCCTGTAGATTAGTTAGGATCTTGGTGTTTTGTTGGTCGGGTTTCGACTGCACCCTTTAAATTCTTTTAGAAATTAATATTTAGTATTAAGAATAACTATTTTTAATTAGGAAATTAAATTAGATTAATAAATCTAATAATATTAAAAAAAATTAGTCATGGAAAACCTAAGATTAGTCTTGTCTAGGATTAATGATTAAATTAGGGTTAATTTTATCCCGGGCTACGACATAATCTCTACCGTCCAAAATAAGAAAATCTCGGTCGTAGATTTATTACTGAACGGGCGGATATTTATTATGAGTGAACGGACGAGTATATAGCGTATAAACCGATCGATTGGTACCGTAGGATGATAATTTCAACGGTCGGATATATAATGCTACACAAACACCCTTCTTCCTTAGCCCGGGCCTATGGTCCGAAAGTTGAACCTGATTAGCCGAGGCCTGTAGCCCCGGTGTTTGTTGGTCGGGTCAAAATAGTCGGGGCCTCCGGATCCCTTGAATTCTTTTAGAAATTAATATTTGGTATTAATATTAGTTGTTTTTAATTGGAAAATTATATTAGGAAACTTAGTCATGGCGAACCTACGATTAGCCGTGTTTAGGATTAACCGGTATTTTGTTACTCAGATCAAATTAAACCCCGTTCGTACCCTTTAAATTTTTTTAGAAATTAATTTAGTATTAATATTAAAATTTTTAAGTTAGAAAATTAAATTAGATTAAAAAATCTAATGATATTAGAAAACTTAGCTGTGTTGCAAATTGGATTCACATAAGTGAAAATTGTGAAATATTCATATTATTCATATAATTTCTAATTAAACACAAAAGGTAACCACGTACTCATTCTCATAAACTTGAAATTCTATAGAACCCATTACTCTAGCACTATCTGTACTAACATAAGTAACTTCACTCTTTTCTATACCCCCATATTAAATAGAACCCCTTCAACCGTACTGAGAATTTGTAATCATGTCGGCTAACCTTAGGTTAGCCGTGTCTAGGATCAACTGTTATGATAGGACTAGTTTTATTCCGGACCAAAAATAATAAAATATCGATTATAGATTTAAGTATTCGACGGACGAATATATATTTTACTTTATATCTATGATCTAATGTACAATTATATATCTTACACAACGATTGATCTGTGTCGTAGGATAATCGAAATCATGAGTTGGAAATATTCCAAAACAAAAACCATATTTCCTTATAATATAGATAAGTATGTATGTATCTTACATACCACACACCATGTGCAGAAAACATGGGACACTCCTTTGTTTTGGTTTTGGTATCAGGATAGTGTCCTATAGTTTGATAGTCTTGTGCACATTTTAGATGTCCCTAGTTAAGGAAAAAGACGAAGAATCACAGTCCTACAATAATTCTCGTATTGGACAAACTAATAAGTCAGTCCAGTAGCCATATTGTCACTGTGATTGAGACGTCAATTCTAGACCCATATAATACATGAGAGAGGCATCTCAAATATATATTTTTTTATGTCAATATGGATTGGGATGAATCTAGTTAAATGGATCATTTTAGATACGTTAATAAATGTATGTAACTTTAGACCTAGATCTAAAGTTGTCGACTTAGGCACATAGATATACGTAGTTTAATCATATCCTTAGTCGAAGAAAACAAGATGTGTCATACAGACCTTAGGTGGCACATGTTTTGTGCCCCTGGATACCCTGTTTTCTATTCCCACTATGAAATCAACAGAAGTATTTATGTGCTTACATAACTGACTTAATTTTTAGTTACAAGAGGGTTGATCGACAAAGAAACTGATTTCCCTAGTCCCATTACAGGGATACCCTTACCTCCGGTCTCATTAGAGGGTAACTTCTCCGATATTATTGAAAAGGGACACAAGACCTCGTGCATCAGTATTAAAAAGGGTTAGTTTCGTTTCATCGAGAAGGACGCAAAACCATAACCTGTATTAAAAAGCTAACAATTTTTATTGCATGGTTTAATAGAGGGTTTTTAAATTTTTTTAGAGGTTTTAGAAAAAGACAAAATATGATCATTCAAAAGTAATACCACTTTATTCTTTATCCATATATTTTTGTCTGACGGTTAAAGTGTCCTCGTAACTAATATATGATTAGCTTAGTTAGCTAATTAGATTATATTATTTATATAAATTATGGTTAGTATAAAAATTAGAGATTTTTTTTCTTCTTATGGGTGAAGAAGAAGAGGATTTATGGAGGGAAAAAAATTGAAAACTAGGGTTTGTAAAATGAGTGATTTCAAAGCTCCAAATGAAGATCCCTTAGCTCAATGACGATTGGTAAATTACTAATATTGTACGCATGGTCAACTTTTTAGTAAAAACCGTTAAATCATCGTGGGAAACCGAGACACAGGGTAAGGGCGTCATGGTCGTGAAGTTTTGACCATGACAATTCTTCATAAGTTGTCATGGTCGTAACATCCAACAATGACGACCCTTACCTACAACTTTTCCAGGATATGAAAAATCATCATGGTCAGAAATATGACCATGACGATCCTAACGACCCTCAGGTGAACCATGGCGACCTAACTATACTCTTCGTCTTCAGTAAAAATAACCATTTAGGATCGTCATGGCGTAAAGTGAAAACCGATGCGACCCTAATAGACTCTTCATCTTTAGTGAAAATGAACAATAAGGGTCGTCATGGTCGAAAATCAAAGACCATGACGATTTTTCATATTTTTAACATGCATATGCAAACTCGTCATGGTCCAAGATTTGCGACCATGACGACGATTAATTGATTTTGATTTTTTTTTCCGGGGGAAATGGGGTCGTTAGGTTTTGGAATAGAGGAGAGGGTGAACAATTATGGATTTTGGTTTTAGAATATAATGGGGGCTGGTGGAATTAAGTATAATAGGATTTTAGGATCAGTTGTTAGGAAGGAGTAAACTAGTATTTACACCACCTTTTGACACCCCCTATAATTTATGGTGTGTGGATAGATTTCATAAAACCCCCTATTAGTTCCACATGTCCCAAATTAATCCAGATTTTTTTGTTAATTCATTTCATAACTTCGTTTACAATAATATTTATATAGTTCGAGAGAAATTCCTGCCTAAACTTTAGGATACACTCCCTCTGCTTCTCATAAATTGAGCAATTTTACGTTTGCAGAATCCTTAAGACAAGAAGGTGAAGCATATATTGTTGGTGTTCTTTTCAATTTTACTCATAGAAAAATAAAATAGTAAAATTTAGAAATGACATATCTCTCAAACTACACCACGGATATTTATATACTTCATATCATTTGAAGGTATTTTGAAACACCTACTAACAAATATAAACATGATTATCAAATTATATATATTTATTATACTACTAATAATAATAATTAATCAAAAAGATAATTTTTAAAATTAATGTATAAAAAAATATCTGAGTACTTAAAAGGTTCCTCTTTCTAGATGTATGATCATATACCAAAGGATGGTATGGTATGATAATTGTTCACCCAACCCTTTTAAGGAAATTGTTGTTGGTTAGTGGGGAACATATCTTGTACAAATGTTTTGTAGGATGTTGGTAGGATTTTTGAATCCAAAATCGTGCATGTCATAAAGCTTCAAACCGCATGTTATAATATGTAAGCTATCTAATTTCCTGCCTCCCACAACAATGAGTTCTTGGAATATTGGTCATTGCAAAGTTTATTTCCTGCAAATGACGAGTTGAAGCTATTTGTTTTACCTTTAGTGTCCCTGGAGACCATCTAGGGTGGCTCAAATAACCAACTGGTATGTTCTCTACAAAACCATGTTACAAATTGCTTTCATGTGCATCACCAGATTCACCACCTTCTTATGCAGTTTTGTAGTATCCATTGATAAAATTCTAGAAGAATAATCAATTATCACCCAGAACTCAAATATTTTTTTGGCGACTCATTCATAGTGGGATTATACTTTTGACACAATACTGCATGCTCCATCACTAAGTGTGTACCATTATGCGTATTATGTAAACCTTGTGAAGAAACAATTTATCATCTTATCTTCGGTTTCTTTAATCAAGATTGATGTGCTTTATTCTCCGTTTCTGAAGTTGTCTTTTCATGTAAAAATATAGATCATTTAAGGAACATCATTATGGGATGGCCAGAGTTTGTTGATGGATTGACAAACTTGATCCTACTAGTGCATATTCTCTGAATATCTAGAAGATGCGAAACATAATGATTTTTGACGATGGTTAATTGTCTTGCAATGCTCTATTGAACACGGTTCATACTGATTAAGATAGGTTTCAGAGTCTTACAAATGATATCAATACTTTTTTGGGCCTAGTTTCCTTTACAAATATTAGTCAGAAAAATATGTTTGTAGGGGCTCCCACATTTGTAGAGGGGCTTTCATAATAAGACGAAATAGAGACATTTGAAGTAAAATTTAAAAATCCTTTATCCATCATATTTTCATAATGGTTAAAATATCCCTAATTAGTTAGTAAAACAAATTAGCTAATAGATTAAACTAATCATGATTAATCAAAAATAATCTCAAACTTAATCAAATCAACTCAAATTTTTTTCTTTTTAGTTTGGTGGGAAGAAAAATTAGAAGAAATGTAAGACAATTTTATAGGGTTTTTTTAAAAACCCTAGATTTTGATTCAATCAACCAGAGCATAACTGGGATACATCTAACTTAAACTCTTGGTCTTTTAATGGCTCAAATTGGATGAAATTACGGACAAAAAGATGAATTATTTTTGATTCAGAGAATTTTACGGTTGAGTTTTCATGTCGAACCCAACCGTAAACACCATTTACGGTTGGGTGTTCTTTCCAACCCAACCGTAAACAGAAGAACAATGGATGAACTACAAATTTTAACAGTTTTACGGTTGGGTTTTGTAATCGAACCCAACCGTAAATAATCTGAAAAAAAATTCTTATCCGAGATGATTTACGGTTGGTATTTGGCTATTTACCAAAAAAAGCAACCGTAAAAACCAATTTTAGCTTACAATTTCATCCAATATTTACGGTTGGGTTTAGGCTTCCCAACCCAATCGTAAAACATCTTTTGAAGCATTGAGTTTAAGGTAAAATTGGGGTTTAAAAATCAAAATTTTAAACTTATTCAATCATTTTAACTAGATTGAAGGTAAATTGGGTCATTCAAACAAAGAAAAACCGAAAACAACACAAGTACTGTAATCCAATTTTGGTTTCCATATTGAAATTTTTGTAAATAAAACATGAGCTAGACAAATTAAAGATAAAAACTTTCTCATACATTCTAACTTGTGTTATATAATGTATATAATACACCCACACAAAAAAAACCCTTAGTTTGACGCAATTATTATAATAAACATAGAGTTAGGGAGAAGGAGGAGGGGATTGTCGATGAGTTTGACGAGCTCTTTTTTTTCTCTTAGGACACGAGTACGAGGAGCAGCACCACCGCCACGAGTACGAGCACCAGCACGACCGCCACGAGTACGAGCACCACGTTGTACATCCTCGACTTCATCATGTGTCTCTTCGTCACTAGGTTGCGGCTCTCTTCGGCTAGTAGTCGTATCTCTTGTACCGGCTCTACTCCTCTTTAAGCTTCGAACCGTCTCATCTTCGTCTGCTTCATGAAGCTTTCAAATTTTGGCTTGCAGGTTCTTTAATTGGTCAAACGCCATCACATCACCTCTACTTAGGCATTGAGTCATAGACTCTGCCAATGCAAGTGCTTTCTTTTTGACCATATTTTTTTATTCACATATGAAAATAAAAGTTGGTTGAGTCTTTAGTAATAAATCTTAAAAACATTAATAACAAAAGTAATTTACGTACCAAATTGAAATATGCTTTCTTCCAAAAACCATCTTCTGTGTTGTTTCCTTCACCCCTTTGAAGTATTTTCATAGTTTCTGGATCAATGTTAATGACATTTGGATGGCCAAAATGACGATACCAATCCAAGTAATTTTCTACAGCCTCTTTTGTGCCCGGAGATGAAATTACCTTCTGCATTTGAATTTGGTAAACCGGTTGATAGGGGTTGTTCCAAACCGCAACCGAAGGCGTTGGGTTGTAGTTGAGCATGATGCTTGGGCCTTCGATCATCGAGCCATTCACACACAATTTAAAGGCTTCGTGTGTTACCTTGGTTTTGACATAGCCACATTGGCGGAGAGTTCGACGGGGTTGCACATCACGAACCCAAACGGATGGTACAAAGGCCCGTTGTATCCTGCCACGTCCGAGAATTAACGTAAATCTTCAACATCTCCATCATCATCTATGTTAATCTTCACATAAGGATCAAAAACAACATCTTCAACGGTGAAAACATCAATTTCACTTCTCATCTTTGATATTTGCAATTCTTTATGCCTTGCCTGAGTGCAGGTGAAGATGAATTTATTTCCTGTAGGTCCAGTAACATCAACGCTCGACTTCGTTTTAGGATCCAGGCTCGGAAAGTGATCATAGACCCATGCCTATGAAGATAATAAATATTAATATAAGATAATGGGAAAAAAAATCTGAATTTAAACATTGAAATTACAACAATAAATTACCTGAAGAAGACCAGTATTCCCGACAATCTCAGTTCCCCTAACCCTCGAAGCTTTTCTAAGGTTGGAAAGTAGGTAAGGCAGGATGGCAGTTCCCCATGAGTACTCATGCGTCTTCTGGAGATCATCCTTCAACCACTGTAGAAAGTGAGCGTTGACTCTGTTTCCTGAGTTGTCAGCAAATAAGATGGTGCCAAGCATATATAGGATATACGCTCTGGCTGTTCGCATAGCTCTGGTTTCATCTATGATGACCCCATCCTTTTCCAACTGCCGGGTTCCTCCAAACTTCTCCCTGAGACTACGCAACAAGATCTTTTTGGTCATACCTAGACATTTCTTCGTTGCTGCCCCCAGTTTATCTCCACAAGCCAATTTAAACTCTGATTCGACTTCTCTCTTCTCCCATCCAAGTGTATCTTTGACAAGGACACAAAGATCACTCCATGACATGTTGTTTTCAAAATCTTCATACACAGATTTACCTTCAACTGGTAAGCCAAGAATTGACTGGACATCATCCGGCGTTATTGTCATCTCGTCGAATGGAAGATGAAACGTAACGGTTTCAGGCCAATAACGTTCCCTGAATGCTGTGCAGGTGACAATGTCATACTCCAACATCGTATTGGTAATTCCGGGAGCTAACCCGGTACCATTTACGAGAACTTGGACGGCCATACATTCTTCATCTAAGGGCCAATGTTGAGCCCTTTGACGAACCAATTTCTTGATCGCATGTGTATGATCCTACAAAGAATAAAAACAATTTTTTTTAACTTGAAGTTAAACAAACGGAAATTTAACAAAACAAGAGAAGTTTTTAAATTAATATCATCGTCTCAGCAACTTTGGCAGCCCATGGATGGGGATAACCAAATAATATAACAGACCTGTCTGGGGCCTCACCCCAAGGTCTCCCATTCGTCTTCTTAGGCCACAACACGTCTTTGCCTTTGGGAATATGCTTCCATTTCGGTTCTGGCTTCTTCTTTGGCTTTTTTTCCTTCACTCTTGGTTCAGTAGAACCAACAACAATTTATTTACCTTTGCCTTGAGGGACAAATTGTTCTTTGTCCGTCTCTTCTTCCTCACATTGTTGCTCTTGTGGTGGTTCTCTAATCACAAGAGCACCTCCACTGAACACAGGTAGATCTTCCAAGTCTTGGAAAACATTGTATTCCTCTTGTGCAAGTTGAGGAGAACTACCACCCCCTACCTCAAAAGTCGTCTTATGGCTCTTTCTGAAGCCTCTATTAGCTACCCCTAAATGAACTCCGTTGCGAGGGGTTGGAGTGTGAGAAATATGTGTTCAATTATTACCCCTATTCTTCTTATGTTTCCTACAACATACAAGCAATACAAGCTAGATAATTTCCAAGCAATTCAACTCAAACAACTTCAATTTGAAAATTCAGAATTTTTTACGGTTGGGTTTCACATATAGAACCCAACCGTAAATAATAAACATCACCTACACAGGAGAATTTACGGTTGGGAATTGACACTCCAACCCAACCGTAAATAATCCTAACCAAAAATTTTAACCAAGCAGAAGCATTTACGGTTGGGTTTTCCAATCGAACCCAACCGTAAATAATCCATAATAATTTTTTTTTACATACACATAAATATTTACGGTTGGAAAAATGAATCCAACCTAACCGTAATATTCAAGTTCAAAAATTGGTGCAAATTTGTTTACGGTTGGGTTTTGAGAAAAACCAACCATAAAATTCAAAAAAACAATTGCGCAATTTTTTTTTGACCCACTGTTTTACGGTTGGGTTTTCCAATCGAACCCAACCGTAAATTCTTATGTAACCAATTTTTTTTAACAAAAACATCAATCAAACATGCCAATCAATCACTTTTGGGCTCTAAAAATAACATGGGTTTTGTTCAATACCTTAGATACACCATTGTTTGTTTCAGAGTTTGATTTTGATTGTCACCACCGATTTGTTCTTCAATCTCTTGATTAGGTTGAAAAGTTTGATTTTGGTTGGCATCACTACTACCTTCTACACCTTTAGAATGATTCTTCATCACAATTTTTGGAGTTTAATCGCGAAGAATTTTTCGAATCGACGATGAATTTCGATGGAGAAATTGGGTTTACGGTTGGGAAACTGATGGAGAAGTTAAGATATGAGAGTGATGGAGAAGTTGGAAAGAAATTTTGAGGTTTACGGTTTGAAAAGCTTTTGTTTAGGTTTAGGTTTTAATTGATTGAAGGGCAAATTAGACTTTTTAATTGATAGAAGGGTAATATGGATATTTTACAAATGAGATTGGAGCCCCTAGGACACCCCTTAACGCATTTTTGGGTCACCCTACCTCATATTGGAGCCCTTTTACAAATCAAGGAGCCCCTAAATTAGCCTTCCATATTTGTATTGGACTCTTTCAACAATCCAAAATTTAGAAATAATAAAATTCTTTATCTAAAAATATTAATTTGATATTTTTGTATACACAATTTACTTAGATAATTTAAAGAATTTTTTTAAATATATATAACTTTTACAAAACTACAATATGATATAAATGTTTAAATTTTTTTTTTTATTTTTAGTATCGAAATATAGAGACATATGTCTAATGTAAGATTTTATCCTCTTTTTACGAATACATATATAATAGTATTAACATGGTACAAGCTATTTTTATAATATCATGGTTAGACCAAATGGTTTATGATTAACCAATAACAACACTTTTGTATTAGTAAGATATATGATGTCCCCAGAAGATGCTTGAGCTATTGTACATTAGGTATGCTTATATAAATGAATGTGGATTTATAAAAAAGTTGGTGGGAAGCCTAGCAACAAGATGAGTTCCAGCACCTTTTTGAATAACAAGCCCTAATCTATGAAAAGAAAGCTACCTAATCTCATATTGGCATCTGGACTAGCTAAACAGTTCTTTAATCTTTTTAGGAAGGCGATAATATCCTTGTCGAGTTCCCCTAAGGTTGTGAAGGCAAGAATACCAAAACCATAACCATGGGTCAGGCATTTGTCCAGATATTTGTTGACAAGCATTAGAGATAGCTTGGCCTGGTGTGAAAGTACGAAGGTCGTCGTCTGTGCATGGAGACACACCTATAACATCGAAACGGACATCTTGCCATTCTCCCAATTATATACGAGGATGTCTACAGGATTTAGGGCATTATCCCTGTCTGAAAGAAAGCCTAAAACAACTTCTTTTCTGGCAGGGACGCTAGCTTTGAAATAAATATCCGCAAGAACATCTCTTACCAAGTCATGACTATATTTAAGTCCGATATCACTCGCGCAATGTAATGCGTGATCACCAAAAATATCCATCACCTTGTCGCAGCTTGGGCAAACAACACCTTCATCGAAAAGAGGAACACCCAAACAGTAACAAAGTATTGAACTGAATTAACTGGGTCCAATATATTGGTTGAGCCCATTAATAGGAACAACCATAAGGTAGTCCTGGGCATGTTTAACCTTGTTGGATTTCCATACAATAGAATCAAGTTCAGAAAAATTAAACTTGACTTTCATCTTTTTAGCAACAGCTTCGAAGTACTTGAATGCCAGGGAACACATTGGATAAGGGGCAGTATCGTCGATGTTGAAAGTAGATGAAGACATACCACAAACCTGATTAAACTTCTGAAGTGCCATTTCAAATGTGCAGTTTGAGCCGGAATCTGGAGGAATATTCAAAATAGTTTCTTTAAGGGAACGCGTTTGAATGTAAGATGCAAGGAAGCAATAATTACTTGGGGTCTGACATAGAGCCTACTCCAAGGCCACCATGTTGGATAGGCAAGGAGGCAATCCAATGTTGCAAAGGACTAAATCCAGCTCCATCATTGGTGATAAGCTGTCGCAAGTATTGGAAGAGGTGCTGATCAAATTGTGTAATTGATTTCTGAAATGCTGTAAGTTTAGTAGTGCACATGGTGAAGTATAATCTAGACACACCAGTACAGTTGCGGAGAAGTAATAACTCACTTTGTGGATCCTTGAGCTTTCAAATGGTAGACATAAGTTGAATGTTTTGTCCACCCTGGCCATCACTAAATCACTGCAAAATTTGGTATCAAGGCTTACAGGACCACCAAGAAGTTTCACACCACCTACAGGTCTACCAATATTGGTAGGAAAGACACCAACTGTCATACACCTAGGGTCAGGTGTAGGCCAAAACACCTCAGTTTTGTTTATGTTAAAATGTAACTCAAGAGCCTTACCATCAGCTTGAATAATATCAAAGGCTTTAGAAACTTGTAATGTATCCCCAATGATGGTGCCATCATTTAAATACCATACATGAAGCTTCAAAGTGCAATTGGAAGTTATCTTCATCACTAGTGGATAGAGCATAATGGCGAAAAACAAGAGATCAAGAGGATCACCTTGTTGTACTCCTTGCGCAGAAATAAGGAGTGGTCGCTATAGTATAGCCGAGCTGGAGTAACATAGAAAATTCCACCCATATAGAGATGGTTGGGCACCTTTTCCTTACTTCACTTATCATTGCAGTTCTATCAATGAGATTAAACGCTTTGGTAAAATTAATAAGTAACATTGATAGATCATTATGAGTACTATGTGTCTCTAGTAATTTGTTAGCAGAATTTAGGATGCCTTCACCACCACAAGGAATACCTACTCCAAACCAAGGTTTGAAAAACGGGACACAGGTCGGGTCACACGGATAGGTCGTGATCGTTATAACACATTTTGACGGGTGTGAGCACGTTTCGGGCAGAAAACACGTTATTTAAGAAAAAAAAAAATTTGACGTTTTTTTAAATAACGGGTGTGATAACGGTTATTTAGGAAAAATCAATAAATAATGATATGAAATACCCATCTAACGGTTATCACATGTATGAAAACGGTTATAACGAGTCTAAATAACAATGTTACTACGTTTTTCTTATTTTATTTGTTTATTCATTTATTTTTGATTTTTTTAATTTTAATTTTAATTTTTAATCTTTTATTTTAGCAATAAAAAATTAGGTAAACAATATTGTTTATATATATTTTCTAATAACGGGTATAACGGACGTAAAAACGGAAAAAATGGTCTAAAAAACTTATGCCAAAATGTTATTTAGAAGAAAAAAACGAAAAAAAATAATTTTAGAAAAACGGTCATCACATGCATGAAAACGGTTATATCGGGCCTACAAAATACTGTTCTTTCCTATTTATCGGTATTATTTAGACCCGGGTATCGGTGAGCCTCACGGACACGTTACATAGGCATGACCGATTTAACAATTGTTTTCTCGGAAAAACGACCGTTTTTTAAACCTTGCTCCAAATTGATGGTCACCCAAATAGGCAACCATTTCTGTACCAACTGTAGTGGCAACAATCTTGGAAACTAATCTTCTCCATGTTGTACCTACAACTATAGGCTAAAGTCCACCTCCTGGTTTTAGTAGGGGGTAAGAAAAAATTCTAAAATCTGATAAGCTAAGATGGCTCTTAACTCTAATGGAGAGTTCTCAACTAAGTCTTTATATAATAAACTCAAAAATTACGATACCGAAGATCAGGAGATTATTTTATTCCGGAAGAAACTTTAGAATATAAGAGTCTCTCAAAGGATCAAGATTTTTCTTTGGAAATGCATTCATGATGCACTCCCTGTCCATCAAAAACTTGGCAGATTTATGTCATATATGGATATTTCTTGTGTTTTTTTTGTAATAATCATACAAAATCTTTACAACATATTTTCTTTGAATGTTCATTTGCTTTGTCTGTATGGATGTTACCTCCAGACCCAAGTACTAAGTTAATCATTAATGGTGATTTATCTTTTCTGGACTACTACTCTAATTGGATTGTAGGAATGAAACTCAATATGAGATCAAAGTAATTACAACTAAATGTTGGTTGATTTGGAAAGAACGCTGTATTATTCTATTCCAAAATCAAAAAAAATAACAGTTTAAGTATTTTCTTGCTGGTATAAAAACTGTTGGATTTTTGGAAACCAAATGTTTCCCACTCTGCAGTTGGCTGTGTTGACCCTAAAATGCTTAAAGTTTATCATAAATGGAATGCACCTTCACAAAATTAATACTGATTGATCATGGATTAACAATAATATAATATCTGGTTATGGTCTAATACTCCGTATTTTTTTAGGTATAATTCTGAAAGCTTGCTCTGGATTCTTTACAATATCTGGCGCAGAAGAAGCAAAAGCTTTAGCAATATTGGAAGAAGCTGATGGGCTAATTAACTTCGTCTGAAGCAGTTCCGAATCGAAAGGGACTGTAACAGACTTATCACTTATGCCAAAGGAAAACTCAGGAAAATCAAATAACCGAATGAAGAACTAATCAAGGACACTAAAGGACAATTAGAAAATGCTGCAAACTCTACTTTTTTGGGATTCCAGTACATAAATAGGAAAGAAAATATAGTAGCAGACATGTTGATAAAAAAAAACAAGAAAAAGTGGTCAAGCACATCAATGGACATCCGCTACCTCTGTGCCTCCTTTTACTTTGAAGTTTACTTAGATAGATTGCACTTAGACACGAAGGATGGCAATCCATTAGATAATCCTAAATAAGAAATCCTATTCATGCTTTTCACTACACTACGGGCAACCCCTTGATTTCATGTCGGAAAAAATTGTCCTTCCCATAAAACAATCCATTAGATATTAGTATAATATTCTAAGTTTAAATCAAAACAATAGCTTAACTCCGAGAAGAATATCTCTGGGCTAGCCCCCCATTAACATATGATGCTATGAGAGGAGCAATCAACGTAACTTAACTCTCTTTTATTTATATTTCTATTTGTTTCATTGATTTTAATATAGGGTATTTTAATTTGCAAAAATAAAAAAAAGTTTATAGATTTGCTACATACGTGTTGATATGTGTTGAAGGCATCAAATTCTAGCCGCCTTTACCAAAAACTCAGTTGGAATTTTTTCCGATTCGCTGCTTACACAAAAGCAAGGTTTAAATTTTTTCTTTCTACGATGAAAACACAAAAAAATCCTAAGAAATCACAACGGTTGAACAAAGTCCGTATCTTTCTTCTTGTGTAGAAAAAGAGCCATAATCTATCGATTGAAGAAAGTATTAAAGTTTTAAAGGAACATGATAAGATACTTTGCAATAAGTTACAAATAAGATTAAATTTCTTAATTGAATAGACTAATCATTAAAACAAGATTTAGATCCAGAAAAGCATAAATTGCTATGTCTATTTACTCTTCTTTTTTTCACCATTTTTCCTGTAACCGAGCTCAACTATCGATGCCACACACTCTATGTGCTATGAACTGTGCCCCATCTCTATCTCCAATTCTAAATTCTACTTCCTCTCGTGTTCCTTTTACGTCTCCTTGTCTCGTGTATTCGTAAAAATACTGACTTCTTTTTTCTTCTTCTTCATTTTATTTGTTTTATTATGACATGTCAGTCCTTCCCCACGTGGAGCCCGCCTCGGATACCCCGGCAGGCCTTTATCCTCTTACTCTATTAAATTCGATTTCAATTTCCAATATTACCCCTTTTGTTATGACTTTGTATCAGTAGATGTACACCACATGCGAACGAACTCCGTCCTTGCGAATCTATGATTACCATAACAAGTAATGGCATGATGTGTAATATAAGTTACCTCCACCTCCATTTCCTGTATTAACAATCAATATCTCAGTATTGTTGTATTTTGCTAGAAAACAGAAGTACAGAGCTATTTATTGATTTTTGATTTGAGTACAAACTAATTGAGTATCAAGATCGTTGTTGGCTACGAATTATTGACACAAAAGAAGAAAGATATTTTTTCTTTAACAGAAAATCATTTTAATTTGTTTTATTTGCAAAAATATCAGTTCGTAAAGTAATAGTTAGCCTTTCGATCATCCTAATACTGGATTGCTGATAACGTATGTTGGATGACGAGTTCACTAAATCCATACGGAGAATCTCGGGCCAATTAAGGAGACTTATTTTTAAGCAGGAAGGTTCAAAGTCCTCTAACCCAAATTGCTTAAAATAATTGTCGTGTCGCAAATAATTATCTATTAAGCATCCGTGTGAATAATCATTTGGCCAAAATGTAGTGTCGAAGTGTGTAAATTCATTTACAGCATGAAAGAGGTCCCAGCAAATTCCCAACAAGGACACATTCTTTGGACGACTTATATTTGTATAGAATTTTAACCCCTAGGTCTGTTGTCACATTAATAAAACATACTACAGTCGAAAATTGTGAAAAATATCTACAAAAACTACCAAAATTAAAGCGATTAGGCACATAGACATTCCTAACTTGTAGACACCCCACCCTTTATTTTCTATATTACATATTCCTAGGCCCCACCATTATTTTTTAGAAGATATTTTTTGTTACTCAAATAATTTTGATATAATGGCATCACGGTTAATTATTTAGTATAAGGATAGTTACGGTGATATTTATCAAAATATTTGATAAAACGAAAATTGTCTAAGACAAGTGAATTAATTAATTATATAATCTTTATGGTTGGTTATAATATTATTAAATAAAAAAAATGATCGAGCGGTGTGGGAGTAAATTTTCCTATTTTGGTTTGAATTAAAATGAAATAAAATTTATTAGTTTTAAACTAATTAAAAGGATATATTCCATCTCTCAAAAAGGTCACAAACTCCAAGTATACCGTATATACATAGCCTCACAGTATAATACATCCGATGTATACGCGTATGTTTTTCCATTTCAGTGTCTGTTTTTATTTCTCACTTCTTCTTCACATTTGTGGGACTCAACTCAGACTCAGACTCAGACTCAGATCATTATTAGTTCAGTCTCCCTCTGTCTTTCTCCCTCGAGCTCTACTAGTGAAGCTCTGTTCTTATGGCGGCAAAGGCAAAAAAAAATAGTAAAAGGAAATGAAGATATCGAACCCAAGTCATCATTACTCCTCATCAGAGAAAATCCCAGTAAGATTATTATCTTCAAAAAATACTTCTCCAGATTCGGATCTTCATCAAGGAACAACAAAAAATGATCGACATAAATTACTCAGTAGAAAGAAAATCAGAAACCCTGGTTTTAATGGAAAGTTAAAGAAAGATGTTTCTACTGGTAAAAGAAGTGGACCTGCTACTCCTCTTCTAAGTTGGAAGTTTAATGAGAAAAAGCGTGTTGAAGAAGATAATGATAATGATGATAAAGGGGATGCTGGTTTAAGTAAGAGACGCAGAAGAAAAAATAAGAGTAATGGTGGTGGTGGAACAGGGAGAGAGAGTTCTGTTTCTGCTAGAAAACTGGCTGCTGCTTTGTTATGGCAGTTGCAAGATGTTCATGGTGGTCAAAGACGAGTTATCTCCAAAAAATCTTCTGATCATTTAGGGTTTGAGGTATGTATGGATCTTTTACGATGTGGGCTTTCGTTTCTAATATCAAAGATCTAATCTTTTTAGGGTTTTAAGATAGATCTCTAGGAATTCCTTTTAATAAAATTATCTAACAAGTATCTTAATTTTGATAACTTGGTCTAATTACTCATGACTGTATTTGGTCTATTGCATTGATTTTACTGTTCAACCCTTCAAAATCCCCTAATTGAGTATGACCTAATTTTATGATTTACTAATATTTCTATGGAAATTTCATTTCGCATTGACATTGCCCAGACAGTACTGTAATCATAGTATGTTTATTGACATCCCCTAATAGTGTGTTTATTTTTTGTGATCATGGATTTGTTCTTCCAATGTAGGGTGGTGTTGCACATCTACCATTTCATTGTCATGGTGATGGTGGTAGTAGAGAATTTGGTGCAGAAAAGAAAGATTTGCTACAAAGTAATTTTTCTTTCTGTGGTCCAAAGAATGGATACCTTTACAAGGTATTTATACATCCTTTTTTCTTGTCTCATATCTGATCATCACAACTAGGAACTAGGACTAGTTTCGCTACAAGCATTATCTACATCCCTACTCTAAATACAGCATAAGGAAGAGGAATTTTGTGGAACCCACATTGAAGTCCGACTTGTCATTGATTCTCTATGAGGGTTCGAATTATCTGATTCACAATATTTCTGACTGTAAGAGCATGAATTGGTCATTGTTCATTTGATGTTGCAGATCATACAATTAAATATTTACAGTCTAAGGGTGTGATCACATATTTACCGGTGGGGTTGTTTCAAGATTCTATTGAAACTGATCTTAAGTTCTGTTTCTCTCTTATTCAGGTTAATCCTTCTATGTCACTTAAGAATTCGGTGATGGAGCGAGCAACTAAATGGGACCCTGGGTACTCAAAAACATCGGACGAGGTATACCGGTTTTATGGACAAATGAAACTTTTGGAAGACCAGCAGATTGCTAATGTCTCGGTGGTTTCTACCCTGCAAGCAGACATTGAGCAGGCGCGAACCCGCATCGATGAGCTTGAGAATGAGCGCCGATCCTCAAAGAAGAAGCTTGAGCATTTCTTGAGGAAACTTGCTGATGAAAAGGCCGCTTGGCGGAGCCGAGAGCATGAGAAGGTGAGGGCAATAATTGATGATGTCAAGGGTGACTTAAACAGAGAGAGGAAAAATCGCCAGAGGATGGAACTAGTGAACTCTAAATTGGTCAGTGAGCTTGCTGAGGTCAAGTTATCTGCAAAAAGGTATATGCAAGACTATGAAAAAGAGAGAAAATCTAGAGAGCTCATGGAGGAAGTATGTGATGAGCTTGCGAAAGAAATTGGAGAAGACAAGGCTGAAGTAGAGGCGTTGAAGAGGGATTCCATGAAAATTCGTGAAGAAGTTGATGAAGAAAGGAAGATGTTGCAGATGGCCGAGGTATGGCGTGAAGAGCGAGTCCAGATGAAGCTTGTTGATGCAAAGCTGACTCTTGAAGATAAGTATTCCCAGTTGAGTAAGCTTATATTAGATCTCGATTCCTTTCTAAGAATGAGGTGCACAACGCTCGATGTTATGGAAATGAGAGAAGCAGAGTTGCTCCGAGAGGCAGCCAGTAATGTAAAAATTCAAGATACAAAATTCTCTTATGAGCCTCCAAAGTCAGATGACATCTTCTCTATTTTTGAGGAACTTCAAGGTGAAGTTATGGAGAAGGAAATCGAACCATGTCAGGGTTACTCTCCTGCAAGCCATATTCACACTATGAGTCCTGAAGCCAATGGGTATAGCAGAAAATCTATGTCGAAGTATTCCAATGGCTCTATAGATGAAAATGGGGAAGTAGAAGAAGAAGATGATGATGGGAGTGGTTGGGAAACTGTAAGTCAAGCTGATGAGCTAGGTTCAAGTTATTCACATGAAGGAACTGACCCATCAGTTAACAAAATCAGAAGGAAAAGTAATGTTTCAGCTGGAGGAAAAGAATGGGAGGACAATGCAGGAAGGGAGACACCGGATACTGAAATCAGTGAAATAAGCTCGGGTTCTGCCAGGCGATCTATTAAGAAGAAGGGTTCATCTATAGCTAGGATTTGGAGATCATTCCCTACTAACGGTGATAGTTACAAGACAATCTCAGTAGATGGGACGAATGGAAGGCTTTCAAATGGAAGAATCTCTAATGTGGGAACCATTTCTCCGGACCGTGGATCAGGCAAAGGTGGGCTTAGCCCTCGTAGTTCGATTGGACACTGGAGCTCACCTGATTCTGCAAATCCACATGTTACTCGAGGGATGAAAGGATGCATTGAGTGGCCATTGGGCAACCAGAAAAACAGTTTGAAGGCAAAGCTTTTGGAAGCAAGGATGGAAAGCCAGAAAATTCAATTGCGTCAGGTTCTTAAACAGAAGATTTAAGTTTGTAGTGCCATTGTAAAATTGTCAATCTAAGAATTTCAATTCAGCACTAGATGAAGCTTGGAAATATGGTGAGCAAGATTTCCTTACCGAGCGTAAGTGTAATGTAACGTTGTAACTGTGAAATAGTGGCTGACGCACCTGAAGACCAGTTTAGTAGATCTAGCAGGTTTTGTTTAGCTGCTATTCCCATTTTGTTCTTAAATTTTTCTCCTCGTGCATGTTTGCTAATACCTTACAGATTATGTAATCTACTTGCTCAGTTATTTGTTATTCTATTTGACAATCAGGAATTGATATTACTGCTTATAGATATTTAGCGGCATCCACCGGGAGAAGGTTAGGAAATTGGATGATACATCTTTGTATTGTACCATTTTATGCATATCTAATAGTACAAGAAATTTTGTTTACCTTTGTTCACATTTTCAGTAATGTTTATGTATTCTTACAGCAGCTTGTACGTCTTACACCCTTACATGGGAATGATCTGAGGACCAATTTTGATCAAGTAGACAGCACAGTATAGTCTCCACTTCTATCGTCATATAAACATCTCATATTTTTCATTCTCCCCCACAACTAGCTGGCTGTACTAACGAGAACTCGCAATGTCGCTAGTCAGAAATAAATCTGAAGTTCTTCAGTTGAAGTGGTTGGCAACTGTCAACTCAAGTGATAGCAAACAAACACAAATATTTAGAAGCTTAGAGCATCTGCAATCGTCGACTAAATCGACGATCAAAGATCAAATACAATCAATAGTCGATGAAAGTGAGCCACAAAAGTCGATTATATTTAGTATTTGATCGATGAAAATCACTGTTCCAGATTAAATCTGATCGCTGATCGACGACTATAAATTATAGTCGCGCGTTATTTTATGGTGTCTTTTGTTTCCGAGCGATTCTACAAAATCCCGTTTAAAAACAAGGACGTAGAGTTGGCATTCCGCCAGTGTAAACGAGAGACCTAAAGTCCGCTTGTCAACACGAAACTCTGGAAGCTCGTCCTCCTCATAAGCGAGGTTCCGAGTTACCGCTCCAAGAATTTAAACACGGGCGTGGTGATAGCCCTGCGTTTACGGTTGGGCGTCATTTTGTTGCCTCGCCTGGAGCTGGGCGAGCGGCCATGTCATCGTTGGTGGAAGGGCGAGGTAATAGCCCTCCGTTCAGGTGACCGTTTATACTTCAGTTCAAATGTTAAAATGTTACCGTTGTAGTTTAACGGCTATATTTTTACCCTATATATGTGATAACAGACGAATGGCATTTTACTGAATTCATTCATATTTTGTGTAAAAATCTAAAGTTTGTTTTTATTTCTAATCGATTAGTAAAATGCCACCATCAAAACCACGAGGTCCAAATTTTTCGTCTTTTGAAGATGTTACCATGTGTAGAATTCATTTGTCAATTTCTCAAGATTCTAGCATTGGTACCGATCAATCTGAAGATCAATTATGGTCACGTATTTTATTCCGAATGAAAGAAGATATACCTACTATGCCAGGACGTACTTGGTCCTCCCTTCAGAAACGATTTCAAATTATAAGTAAAGATGTTGCGCTATTGCCTGCAAAGGAGGCTGAAGTAGAAAGGGAACATCATACTGGTTGGGGTCCTGAAAATAAGATAACTTCTCGTTTAATTATGCTTATTACAGTTGTCCATATGATTGTATATCCTTTAACAAATTGAATTGAAACACCAGTTCGCAGAAGTCCGTAGGCTTTTCAAGGAAGCCACTGGTCGAAGTTTTAAGCATGAAGATTGCTACACAGTTATGCTTGAAAATATTAAATATTCAAGAAGGTCGATATTTGTTTTTCATTCATCACAAGCAGAGTCTGATTACGACAATGAATCTCAGGACGTACAGGACACACCAGAGTTAAGTGTAGATGGTCCAAGCGCCTTTGACGACCTATGAGATATCCCAAACACAGTAATCCGTCCAATGGGGGAAAAAGAGGCGAAACGACAAAAGACAAAAGGAAAAGCAAAATTTACCGAACAACAGGAATTGATGGAAAATATTTATAGAGAGCAACAAAGCTTCAACGCCAAATGTACGGAACAAAGAGATATGAAGATGGCACAAAGAGATGCTGAATTTGCAGCAAAATTAGCTAATGATACAGCAAAGTTTGAAGCTAAATTAGCTGATTCAAATGCAAAGTTTCTGGCAATACAAGCAAGGCAAGAAGCAGAAGAGGAGTTCCGTATAATGACGATGGATGTGTCACAAATGGATGCTGTCTCAAGACAGTACATCGAATTGAGGAAAGGTGAAATATTGAGAAAAAGATTAACCCAATCATAGAGGCCATTAATTTTTACTACTGTGAAATTGTTTAATTAATTTTATGGATTTATTGAGAAATTTCTGTTTAGTTTAATACCAATAGATTTTTATGTTTTTAACGGGTTATAATTTATTGGATTGAATTTTTAAAATTACTTCAGAAAGTAGATGCGCTCGAAAGATAAATATACCTACTAATAAGTGTAGTCCTTACAACACATTCAGCCAAAAATCCCATAAAAATAATCATTCATCCCCAACATTTGACCATATGTGTTCGATCAAGTCATTTCTCAAACGAACCCCAGTTTGTTTATCGAATACTGCACGTCTGTGTTGGTCCTTCACCATTCTTGAATGTTGAGAAGTGTTGTCCCTTGAAATGACACATGGAGCACCATGGCTTCGTTGTTCATAGTCATGGGGCCATTCGCCGGGAATACGTTCATCCTCCACTATCATATTATGGAGAATAATGACGGTTTTCATGATATAGGCTAACACGTCAGGATTCCACATTCTAGCTGGTTGTTTGATAATTGGAAATTGACTTTGTAATACCCCGAACCCCCGTTCAACATCCTTTCGACAACCTTCCTGCAAAGCTGAAAATTTCTGTTTCTTTTGTGAATCAGGATGTTTTATGGTAGTCACAATAGTTGCTGTCTCTGGGTATATTCCATCCCCAAGATAGTACCCCATATTATATTGATTTCCATTGACCTCAAAGTTAACTGCCGGTGCTTTACCATTGATAAGTTTTTTGAAAATATACGACCGGTTCATCACATTGATATCATTGTTTGAACCCGGCATACCAAAAAATGCATGCCAAAACCAAAGATCATGCAACACCACTGCCTCCAAAATAATACTTTCGCTACCCTTGTAAGCGGTATAAGCCCCCGATTCAGCGGAAGGGCATTTGTCCCATTTCCAATGCATGCAATCAACACTACCAAGCATACCTGGAAATCCCCTTTTTTGGTTTTCATCAAGGAGGAGTTCAACATCACGCTGAGTTGGTGTCCTCAAATATTCTTTTTCGTATAGTTGGACTATCACCCTGCAAAATCTGCGGGTTGCTTCCAAAACTGTAGTTTCCCCAATACGTAAATACTCATCGATTGCATCTGCCGCGCAACCGTACGCTAACATTCTCATAGCTGCAGTAATTTTTGTGTGGGGTGTTAAGCCTAGAACATCACATGCATCAGTTTTTTGAACAAAATAACTATTTACCGCAACAACATCACCCAATATACGGTTGAATAACTCTCGACGCATTCTGAATCTTCTGCGAAAAACATTAGGTGGAAACGTCGGGTTGTTGCAGAAATAGTCTCTCCATAGACCTTGAGCACCTACATCACGTTGTCTTGGTATTTTTGTACGTGTATGTGGAGGGTTCATATTTGACAACATTAAACCAGCAGTAACTGCTAGGTTATTACTGTTCGCTTCAAGTGAACTTTCATCTGATGAGTAGTAACTTGTGTTATCATCATCGTTTAATGAACCAGAAGAAGAAGAAGTATAAGAAACACAGTGAGGAAAACTAGAAGAGGAACCATAGTTGTCTATATGATTTACATAGTTTGCCATTTTGTTATGTGTTGGAATTTGTAAGGAGCAAGAGATGATGATAATACTCGGTTTGAATTGATGAAGAAGGAAGTGTGGTTATTTGTAATAAAAAAAAGAGAATTTTGAACACAAATATTATTTGTCAGAGATATTTTATGTATCTTGACAAGGCAATGACATGAATTGACAATACACCGACCACATTTCAATGCAAATATTATTTATCAGATTTGTCAGAGATATTTTATGTATCTTGACAAGGCAATGACATGAATTGATAATACACTGACCACATTTCAATGCAAAGATTATTTTTCAGATTTGTCAGAGATATTTTATGTATCTTGACAAGGAAATGACATGAATTGACATGAATTGACAATACACCGACCACATTTCAATGCAAAGATTATTTTTCAGATTTGTCAGAGATATTTTATGTATTATGACAAGGCAATGACATGAATTGACAATACACCGACCACATTTGAATTAAAGGATTATTTTTCAGATTTGTCAGAGATATTTTATGTAACTTGACAAGGCAATGTTATTAAATAGATTATTGTTCTCTATTTAATCCCAATACCTTCTTTGTTTACTTGGTAACTTACCTACACCCATGTCAATATTTCATTCAGCCGAAGACTTGGCTATAACAAAATCCTGGTATTACGAAACCTTACGTCAAGATGTTATAGTCGGAATTGTTGATCCAGAAACTGTATGGGGGACATACATTTTGGTGAGGAATATGGAAATTCAACCCAAATATTTGTGGTACAGATTTATGATAGATACCAAGTTATTCGAAAGGGAATAGCTGATTATGTATCTATACAACAACGGATATTTAACGACACCCATTTAGGATTATCGATCCAACAATTTGTAAGTATCCATACCATTACAAAAGTTGTCTCCTCTATCATTAACAACAATTACAAATAACAAATTATTTAACTGTTTCTTCCCTTGTGTAGGAAGAAATCGCTAAAATGCACTACTTTCAGGAAATGGGGGAAGAATTCATATTTGTAGCAAGCTATGAGTTCATGAAATCCAAAATGTAATCGGAATTAACTCCTAAAATTATCAATTAAAGTTAAAGTTCAACGGTTCTTTATTTTTAGAGTTTCAATTTTTTTTAATGCTAATGGCCTCATAATATCCCCTGAATCGTCGTTAACTGAACAACAACTTAAGGTAGTACAATACTTTTATTAAATCAAAAAAGACATACATGAAAGGGAAAGAAAAATAAACTACCGATACAGATAAATAAAGTAACAAATAAACCTATTAGTGAAACCGTAAGGATTGGCTTGTCAGACGACGTTGACGACGTTCTGGCCTACTAGGTAGAAAGATCAACACAAAAGGGTTGAATTCATCCGTTACCCTTAAGATCTCAAAATGAGGTTTGTACCGGAAATCACTTCGTTTCCATCTTGTCCATTCCTGTAATGATCGAGCAACAACTTCATCATCAGTTTCATTCCTAAGACGAAATTCATTGACCCGAGCAGTTAAAGAAGAAAATTTTTATACTTCCTTAGTAATTTTCACATATCGACAAAAAAGGCCTGCTCTGTTCCGGTTGTTGGGATTACCGGTTTCATCACAAAAGTTTGCATGTGTGTGTTCCAACCATTCCATGGTCATACAACCATTGATATCACGTTCCTGACCCCTTGCTGGATAATGTAATACTATGTTTCGACATATGGATAAATCTTCATCTAAAGTAAAATTGGTTGCATTAAGGGTAAAATTTTCGTAACCAGACATTGAAAAATAAAAAGTGGGAACAATGAAATGAGTTGTGTAGCTATTGAATGTTATTTATAGTAGTATACGAAAAAAAATTATAGCCGTTATGCAAGGACAAAAAAACGGTAACATAACGGTAATAAAACGGTAACAACGGTCATTTAAATTTCGAATTTAGCGGTAAAATTATCATACTACATAAAAGGCGTACTAAAAAAAAAAACATTTCATCGTTCGCCACGTTCAATGTACCGATATCAAAATAGCTGGTCAAAAACTTGATAGTTATTGCATCAGAAACCCACTGTTGTGGAACACCTTCGCTTTTGCATACCGCATTATCTTTCAGTTCGGGAAAGATATTCGCACGAACATATTCAAATTTAAACTTTTGTGGATCATAAGGGACTGATCTCCCGACACCGATACTAAGCCCGGTCAACATAACCCAATCGATGGGAGTGAACCCAAGCTCCCCAAAAGAAAAATGAAATGTGCTGGTAGTATCCCAAAACCGCTCGATTATAAAATCGATTAGAGCGTGGGATGAATCTACAACAGGTAGGGATAGTAATCTGCCCCAACCTCCCTTTTCTATTATATATTGGACCCTATTAGACTCCTGAGTAATTCTCTTATAGACCTGTAGAACTGATTTAAGAGAACCACGATGGTCAAACCTGAAGTTGGCGTCAGAGGAATATGTAATATTTGTAGAAACATGTTCCTCCATATCTTCGACAACGGTGTAATGTTCGAGGCCCGGAACATCTACTGACTCAGGGACCATGGAATGTGCTTCAGATCCCTCTGTGATTTTGGCTTTTTTGCTGGTTTTCTTTCTGCCAACCCATCTCGAAACAACATTACTTGACATCTGTGGTAACAAATAATAGAACATTGTCATTAAAATGAACAAATCACGACAATGCATAAACACTTAAATTTTTTTTAACAACACCTAAACAAGTAGGGAAAGCGAAATTTCCATACACATTTGTACAAACAATTATACATTAAACATTCTAAACATACATACATCATTATCAAAATACAACAATCACACCCATTATAACCATTCTAAATCAAATTACACAATCGCAAAAAATTCCATACACATTTGTTTTTAAATTAAATCAAAATTAAATAAAAATTAATTTTTTTCTACACAACATAATACATTCAACCAAAAATTAAACATAAACCCACTAAAAATTAACTACAACAATTTCGTATTGTATGTTCAATTTAACAAATAACAACACATTTTAAAACCTAAAATTCATAACATGTACATAAACCCTAAAAAAATTCCCAATTTTATAATTATATGACAAATTCATATTTCAATAATGGGTTTATAATAAACTAATTAAACAACATGTACAACCAATTTAACAAACTAATCATCTAAATTATATACGAAATTAACGAAATTAAAACAATTGAATTTAAATATTTTTAGGGTAGAAAATATACCTTGATTTTTCTTCAAATTTGGTTGACCAAATTATTAAAATGGGAACGGGATATTGGGTTATCGTCAAAGAGGTGCAAGTTGTTGCCAAAATTGGGTTGTTAAGAATGTTTTGGATGGGAGTGGTAGGAGGCGAGAATGGGGGAACAGGAGGCGAGAGAAGAAGATGAAGAAACAGAGAAAAATCAGGGTTATATTTTGCTCCAACACCCAAGCGCCAAGTTGGGAAACCGTCTACATATGCTAGACCCAACCCGAGCATCACGCCCGTCACTTCCACCACACATGTGGCTCGCACGGCAAACCAGCGTCATTTTAATCCCTCGTCCGGTTATTATTTCACATGGGTATTCCGCACATTTCGTAGACGTGAATTAGGCATACCGCCTGAACAAACGGAATATTGAAATGCCGCTGGGAGAATGGACGATATTCTAGGATCGAGTTTGTAGTTTAGGTTTGCGGACGCGAGATCAAAATCTCGCATGTACCAGGCGTTGTGTTCATGGCTCGTCCGTTTTTCCAAGCGACAATACAATAATTCGCTAATCCCCAAACGCCAGTTTACTGCCTCGCTTGATCATTCCCCGTTGTTTTTACCCCGGATCAAAGATCAATTTTTTGATCTTTGATCGATGGGTATAATCGTGTGATTGTGGACGCCCTTGGTTTGGAAACCCCAGAAAAAACCCGAGTACAAAGAAGAATACTATTAAAAGAAAAGCGCAGAAACTTTAAAATGTTGTATGTTTGGGTAAGGTATAGGAACCGATAATAACTTTGATAGAACGACCTAAGTTGTTGGAACTCCTATTAGTGCAGGGGACCATAAACTAGTACAAAACATACTAATTCTTTTTCTTTTCAATTCAAATAAAAGATTAAAGATTATTATGGGCGCATATCATTTTCAATCTAGTTTGCATCACCTTCATGGACCCAAACTCTAAAGTGCCCTTTTAATAAACCCATCATATTCATGTCCTTCATCAAAGTATATTTGGTATGGGTGTTTTCGTTAGATATCCATTCCAATTTATCGCGATTTCCTTGGTAAATTAGGTTATACTGAGAGATTCAATTTAGCTGGGATGTCCTTCGGCTGTATCTCAACCGCGCAATGGTGGAATTGTGGAGGCAACTACAGCGGTCTTTAATTTCTCAGTGGTGGATTGTGAAGGCGACAACAGTCACTAGTTACTTACTGGTGGATTGGGGAGGCAACTGCCGCAGTCACTAATTTATAGGGTGACGGAAAATTCCCTTTTTAATGAGTAAGTTTTCACGGAAGGTTGGTGCAAGAGCAGTCGAAAGATGCAATGAGGTAGTTCATTCAGTAGTAATCCAGGTTTAGTTCCACCGCTGGGCCTAAACAATCTAGAATCTTTGACCAAAAGACAGTAACTCCGGTTATCGCAACAACTTGCAGTGTGTTGCGCTTGAGCAATTAGAAATCTTAAAGGTGGCTATGAGGTCGTATACAATACCTTATTACTCTCCTATATTATATTTATTTTTTGAGTTAGGTCTGACTCATTTGGATCCGATTCGTATGGCTGACAGAAATCACATGATTTATCTGGATTTAATTCAATATGTTTATTTTTTAAGTCAGATCTGACTTATCTTATTTAAATATATGAATCAGTGGTTTAGTCCAATGAGTCAAGGGTATTTTTATACTTGAATTAAATGGGTCCGAGTCAGGGATTAGATCTGGCTGAGGTAACGAGTCAGATCTGACTCAAAATAAAAAACAAACGATCTGACAACTGACTTGGGCCAAGTCACATCCAGATGTCTAGTCAGCAAAAAACAAACATGGTGTTATTCTCAAATATAAAAAATTAAAGATAAACTTACCAAAAGTCAGGTTCCTTTGCAGTAGTAAAATATTACTAGATTTGTACCCGTGCTACGCGTCGGGTATATTTAACTTCTCATAAGAGTTAAATTCCGATGGTAAATTTTAATTTGGCCCCACCCCATCGCGATGCATTAAACCTTGATTACATACTCCGTGATATCATCTTTAAAAGGATTTACAATTGTTACCAGCTTGTAATCAAGCAATATTCTTATGGAAATAAGTAGGCATTTTCTCAAACACCTTTAGCGCAAAATTTAACCTTTGCTAAAATGAGTTTGTTGTGTTGTTCTAAGCCATGTCATCTCTCCTACCCTGCAATGATTCTAACATTCAACATTCATACACAAATTCTTACGGATCCATTTCACTTTCACATTCAGCAACACACAAGAATCACTCATTCAATAATCTTCTAAAGCACAACCATTAACCATCCAAACCACCATCTCATTCGCAGCTACACGATCATCTTGCCTTCCCTGTTTTTCATTCAATTCAAGATTCAACCAAATATTTACGGAAACAAAAGCAACGATTAACCATCACCAAACATGAATTCCGACGCCAACCCATCTTTTCTTCACCTCTGTTACTTCTCTACTTTCAAACCCCACTTCACAAAATCAGAACCATCACAGATACTCTCTCGCTCGAACAACACCATTAAAAGTTGAAACCATACTCTCACTGCTTTGAGCCATAGAAAACCCGTCTTCCCCTCCGACTAATTTTCTTCTCATTCTCGGTTTGTAATCTTCTCTGCTTTTCATCCATCACGGACCCAACATACTTCTGGAACCATTTACTGCCTGTTTTTTGGCTTTTTTTCCTCCTTATTTTAGTTTTTGCGGGTAAGATGGGTGGTCACTATTGTTTTAGTATTCGTGTGTTTGAGCAAGTGAGTGAGTTTTGTTCACTTTTAATAAGTGGGTGTGTATTGTTCACTTTTAACTAAATAGGGAGTTTTGATCACCGTTTAACGTGGAGGCACGATTGAGTTAGTCCTTTAAAGAAGTAGATTGAAAATTTAAATAGAGTAATTTCATTTAAACAAACCTATATCATAACCTAACAAGTAGTTGACCAGTGTTATTTACGGAGTACGTGGTTATTTTTCCTCTTTTTAATCACCATAAAAATTAGAATGAACTTACTAAAAGTTAGATTGCTCTGTAGTGATAAAATATTAGAGCTTCTCCAATAGTGAATATAGATGTTTCATATTTGAGATCACCCTTCTTTTGGTATAAAATCCTAAGTATTGGGTGAAACTTTTTTTCATCTCCAACCTATTAATTTTTTTATCAATCTTTTTACTTATATTTTGGCATACAATTGGTTAAAATTATTTCTATTTTTGTTTTTAAATGCTTTTTACTAATAAAAGTGTGATTAGCAGAGGAAGATATCCTCTATGTGAATCTCTAAAACTAGAGGTAGAATGTCTAACTTTTTTTTTTGCCACATCATCCTCATATCAGTGAGTTGGAGATGATTTTTTTATAAATTTGGTTGTGTATCCTATATGACACAACACTTTTACTCTTGAAAACTAGCTATTGGAGAAGCTCTTATTCAAATAATGTAATTAATATTAAGATGTGTATAATTTTACAATCATTAGTGTATGTATTTGTTGTAAAGACCTGAATGTCAACCAATCATCCAACAATGTGTGATTTTTAAAGGAAACCACCATGATCATTGAACATCAACTTCTAGGGATGATATTCATCCGTGGATCATTCGAGTCCCGCACACTTAACTGTAGATTCCAACTCCGAAGCCAATTGAGATGAGAATGCCTCGATAAAAGATAGACGTTCCCTACATCTAGTTATACTAGTATCTAATCCAACCACTTATCATACTCTCCCACCCGATCATAGGCGACGCATCATTTCATCAGAACTATCAGTTATATTGTTTCCACTTGTGCACTGCGATTATCCTGGAATGTGGATATCATCTGCACTGCAACAGTCATCCGGTAACAGGTTTCAGAGAAATCACCCTTTTTATGACTAATCTCGACCGATCATGTTGAGCGAATAAGTTTTTTTTCTTCTCACAACTTAGTTATGTGTACCCATCTATCATTAATGTTAGTTTTAGGATTTATTATTAGTTATACTTTATTCAGTTACCATTGCTGAACTAGGAATGTTACAATCCCATCACCTAGATATGGAGCTTTCCTCGGCCCTGGAATATAAGCACATATCTCTGACCTTCTCTACCCTTTATGAGACAACTATCTGCCCCAATCTGTCCAGCATATCCTCTTATCTTTGACATGTGACAAGTTGTCTATTTTAATACCATTTGTAACTACCCGACCCTCCATCGATACTCCTCACTTAGCCACACCGGTCATCCAGTTATGTAGGATTTCAACGGGAATAACTGTGGGCATCCAACAACAACTTCTTAGGAGGTCACCCATATTTAGAATACTCTCAGCCCAACTGGCTTAACTATTGAGTTCATTTAACCTCTAAAGACAATTAAGCATAAAATTTATCGGTATGGTATAAATTTTCCCTGACTATATGGATACCGATTATCTATCCCAAACACTCAACATATTATCCCACCAGAGTATATGCGACCTGTTACTAGTTTTGATGATCCTAACTATCACCGACATTGTTCCCACTTGCCCATTGTTATTAGCCGCATTATAATTTTTTTATCTTTTATAATTAAAGTACAAATACTATGTGTTAATCTCATTGTACATACATTGATCTTCTCTTTTTATATAAAATCATTCAAGGAGTGCCATATGTAGGTTGCCTAATGATGGTGTAATAGGTACCTTGGCCTTTTTACCTTAACCAAGTCAACTCACTTTCTTTATGTGGGAAAATCTTTCTATGAGAGCACTTCTCGGTTTAAGCACAAGTGTTGGTATGTCAAGCTTGATATCAACGTTAAATGATCAAAACTATTTCTTGATTTAATATCAACTAAAGTCAGTCTCAGACTAGGATTATATCTAGGTAGTTGAGTCTCAAAATTCACCGAATACCCTTGAAAATTGAATACTGAAAATCACAAGAAGACATCAGCAAGAACTTCATCAACCAAGGTAAGTGAATACTGACTATATCCTTTTTGAATCATTTTTTTCTACTGTTTTATCTTCCAACACAATGTCGTTGGCTCTAATAATGATGAAATACAAAGAATGATTTTTCGAGTTCGTGCTTGACTAATCTTGAAACTGGAACTCAATCAATGGATGTTCATTGGACTTATCACATTTGAGATTGAGAAAAACTCTAATTGTTCAATAAATTATGTTTGCACATGAAGTACCTAAAACTCAAACTTTCTATAGAGTCTGCAAACCACTTTTGGCAGTTTGTGAACTGTGCAATTTGAAGAGTTTTCAATTGACATCCAACTTTGCCTGAAGTTCACGAACCAAATTTCTAAGTTCGTGAACTGTGCAATTTGGAAAGTTTTATGTTGACATCTAGCTTTGCCTAGAGTTCGTGAAGTATGCAATTACGAGACTTTTCCGTTAACTCCATAAACACCTTAATTAAGATCGCGAATCTTGTTTTTCAGTTCGTGAACTACGTGGAAAGTGGATGTTACTGAACTGTAACTTCCTTGATTGATTCACATATCATATTGTTTAACTCGTGAACTTATGGTGCACGATCCTTACTGAAAAATACGTGTATGCACCATTCTTCTTTGTAATAAGGCAAATGTTTAGCACACTTAATGGTTTCCATTCTTGATACCATGCTATTGTGAGTAAGTTAATTCGTTTCCTAATTAAGTAGAAGCTAAACTTTATAAGTATCATTCTTGAAAGTACTTGGTTAACCATTGTTACAACTTCCATCAATGGAAAAAAATCTATCACTAGAATGTTCTAACTATGGAAACAAGTTTACTTGAGACCGAAGTAAAAAGTTATTCTAATAAGTATTGAGATTACTTGTGGTCAGAGTAATTCATAAACATGGAAACCAGTTCACGAACTTACTTAGAGCAACGACTATGATAGAGAACACTCATTCAAAGTGAAAGAGTTAGACCAAAATTGAGCAAATTAGCTACCACTATGGATAGGGGAAGGACCCTCTTTCACCCAAACTCCTTAAAACACTCTTTCACATGAAAAAAAAGCTCGGTAATATAGCATAATTGGGTAATCTTCAGCCGTCCAAGTCAAACGGGGGATGTTTCCCCGTCTGGGTGTTTATTTCAATATTAAACACCCAAAATGCGGGTCTTTCCTAGGTTATTATTATTTAAATAACTAAATAAACTCCCAAACGGTGGATCTTTCCCCGTCCAAGTGAATTTTGTATAATAGACGGGGAAACTTCACACATCTATTCTCTCTACTTCACAATTCCACGGTCCAAAACTCACTTATTCACCCAGTCACTCATTCATTTTGAAAGGGATAGAGTATTCAAACACTCTATCCCATAGCCCTTGCTCTTAGGAATGTAAGTAATAGTTGATTTTAAGTAACCTTGCCTTATATATTATTATAAATAAAAGACTCTTTGCAACAAAGATTTTTAATCTATGCAGGTTATGCATTCTTGTTGCTGCAACAATCGTCCTCCATAAACCTAGGTTTCCTTGAAAACATAATTAGGTTATGACTTTTAAAGTCTTCACTTGGGTTTCGTGAGCCCCGGTCAGACTATCTTTTATCTGGTAGATATTCGTTATCCAAAATCTTAACTTGATCATCGTATTTCTTGTCTAAGGTTTGTCTTTTCAATTATACGACCAGAACTTGTTAGTACCATAAGATTACGATCTAAATTTGAATTAGATAGATCTTGTGAGGTGGAATCATTTAGGTATCTCTATAATATTTGAAGATTATAAACCCTAATTGTTGATTTTTGCTTTGACATATTGTTTACCTTGAGATCCCTCAAAGAAAAGTGATTTTCAATACTTTGATTATCATATCTGAAGGAAATCAAATAGGTGTCATGTTGGAGGCAAGGTAGGACTAGTCTTCACGAAGGAATTTGGAGCAACTCATAGTCCTGTAAAGGACGTCATCTATGGGAATCAAGTGCGTATGTGTTTTACGGTGAAAACAAATATACTGCAAAATGGTATTTTCAGGTAGGTTCGAGAGATCAAGATCGAAAAGGACGAGCCTAAACCAAGAAATAACGGTTCACGTCATACTTCGATCACAAAGGTGGAGAAGATTGGGTAGGTCCTAGGGGAGGGAAGCAAATAAGGTTGAGAAATCTCAGTGTATAAAGAAAAGATTATCTCTGGGATGAATCACTAATTATGTATATCTTCTCTCTTAGTTCTCTCTTGTTCTTGTTTCGAATAGATGAAGCCATCTATTTATATTTCTGAGAAGACACACTGCTTTCTCATAAGTGGTGGAAGTTACAAAATAATTGGAGTGTAACGATTGTGGAGATTGTAGTGGAGTCATGTCCAAAAAATAGGGAGGACTTGTATGACCACTACTCCTTGTGCTCTCAAATGCTATGTAACTGTCCCACTACTTGTTACCTTCTTGCTCGTGGATGTGTTTCCACAACGCATAATTGGCGTAGACCGCAAGACCAATACCCCAATGAGAATCACTCAATGTGTTGTATTTGATATCTCGTGGAAATAGTGGAGTCGTGGAATATCACTTTGTTTTAAGTAAAGTCAAGAACTTGCTAAGTCAGTAAGGCAAGTTGTGTAACTCCCATAATGTTAATGTCCAAATGTTAGCTTAGAAAAGACTTAGCATAAATCTGAAAGATGTTTGAAGTCAAGATTGTGTGAAAGTTCTTAAAGACCAATTGCAGCATGCTTAAAAACAAGGCTTGGTAGATAGCCACATGGAGCTAGCACTGGCATTAGACCAGCACTTGAAAAAAGTGTGGTGCATCCTTTGGGGACGCAACCTGGATATGGATAACGCTTTTAGCTAGTATAAAGTGTGGCGCTTCCCTTGAGGGCACAACCTAAATAAGTCAGGCTTTTGAGGGAAATGCTTAAGTATGGTGCGTCCCTTGGGACACAACCTGAATGAAACCGGTGCTTAGCACAAAGAGTGATGCGTCCTTGAGGACACGACTTAAATGAATTAGCACTTAACGGAAAGAGTACGACACGTCCCTTGAGGATGCTGCTTAAGTTGGCCAACAATCGAGTATGACACGTCCATTGGAGACACTGCCTAAGTTGGACTTAGCGCCAGCACTCGAGTACGGCACGTCCCTTGGGGATGCTGCCTAAGTTGATTATCGCTTTGAGGTGCACAAAGCATGGCGCGTCCCGGGGATGCAGCCTAAACAGTGTTGGCACTTTGCGTTAGCGCTTCATCTAACGTAAAGTGTGGCGTGTCCCTTGGGGATGCAACCTGATGAGCTAGAGCTAGCCTTGGTGCTAAGGCACAACGTGCTGTTTTAGAGGCATTGCTCTTTGGTGGCGCATCCAAGAGGAACGAAACATATATTATGGCACGTCCTTGAGCATAATACTAAAGTGACATGTTTTTGTAGAGTCAGGACGGTGGATTGTAATGTTCTCTTTCGAGCAATATATTAAGATGGAATGCATTCTCAAAGATCAGGCATTAACTATTTTCATAATTGATATATGTTATCGGAACACCGATGCACATTCGAGACATGCCCAAGGAATTTGGTTGTGGAACTTATGCGACTTGAGACTAGTTCGATATGGCATAGATATTGTGAATATTTGAGAGGCTACAATATCATTTTAGAATGCCTATATCTATTTGTAGAGATTGTACTCTTAATTTTCCTACGGAATATAAATAGAGATACAAGATTTTCATGTATTGATATAAGACTAGAAGTATGTACATAAAACATATGTACCTCGTCAAAAAATCACCATCTACATTTAGTCAACCGCTTAATGAGGAACATTAATGTTGCCATGCAAGCACTAGATGGTGACAATATGTTTTTAGCAATTATATATGCATAATTAAATTTTTTATGAGTATAAGAAGATGTACTTAGCTTCTCTGAGGTTGAGGAATGCTCCCCTTAGTACTAACCCTTGCTAGGGTTAGTAGATGCCCAAGTTCTTATCAGGAACGCTAGTTTGCCTGTGAGTAGAGAAGAGAAATATTGTTGGCATTAAGCTTTGCTTCTTTCTTTTTTTAGTTTCCTAATCCAACAAGGATTCCCAAGAATGACGCCTATATATAGGCCACTTTTTTTCACAACGTAGCAATTTTTTTTTCTTTTTGTTAATTGAGTTTGCTTTGCTCCAAAAAAAAAAGCAAACCAGCCCAATATTTTCCTTCAAATACGCTTCAAGAAGCAAAACTGCTTTCTCAAGTATGCGTCCAATAACAACGAAGCCACTCTCGTGAATTCTCTTTCGCAGGTATGCTTAGTGAGGGTCGATCCGTTCCTCGGGTATGCACAATTAGTGGAGCAAGGTAATCACGTCTTCTTCTTTTTTGTTGTTCCTCTCTTGTACACCCTAGCTTTTATGAAGATTGTTCTTCCTAGTTCCGTGAACCATTAATCTTAGATAAACTACAGCCGCAATTTCATTATCCGGTAGAGATAGGGTTTCCAAATTTTTTCCACATATTATACGCATATATATTTGGATAACACTGAGAGTATTATTATTTTCTCTTTGCAAAACCCTAGTTCCTTTATCGTTTTTCTAGAGTGAAGTGATCTTCAATAACGACAACAATAATACCAGTAAGTTTGATCCTGATAAACTAGATTTTTTGGTGGCTTTTCTTTTATTTTATGCTAGAATCTTCATCTTGTTATTTATATCTTTAAGAAGCTCATGGCAGTTCTTGACCGAGGTCATAAATATGATTCTTCAAGTAAGAAACTGGGTTGCAGAAGTAAAAGGATGAAGATGATTTTTCCTCAAGAAGTACAATAAAAAATTAGTCGTTCCTTGAATAAGGTCACGGAACTTGTGTGAGGCATGCCCCTTGACCGTTTGAAGGCAACTCGTGAGTGTGCTCTGAATATCTTATTCACGACTAATGCCGAAGAAGAAGCAAAACACAAAGAAAGGTCAACGAAGAAGGCTGAGGATGAGAAACTCACAACTTATATGCAGAAGAGACACCTTCAGGTGATTTTGAGAAGGGAAGAATAAGAATGAATAGAGCGGGTGTTCGTCCTAATGGCGCAACCCCAGATTCTGATGAGGATGAATATACTTCTGAGAAGGATCATGAAGTTCATGCAGAATATGAGTATGAGTCATTCTCGGAGTATGAAACTGAGGTTGATCGTGAAGTTGAGCGTGCTGATGCTTGAGATGACATGCAGGTGGGTTCTATTGACCCTACTGATGATGAGGACCCCGAAGAAGATTCGAAGGAAGGCCCTATTAAGATCCCAGGGGAAGATCCTGAAGTAGAGCACCCTGAAGAAGACTCTGAAGAAGAACGAGAAAAAGAAGAAGAACGTGATTTCGATAAGGAGGGTGATGACGAATACGACTTTGATTTGGATTCCCAGTCCTTTGATTGAGTTTTCTTAGTTACTTTGTCGTACTTTGCTTTTATGCTTATATGTTTCGCAGACATATTTTTTTTTTTAGACATTTCATGTATGGCCGTTGATGGAATTATACTTTTTCTTTAGTGATTTTCATGAATTTGCATCAATGTCTTTGTTTCTTGAGACCAATGCACGAATGACTTTATAGAAGATTTCATCAATTTTCATCATAAAATTTCAAAAGTAAAGTGCTTGGAAAAAACGCTGTAGAATTTTCATAAGACCTCCGTTTTGGATGATTGACCCATCTATATTTATTAAAAAATAATTTCATACGTCACATTAGGAGGAAAATATAGGTTTTGAGCTTGTTTGGGGCTTCAAAACGACCCAATAGTAGAATTCAGGAACTATCCAGGAAAATTCTGACAGTTTTCAGACCTGACACCGTTAGTCGTTTTTGCCGTAACTCTTAGATCGTTTATCTGATTGATGTGGCCTTTTAACACATTGTAGTATACATCCATACAAAACTTTTGACATAAGACTCATGCCAAGATTGCTCACCAATTGTCTCAGCTTCAGAACTTCCCGGAGGCAATGTACTTTTCCTTTGATGCGTCTTTCATAAAACATCTTGTAATGGCCCCGACTCGTGTAATTCCTAAAATACTACTTTGTAATGAATGTTTATGATTTTTATGAGTATGTACAATGAGTTCTGTTGTTCATGCTCAAAATTTTGTTTTTGAAATTGTTCTGACCTAATACGTCTGCAACCCTTCTGCTTTTATATGGAGATGGTTCAAGAAACAGAGATGAAATAATTGGCGAGAGGAAGGGGTTATTGGGAATCGTAATGGTTGATGCTACTCCTTTCCCAATTTAGAATCATGGGGCAAGCCTTACTTGATGTATTCTCCCAGCCCGAGGTCTCTTGTGAAGATGCAATTCAGCGACGCCATAGAACCGTAATTGTTAAGTGCTTTCGACATAAATGTCGACTCTGTTTCTAACGAGATTCTTTTATATGTGTTGGTCGGTTGTCAGCCAACCAAAATTATTTCAAGTTCTTTCATTTGACAATTATAAATACGAGTATAAGTATAAGAACAAATTCGATCCGCATGGAGATATGGGTTGTTATTCGTATTTGAAAACTTATGTAAACTGGAGGGATTTTGTGTTTTAAGACTAAAATGATTATATTAATTATACTAGCTAAATCGAATAAATAGAATCACTAGGTTGAGAGTACTGGTTAAAGGTTCATCTTCAATCACATGCACTTTGACTAATAACTAGATCTATCACTTATTCATTCATTTTCAAGAGTCCTAGAATATCCCATTGAGAGCATACTCCAGTAAATTCCTTATGTCATCACATACCATAACGATGAATATAAAATTACTACTCAAAGAACAACCTAATGCAATGTGCTATCAAGTTTAATCCTCTAAGAACATTAAGTTCAATGAATTAGACTAATCAATGCAGTAGATATACTACGAGTAATCTATTTAACATAGGTCAAGCTTCTACATGAAATCACACAAAGGTTTTGAATACAATTGGTAATCACAATATGCTACTCCTGAAAAGGTTTATCAACAATATCGTATCTCAAAACTCTAGTTTAACAATAGATACACATTCATGCTTATTCAATAACGCTCCTAAACAAAAACTCACATAATAATACATGACGATAATAATTGGTAGAATAAGACAATAATGATTTAGTAGTATGCTTATGATATCCGACTACATTCTTAACCAATATGATAAGTTTATCTACTCAGAGATTTCTTAAAATCCATGGAAAATAATAAGTAGAAAAGTAAAGCAAACCCTAGGTTGTAGAAAAGCCTCAAACTCCAAAGTTCCTCTCTTCAAAAAATAAATAATAGAGATTGATGATATCTCAAAAAGAAGTGAATTGTCTCTTATATAGATGTCCCAAAAATAGAGGTGTCCGTGCTTGAATTCGGTCGAAATAAGTCTTCAAATTCGCTCCAAATAGCCAAACTATGAAATAGGTCATGAGTACAGACCACACATTCCACCATATAGCCAATGGGCTACGTATAAGTAAGAAGCCCAGCCCGCAATCATGTTTTTAAAACTGAATTGGCATGTCAGTTTTAAAGAAATGACAGACAAAATCTAACCTCTCCTTTTCCTCGGTGATTTATTTGTTCCCAGCTTCTCTCGATGGCTCAGGCCATCGATAATATATTTTCTTTCTGAAATCTATCTTTCCCAGGTTTCCACACAGTTCATCCCGTCGAGAAAAATAATTCCATCTGAGTTTTGAAACTTATCCATCGATAACTTAGACTGCCGCGATAATTCTTTCTATTTGTGTTTCTTCAACTTGTCTCATATATTCTCTCAAACTCTTTTTCCATGTTTTTACTTTAATCAAACCACATCTCAAACCTTCTCTTCTTCCATTATTCACAGCCACAGAGAACAACCATTCTCGGATTCTCAATCATACTCCAATCCAACAGCGATAGGCCATTCCTCTATCTTGTTCTCTGTTTTGATTCCCCTTATTCTAACTATTGCGAGCTCACATCAATCCGGCATAAATTTACTCTCACTTCCAACAACTCCATCAACACAGACTCGAGCTCGCTCTCAACTCTGCTCAAACCATCAACCTCCAGCTATGTTCTTTTTCTCATCATCTGCATATTGGCAGCAATCCAGATCTATGATCAATCATTCATCACGCATCACAGATTCAAATTCCTTCTAACTGCAGCCACCATCAATAACTCGAGCTTCATCTTTCTTCTTCGTAGCTCGAGTTCGTTTCTGCCAGAATAACCCTATCAACCAGATACTCAAGAATCGACTTCAACTTAATCACCCTTATTATCATCACTCTATTCTTCTTTTCGTTGTTCCAACAGAACCAACATAATCTTCCTCATTTCAATGGTAACGACCACTAACAGTTTCACCAGTGAATTCTTTATATATCGATCTAATCACTACCATTATCACTCCAACAGAGAACTACCGCTCTCGTCCCTCAAAACATTACAACCACCACTCGAGATTGAGCATAACTCAACTCAATCACTGAATCTCTACAGACTTCCATATCTTCCATAGATAAACATCTTTATCACTCAGAAATAACCTAACTAAACCTTGTTGTCGCAAATCTGTAACAATGGAATAAACTTAACAGAAAAATAAACTGTTAACATTAGAAAAAATTTAAAGCACTCTGATGTTGATGTACAAACTGGACAGAGCCACCTGCTCAGCAAATTTTCCTTAACACAATAGTTCTCGGGTACTCCTCAAAAATGAGAGATGCTATACCCCTACTGAGACGTTGTATCCAGGATAAAACTGCCCATTATTAATTGAATTAGCACAACTCAATTAACCCTCTAGAACTTAACAGCAATTTAGGTGAATTAGAAAAATAAATATACAAGCAAAACGCAAGCAAAGCAAGAAGAGGGGAAAAAAAGACATGATAGTAGCTGCTTCTGGAGTAGTTTGAAAAGAGAAAAACATTTTCTTTTATATGCAAAAGTTTGAGGGAGTAATAAATTCGAATTAATGAAAATAAATTCGAATTAATGAAAATAAATTCGAAATTGATTTGGCATTAATGACGGTTAAATAAAACGGTAAGAATCTTTTTGTTTTAGGAAACTATAAACAAAAAACGGTAAGTCTTGATAAGGCGTACGCCAGGCACACACAAGACAGAAGACACAAGTCACAAGTCGCAAGACTCAAGTCGCAGGTCGCAAGTCGTAAGTTGCAAGTCGCGAGTCGTAGGTCGCAGGACGCAGGTCGCAGGACGCACGACGCACGACGCAGGTCATAGGTCGCAGGCGTGCGTGTTTCGGTGCGAAGCACCGCATATGTGTGAAAAGTATGTGTGCTCCAACTAGCCCATTGCCTTAGTCCTCCCTCAACCACAAAAGCATATAAACCCTAAGGGCCCTCCCTTAGTTGCAAATTTTGTGGTAATAAAGGAGGAACACATCTCTAGTTTGTCCAATGTGGGACTAACTAAAGGTTCTTCATTCACAAAATAGTGAAAATAGAAATGATGTTTCCACCCAACCCGTTGATCCTAGGATCCATTCCTACCAAGACTATCAATTTTAATTTTAACAGTTCATTTTCAAATACATTTTCTCCAACAATCCCCCACAAGAATGAAGAAACCGATAAAATCAGAAATCAGAAAACGAGAAATACCTCTTAGGCAATAGGTGTCCATAAGGTCTTGAACCTTTGCTTAGTGAGAAATTACCGGAACTACTTGATGGACAGTGAACGCGATGTCTTGTACTGCCATCGTTTGGTGTAGTTCATCAATAACTTCCACGCGAGATATCTCTGAAGGTGTTGTTAAGTTCATGCCGTTGTGTCCATTTTGGCCCTGGACATATCCCGTTTCTCAGAATGCTCTAGAGAATCAGCTCAATTCTCATAGGAAGCGGCCCACTTGCTCATTCAGATAGGTGAGTTTTATCAAGAGTGTTTACTGCTACACCCCACTTCAATCTTAAATTGAAACTATAGAACTCATTAAGACTTAATGATAAGTCATACTCACATGTAGTCACACTATCACGTCTACACCATAGGGAAGGGACAGAGAATGAAATTCTCTGATAGTGTTTCCTTTAAACCACCACAAATTAGTTGTCTCATTCGAAACCTTGATCTTGGGATCTCCAGTAAGCAAGGTTAAGTTTTCTTCATGGCAAGTTTATTTGATGAGCTTAAGCCCCATCCCCCTCGATGCATTACTAACTATCTCCTTGGACAAGCCTTTCGTCAAAGGGTCCACGATATTCTCTTTAGACCTCACAAAGTCAACAGAAATAACGCCAGTTGAGATTAGTTGTTTTAGAGAATTGTGTCTTCTACGAATATGTATAGACTTTCCATTATAGCTACTGTTTTTAGCGTTAGCTATTGCAGCTTGAGTATCACCATGTATAGATATAGCTTGCACAGGCCTATGCCAGAGAGGAATATCTTCTAAAAAGCATCTTAGACAGGCGGCTTCCTCTCCTGCTTTATCTAACGCAATAAACTCTGATTCCATAGTGGATCGAGCTATACATGTCTGTTTGGAACTCTTCCAAGATACAGACCCACAACCTAGAGTGAAAACATATCCACTCGTAGACTTAGACTCCTCTGAGTCCGCTATCCAGTTTGTGTCACAATGTCCTTCAAGGACCGCAGGGTATCTCTCATAATTTAAACAAAAGTTTAAAGTGTACTTCAAGTACCTTAACACTCTGATAAGTGCATCCCAATGCTCTTGTCCCGGATTACATGTATACCTACTTAACCTACTCATAGCATAAGCAATGTCTGGTCTCGTACAGTTCATTAAATACATCAGACTTCCTATGACACGTGAATATTCAAGTTGTGAAACTCCACTACCCTTGTTCTTCTTGAGTCTACAACAAGGATCACACGGAGTACAAACAGGTTTACTATCAAACTGGTTATATTTCCTAAGTACAGATTCAACATAATGAGATTGACTAAGACTATATCCATTAGACTCTCTTCTAATTTTCATCCCTAAGATTACATCAGCGGGGCCTAAGTCTTTCATCTCAAAGTTCTCATTTAGCATGTTCTTAGTGGAGTTAATTACATCCATGTTTGTACCAAGTATAAGCATATCATCAACATACAAGCATACAATCACACATACATCATTCACAAGTTTAGTATAAACACACTTGTCAGATTCATTTATTTTAAAACCACTAGAAATCATTACATGATAAAAATTTTCATGCCATTGTTTAGGTGCTTGTTTCAAGCCATACAAAGATTTTTTCAGTTTACAAACTTTGTTTTCACAACCTTTCACTACAAAGCCCTCATGTTGGTCCATATAAATTTCTTCATCTAATTCACCATTTAGAAAGACTGTTTTTACATCCATTTGATGTATCTCTAAGTTATGAATGGAAGCGATAGCGATTAACATCCTAATGGAAGTAATTCTCGTAACAGGTGAATAAGTGTCAAAGAAATCTAAACCTTCTACTTGTTTATAGCCTTTAACTACTAATCTAGCTTTATATTTTTCCACAGTTCCATCTACTTTACGTTTTCTTTTGAAGATCCATTTACAACCTATGGGTTTACACCTTAGAGGTAAATCTACAATATCCCAAGTATCGTTCTGTATAATGGAATCCATTGAACTGATAATGGATTCTTTCCACCATGGAGCTTCAGAGGAAGTCATGGCTTCTCAAAAAGTATATGGATCAGTCTCAGCTAAACAAGTTATGAAGTCTGGCCCAAAAGATTTTTCAACTCTAAGTCTTTTGCCTCTTCTAGGCTCAAATTTATCTTCATCTTCTTCTACAGGTAAAGTCTGACAAGAAGAAGGGACATCTATGGGATAAACACATACCATGCGAGATTAATTTCAAAGGAAAAATATTTTCAAAGAACACAGCATCCCTAGATTCCATAATGGTATTCATACCAATTTTTGATATTTCAGACTCACAAACATAAATCTATATGCATTGGAATGTTCAGGGTACCCTATGAAGTCACAGTCAACAATTTTGGGTCCTATCTTGGTCCTCTTAGGTGGAGGGATAGAAACCTTATCCAAACACCCCCACACTTTGAAGTATGCATAAGAAGATTGCCTACCTTTCCGTAACTCATATGGAGTTTTGTCAGATCCTTTAAAGGGTACTCTGTTCAGGACATAGCAAGATGAGAGGACGGCCTCTCCCCAACAAGTTCGCAGGTATTCCTGAACTAATTAACATGGCATTCATCATCTCCTTAAGGGTTCGGTTTTTCCGTTCAGCCACTCCATTAGATTGTGGTGAATAAGGAGGGGTTACTTCATGAATGATACCATGTTGCATGCACAAATCTCATATAGGGATTACATATTCACCACCACGGTCAGACCTAATGGTTTTAATGGTAGTACTCATTTGGTTTTCAACTTCTAATTTATATATCTTAAAGGCTTCTAAAGCATCATCCTTACCTTTAAGTAAATAAATATGACAGTACCTCGTACAGTCATTTATGAATGTGACAAACCATTTTTTACCACCTCTAGTTTGAACTGATTTCATGTCAACTAGGTCTGTGTGAATTAATTCTAAGGGTTTAGAAATTCTCTGAATATTTTTCTTATAGGATTTTTTAGCATATTTTGATTCTACGCATATTTCACATTTATGTTCATTTTCCAAAATAAATTTTGGTATGCAGCCTATGCTAGCCAGTTTATTCATTGATTTATAGTTACATGACCAAGTCTACCATGCCAAACATTCAACGACACACAAACATAAGAAGAATCAGTTTTATTCATTTCAATAGAGGTTACATTCAATTATATAAACCTTCATTCTTATAGCCTTTTCCTACATAATCTTTACTCTTTGTTATAATAACTTTCCCAGATTCAAATACAAGTTTAAATCCCTTATCATCTAACACACCACTAGATACAAGATTCTTGCAGATGTCCGGAACATGTAGAACTTCATTCAATGTGAGAGTTTTTCCAGAAGTGAGCTTCATCCCAACTTTTCCTTTTCCCGCAACCTGTGCTGCGGACGAGTTGCCCATATAGAGCTTTTCTCATTCCCCTACCTTCTGATAGGAGGCGAACATATCTTTGTTTCCGCAAACATGCTTGGTAGCACCAGAGTCTACCCACCAGTCTCTCACATTGGTAACCAGATTTACTTCAGACAACGTTCCAGAAAACTCGTTCTTGTTTGTTTCAACTAAATTGGTGGGCTTCTTATTATTATTAAAGTCTTTACGCTTCCTACAGTGTATTGCCATATGTCCAGGAATACCACAAACATAACATGCACCTTTAATTTTACCAATGCCAGATTTTAGTTTCGGGAAAGTACATTTTCTGTGCGGTCCAGGCTTACGTTTGCTGTGGTCCAAACTTGCTGAAAACTTGTGTTCACTGACATGGGCTTTGTTGGATATGTCCCTTGCGTAAGATACATTTTTGTCTTTTGAGCACAACAATTCTTCTACTTGAATCTTCTTACCCAATTCCACCATGCTAACTTCACCAGTTTCATGTCTCAGTCTTCGTTTGTATTCATCCCATGAAGTAGGTAATTTCTCAATCACCGCAGACACTTGAAATGTTTCATCAATTACCATACCTTCAGCAATAATTTCATTAATGATTTGCTGAATTTCTAGAAAATGGTCTACCAAAGATTTGTCATTAACCATTTTGTATTCCAGGAACCGAGCAACTAAAAACTTCTTACTACCAGCAGTTTCTGCTTCATACTTAGCTTCTAAGGCAGTCCATAAATCAAATGCATTAAAATTTTCTTTTGCATTAAGAAGTCATACAGAGCATCTTCTAAACAGTTAAGGATATGGTTTTTAGTCGTATAATTCTGTCTACTCCAACTTTCTAACTCTCCTTGATTTTCCGGTTCATTCAGAGTTTCATCAAAAGGCTTCAGAACCAATTCATCAAACATGTGATAACTCAGAAAAAATAACATTTTTGATTGTCATCTTTTGAAGTCTTTCCCTGAGAACTTCTGAGGTATGTCAACATCACTCTTAGCCATTGAAACAGAAGTAATAGAACTATTGTGTTAAGATTGTTGTCGTAAATCTGTAACAATGGAATAAACTTAACAAAAAAATAAACTGTTAACGTAAGAAAAAATTTAAAGCACTCTGATGTTGATGTACAAACTGGACCGAGCCACCTGCTCAGCAAATTGTCCTTAACACAATAGTTCTCGGGTACTCCTCAAGAATGACAGATGCTATACCCCTAATGAGACGTTGAGTCCAGGATAGAACTTCCCGTTATTAATTTAATTAGCACAACTCAATTAACCCTCTAGAACTTAACAACAATTTAGGTGAAGAAGAAAAATAAATAAACAAGCAAAGCAAGAAGAGGGGAAAAGAAGACATGATAGTAACTGCTTCTGGAGTAGTTTGAAAAGAGAAAAACATTTTCTTTTATAGGCAAAAGTTTGAGGGAGTAATAAATTCGAATTAATGAAAATAAATTCGAATTAATGAAAATAAATTCGAAATTGATTTGGCATTAATCACGGTTAAATAAAACGGTAAGAATCTTTTTGTTTTAGGAAACTACAAACAAAAAACGGTAAGTCTTGATAAGGCATACGCCAAGCACACACAAGACACAAGACACAAGTCGTAGGACGCAGGTCGCAGGCGTGCGTGCTTCGGTGCAAAGCACCGCACATGTCTGAAAAGTATGTGTGCTCCAACTAGCCCATTGCCTTAGTCCTCCCTCAAATACAAAAGCATCTAAACCCTAAGGGCCCTCCCTTAGTTGCAAATTTTGTGGTAATAAAGGGAGAATACCTCTCTAGTTTGTCCAATGTGGGACTAACTAAAGGTTCTTCATTCACAAAATAGTGAAAATGGAAATGATGTTTCCACCCAATTCATGAGCTAGTGTCCCATTGATCCTAGGATCTAGGGCTGTCAATTTTTATCCGAAATCCGACATCCGTTTCCAATAATCCGGGATCCTATAGGATATTATCCGTTATAACGGATATCGGATATCGGATACGGATATTCTTATCGGATATTGAAGGTTAACAAAACGGAACCGGCTAAGCCGGTATCCGTCGGATATTATCCGTTTCCGTTAAGAAAAAAACTAAGTCAGCCAGTCAGGTCAAAAGTAAAAC